>CM051006.1:5941914-6044414 GCA_027704905.1 Muraenolepis orangiensis
GGGGAGGGGAGGAGGGGGGAGGGGAGGGGGAGGGGGAGGGGGGAGGGGGAACTTACAGATCGAACAGCAGGTAGTGAAAACCTTCCTCCGAAATACTGTCATGAAGACGAACTGCAGTCAGGGACAGAAAGTGATACGGAGCGGGGAGGAGGAGAAGGACATCAAGTGTCAAAAAATGCAAGAAGTGAAATAATTAGGAAGGACGCTATTTTTTGATAGGGACACTCGTGTCAGTCAAATTGTCACCCCAAAGGGTTATTAAATATATATATAAATAACTATATAAAAAGGAAAATTCAGTCTCACCGATGTTGGAGTGTTTCAGCAACCGACAGATTCTGGCCTCCCGATCCAGTTTCTGGTGGTCTGGGAGATATCACATCATTATACAACGAGGTACATCAAGATGTATTCATTTCATTTATATGATGCATCATTCCTCCCTCAAAATACAAAAAGAAAACCAGACTTAACTAAAGCTGTAAGCAAACGCCACGTATCCTTGACATTTGAAAGTGTGCACCGTGTGGATAATTCTGGCCTACGGGTAAGTAATCTGTTTGTTGTTGTCAATTTGGTTGTTTTTTAAAGAGATATATATATATATATATATATATATATATATGACAGTTGGTCCTGAGGAGAGGAACAGAGATGCTCATTCCATTACACTGTCATACTTTTGACTGGATTTTCTGGACTCATTGAAAGTTACTGCACTGCACTGCACTGCACTGTATGCTGCTGCACTACTGGTCAATCAAAATGCTTGTATATGCTTTATGCACAATTCAACACATGTACAGCTCATTCATCACGTCACTTTATAGTTATTTTTATCACTTGTGTTTAGTGTGTATAGTGTATTGATAGTATTGTGTTGTGTAGTCATTTATACTGCGGGGGGGAATGGGGAGTTAAGATTCCATTGTCCATTGTGGCATGTGGCAAATAAAAATATTGAATCTTGAATCCGATTCCTTTGGGTTAAGTATACCACCAGCCTCCCTGAAACTTATACTAATAGACACGGGTGAAGCCCAAACCATTCTGCTTTTGTACATGGCATTGGTTTTTTTTGTTGGGTTTGTTAAGAAAAACCTTTCTCTTTGTGACACTTTTGGTGGCTGCCTCCACCACAGCCACACCAAAGACAGTCCTGTGTTTTCTGGTTTGATTCTAGGGATTGTAATGTGTTCTTCCCTCCATTTTAATCACATCTCACAGCGAACCGATGATACACTCACCTCTGGCCGAGAGTTTCTTGGTGTTGATGATCTTCGCTGCATACTCTTGGCCCGTGCAGAGTTTGACAGAGCGGCGCACCACTGAAAAGGCTCCCCTGGGAAACGAGGGCAGGATACAGAAGGGAGAATGACGACTGGACACAGCTGCCTCCGCAACCAGGTCAGCGTTACACGCTCTCTTAGCCTTAAGTTGGTCGCTCAAGCCACCAAATCAAGCCACCAACTCAAGCCACCAACTTAAGCTATCAACTCTAGCCACTAACTCAAGCCACCAACTTAAGCCATCAACTCAAGCCACCAACTCAAGCCACCAACTTAAGCTACTCAACCAACTAAGCCACTAACTCAAGCCACCAACTCAAGCCACCAACTCAAGCCACCAACTCAAGCCACCAACTCAAGCCACCAACTTAAGCTATCAACTCTAGCCACTAACTTAAGCCACCAATTTAAGCCACCAACTTAAGCCATTAACTCAAGCCACCAATTTAAGCTATTAACTCAAGCCATCAACTCAAGCCACCAAAAGCTTGTATCCTGTTCCTATGCTGCCTGAGACTCCTTAATGTTTCAAGCACTCACACTATGAACTGAACTGAAAGAGTCCTCATTTAAAACCGTTAGACCTTGAGGCAGAGTGTCTTGTGTGGGTGTGTGTGTATCCTAATATGCAGTGAGTGTGTGTATGTGGTGTGTGTGTGTGTGTGTGTGTGTGTGTGTGTGTGTGTGTGTGTGTGTGTGTGTGTGTGTGTGTGTGTGTGTGTGTGTGTGTGTGTGTGTGTATGTGCCCTAACATGCAGTGAGTGTGTGTGTCCTAACATGCGGGGAGAATGTGTGTGTGTGTGTGTGTGTGTGTGTGTGTGTGTGTGTGTGTGTGTGCCCTAACATGCAGTGAGTGTGTGTGTCCTAACATGCGGGGAGAATGTGTGTGTGTGTGTGTGTGTGTGTGTGTGTGTGTGTGTGTGTGTGTGTGTGTGTGTGTGTGTGGTGTGTGTGTGTGTGTGTGTGTGTGTGTGTGTGTGTGTGTCCTATACGGGGAGCTAGTGCGTGCTTGTGCATGTGTCTGCCTGTCTACAGGTATGTTGCGTGCCTGTCTTACAGAGAATTCACAGACCCACCGAAGGAAAGACAAACAAACATAACAGACCATTTCGTTTCTCTGCTTCTAATTATAGCCCATCTTTGGCTTGTTATGCAACAAAACACACACTTCAACAGTCAAAGTCTCCTGCAAGCACTTCGCAGCGTTTACATGGTGGTGGAAATGGCAGAACACATGCAGGGCTGAACGGAAAGCCAGCATTAACATTAAGGAGACTTCTCGGCTTCGCACATGTCTTAATAGGAGACGAATCGAATTGTGCCAAGACGCAAGATCCAGTTTTTTTCATCTGAAAAAACATGCGTCTAAAATGTCTATCCTATACTCGTCAGGAATAATACATCATCCAGTCGAATGAACATGGCTTGGGTTATATATTTATATATTTGTTTGTTCGTTTATTCATTTATTTTTTTCGGGTGGTGATTGTGCTGTATAAACAGGGTGCATATTTCCCTCCCACGCATCGCCAGAGATACAAAACATCTGTCATATGGCCAATTCACCCATCCCTCCATCCAACCAAGAGTCGTCCGTCCTTCCATCCATCCATCCATCCATGGGAATTCAACCGAAGCCTCATTAGTCAGCCAGCGCGGGGGTATCCCTCGCTTCTCCCCTTCTACGGTGGTCGAAAGCACACACACACGCCCCCCCCCCCCCCCCACACACACACACACGCCCCCCCCCCCCCCCCCACACACACACACACATACTCACACACGCCCACACACGCTCCTCGCATATTAGCACACAACACACACCCACACACACACACACACACCACACCCCTCGCATATTAGCACACACACACACACACACACACACACACACACACACACACACACACACACACACACACACACACACACACGCTCCTCGCATATAAGATCACACATACATACACACACACACACACACACACACACACACACACACACCACACACACACACGCGCTCCTCGGATATTAGGAGCCAGGAGGAAGCGCCACGTAATAATACTATATAGCCCCTACAGCCACAGGCGCACACAACACATAAGGGATGAACGATGAACAACTTTAGTGATGTCATTTACTGCACCCACGCTATACCCCCCAGAACAAGCACCCGTTCCCCGCGTACAAGGGTAATTATCATGTGATGAACTGATGCTGCTGTACCGACCCATGCACCATACCACCATACCGCCATACCACCATACCGCCATACCACCATACCACTACACAGCGCTATTACGGTCCGCAGGACTTTCCGCACAAGCGATTCGGAACATTAAGCATGCGAAAATTAGCCTTCAGTCTATAAAGTGACACGTTTTTAGATATTTGAATGTAAGTGGGAGTTTTGCCCACACACAACATTTTTTTTTGACGGGTGGGGGGGGCGGGGGTCATTTACCAAGCCATTAAAAGAGAGACCGAGATTTGTGGGATTGTTTTAAAGGGACGCATCTCCATCACCCTTCACCCACCACACACACACACACACACACACACACACACACTGCATATGTTGCAGATGTTGCGCTGCTGCCCCGTTCCTCGCGGATTTACAATCGGGCGGTCTAAGAAGGTAGAGAAGGAGTCTAATAAAACGTAACGTAACGTAATGTAAGCGGGTCTTACTTGCCAAGTTCTTCATAGAGCTGGAATTCGTCTGTAAAACGTGTACAAGTAGTCACTGCCATATTTCTCCCGTGCTGCTGATCCCAAGCCCGAAATAGATAGTCATGCAGCGCGCTGTATGGTACCCCCCACCCACAACCCCCCCCTCCTCCTCCTCCTCCTCCTTCTCGCTCCTCCGCCCCCCCCCCCGAATCCCCGCCCACTTCAAACCACGCCCACGCCAAGCCACGCCCACTGCCAACTCCCCGTCGCTTGACTCCACCACAAAGCTATTTCTGAATAGACGCGCGTCTATAGACGGCAAGAAGCACGTGAAGAAATAAGATCCACTGGCGACCTAGACTTAGGTCCTAAGTCTCATGACCAAGCCCCGCTTTACATATGAGATAACGGCGAATAGCGTCATTAGAATACACAAATTGACCAAACTGACTGATTGATTGATCGATTGATTGATTAGGCCGACCTAGCGGGCTAGTACACCAGAACCACTACTTAAGTAAGTCGGCGGTTTAATTAAACGGGTTCTTGTTAGTTTACTTTCTTTTTTAGTAATTAAGGAGACACTTTTATGTTACAATGAATCCAGATGGAGCCCATTAGGAGAAGTTGGTTGGGGGGGGGGGGGTCTTGTTAAAGTATGGCTCCCATATCAGGATAGCGACTGCACTATCCTGCCCTGTTTTAAGCGCTATGGTTAGTCTAAATAGTGCTTCTTCCATATGAGCATTACACAATGCAAGAATTTTTGAATAATTGAGTGTCATCATAATAATTAATAACATAATATTAAATTACTATCAAGTAGCATCTTAGGATGTAAGAATAGTGCTTTACTTATTAAGTCTAAGCTAATACTAATACTACACATGTTAAACATGGATTAATGAATACTTATACACATACTTGAATCACTTCCAAAGTGGAAACATGTCCAACTCTTTTAATAATTTCACAACAAAAAAAAAAAGTGTGAAAAACAGTTTTCACACAAAAGCAAAAAACACACAAACAGGCAGAAAGGCAAACCAATACATTACATCTACCACGGAGTCGCGCCTCAAACCTTCAACAGTAGATCAATTCACTTCAATATTCTAACTTTGTCCACTTTGATTCTTTTGTTTGTTTTTGTTTTGTGGGGGTGAAATCAAACTGTCAAACAAAAACAGTTTACAACGTGTTATTGTATCTGCTTTAAAAAACAATAAAAAAAATAAAATCCGGAAAGAAAGAAAAACAAATCCTTTACCAGACACAGACATGATGTGATGGTTCCAGTGAGTTGATGACAAACAACACTATGGACTCAACCCGAGAAATGGCAATAAGAACAAATAAACCACAAGTACGACATTTTAATAGCCAGGCACTGAAGTCATCGTCAACAGTAAAACCACAAACGGCATGACATCTCTCCCCCCCCCCCCCTGTTTTGATCTAAGTACCACTGTTATGTCTTTTCCAAGTCCTGCCCTGAAATTGAGAGTTATTGGAAGCCGGGAGTGTTTTGAAGCCCCCGGGTGCGTTTGTTTTTAGAACTGCACGGCGCTGGGGGGGATGTCGAACATGGTGGGGTCAAAGTCCTGGCCTTGGAACGGCGAGCCCTCCGCGTCCCACCCCTTCTTCAGCATGTCGTGGACCTTCTGTGGGGACAAAACAAGCGGACCCAGATACATTCAGATCCAGGTATATTCGGATCCAGATATATTCGGATCAAGATATATTTAGATCCAGATTTATTCAGATCTAACAACATTCGGATCCAGATACATTCAGATCCAGATATATTCGGATCAAGATATATTTAGATCCAGATATATTCAGATCCAGGTACATTCGGATCCAGATGTATTTGGATCAAGGTACATTCAGACCCAGATCCAGTTACACTACATTCAGTAGGAGCTAGGTGTTACCTTCAACAAGAAGGTGGTGGACATTGGGGATCGAATCCAGTACCTCAACTCAAAACAAACACCCAAGTAGCCCGGGGCCAATATCACACCGACCGACCCAACCACCTCTGTGGTTAAGACAGGGGGACAACTAGGGGTTTCTAGGGTGTGGGACGTACCATCTCGTGGCTCTGAGGCTTCCCCTGGAGCTTCTGGTGGTAGTCGAAGGTGAGCCGGTCGAGCACGGCGTGCTCCTCCTCGTCCACCGTGGCCATGGAGCGCTCCCGGTTGATCTGGTCGATGTCGATCTCCTTCTCGCCCTTCAGAACCGCGTTCCACCACACCTCCCCGCACTTACTGAGAGACAGCTGGCAGGGGGAAACATTTGAGGAGTCAGTTTGGGTATTGGTGATCGAGTGATGATTGAGTTGGCTGTCAAATGCTGTGGGCAGCGAAAGCGGGGTGCGTTCGGTTGTGTATATGTTTATGTATGCATGTCTCTCTCTGTGAGTATATGTTCTGTATCTTGTTGCACGAGTCTGTCTGCTCTGTAGGTTTGTGCTTGTGTGTCAACTTGTGTGTCAGCACAAGACACACACAGTCGGTGTGTGTGTGTGTGTGTATCTACACACCACGACACAGCGTCCTGGTTCCAGGCTCCACAAGGAGTTTTCTGTGTTGATCTTGTGGGGCAGCTCTCCCTCCATCAGGACCTGTTCCTCCGTCCCTCCGTCTTTTACACACACGCGCACGCTGCCGGTTTGCAGGTTAACCGAAACCTGGGTGTGGGCAGAAGTGACCCGGGCCGATGTAAATAATGGCTTAAGTATTCCTAGCCATACTTAAGCCACTGTGCCGAGTGTCTGATTAGTGGATCGTGTGACCAATATACATCATGGTTCTAGGAAATATACCCCTTTATGCCCTCAAGGCAGAAGCACACCACAGGCGTTATTTGGATAATAAGGTCAGACAGCATTGTTTAAAAAAACACAGGCATTGTGTGTGGACAAATTCGTTTTTTGCATTTATCCGCCATAGCAGACAAAGCCATAAGCAACTACATCACAACAACAGTCTGTTGTCTTTGTGCGATGATGAAAGTGGTCTCTTTTTTCCCCCCTGCCCAGCGGGCTGCAGAGAGAACAGCTGTCGGCAGCTAGCGGCGCGGTTGCTTAATGGTTTACCTGTCGGCCCTTGACAACCGTTTTGGAGACAAACACACGGATCTCCACGTCGGTGAAGTCCTGGGACCAGCTGTAGTTTTCCCGCGTCGCGCCGTTGTAGCTGTCGGGGTCCGCCTGGTACTGGTTCTGAGTCCTGAAGCAGCACACACACACACACACAAGGTCACACGCACGGACCAAATGTCCATCCATCCATCTTCTCCCGCTTTATCCGTAATCGGGTCGCGGAGGTAGCAGCTTCAGCAGGGGACTCTAAACTTCCCTCTCCCTGGCAACATCGACATAGCTCTGACTGGGGGATCCCGAGGCGTTCCCAGGCCAGCGTGGAGATGTAATCACCCCACCTGTACCTTGAAGCATCCTCACTAGATGCCCGAACCACCTCAACTGGCTCCTTTCTACGTGAAGGAGCAGCGGCTCTACTCCGAGTCTCTCACGAGTGACTGAGCTTCTCACCCTATCCCTCAGGGAGATACCAGCCACCCTCCTGAGGAAACTCATTTCGGCCGCTTGTATTCGCGATCTCGTCCTTTCGGTCATTACCCATTGTTCATGTCCATAGGTGAGGGTAGGAACGAAGACTGATCGGTAGATGGAGAGCTTTGCCTTCTGGCTCAGCTCTTTTGGTCAAAGTGCACCGTTGTAAATGGGACCGTTGTAAACGTCGGACCAAATGTATCTTCACTCACATTGACCTTAGACCATCATCCATCAGTCACTTTACTGTTCTTTCTAATTGTGTACAGTATTTTCTATAGTGTAGCGTTTTATAAAAGTCCTACTGCGGGAGGGAATGGGGAGGAAGTGTTCCATTGTACTTGTTGGAAAAAACCTTGACTTTGTGAATAGTCTTATGGATTGTATTATTGTGCATTTGGCGACGCCATCAATAATACAAAAATTAGTAACTAGCACATTCAATCTTGAAAATGAGAAAAGCAACAATAGAGGTGTAATTAGCACTGGTGTCGAAGGGTAGTGATTATCATCACTGGAATTAAATCGTACAAAAAAGGTCTAGAATCTTAAGTTCTGCATTATCAGGAGGGCTTTCATGATTAACACAATCAACAAAGTCGACTCGGAAAACAATTCGACAGTCACACTTAACAGCGAAATAAACATCAGTTATCAAGCCAGTGATGCTATGTAAATCTTTCCCTCGACGTGGTACGTTCCACCCAGGGGCGATTACAGCTATTGAAAAGCTATTCTTTTGGGAGATTGAATACCTACCTTTATAAGAAATATAAAGACACTACTCACATTTTCTCTTCTCGAGTGTTGCAATTCACTTACAAAGATGGTTACCTTATTCTACATTCTTAAACACATACATACAGCTGTTGCACTTTAACCCTGCTTATACCATGAAAGCACAGTTTATCCACTGCAATACGAGCACGGCTCACCTCCTTTCTCCTTTCCTCTCCCTATACGGATGTTTTCTTTCTTCTAGATGGCATGGCTCTCTTCCTCTCACTCGCTCTTCTCCTTGCTCTCTTTATTCTGCTCCTATCCTGTGGTCTTTGTTCATTTGCCTGTGCTGCCTTCGGTCACCCGTCTTTGCTCCTTCATTGTCCTCTTAAAATGTTACCAGATTTTATATTTAAGGTTTCCATATCTTTCTTTTCCTGTCCTCGTCTCTTCTTGTGTCACCACCATCCTGTTTGTCCTCTACTGTTCGGAATTATGTTCTATTTATACACTTATAATAATAATAATATTCAACAGATGCACCTGGAATGCTTTGAGGTCGAAACTCGAAAGTTTTAAGTCGGAAATACCGGCAAGTCGGAAAGCGGCATTACAACTTTGAATGCACACCGTGCATCGCTTGATTTCTCCCCACTAATTTGGACGCTGCAAGTTAACTTTGGCTCTGTTACACAGTCTGTTGCTTTGCATGTGAACATCTCCATTGTTCAGGAGCAGAATACTCTGCTAGACCTGAAATCAGACCCAACAACGCCACTGGTTCCACCAATGATGTTTGAAACCTGCGGGTGGATGAATATTATCTTGTTGATATAACTGCATACCCCTGCTCACTACCTGTTGATACTTGTATACTTAACTATATATATATATATATATATATATATATATATATATATATATATATATATATATATATATATATATATATATATATATATAGCTGCACATGTATCATACCTACTCAAAGTTATTTTATACCTGTTTTTACACCTCGTAGACAGTTTTCACATCCTATTTAACCACTGAACACATTATATATTACTATGCTCTTTACTTTAACATTTGCACTTATTTCTGCTATACTGTATTCGTGCCGTGCAATGACAAACAATTAGAATCTAATCCACTTACACTGCTGCAGCGGGGGGGTTTGTGCTGGGCGCCTCTGCCTTGGCCTCCTGGGACGGTTGGGCAGGACCACTGGCAGAAGGCTGTGGACTCGTGTCCGGCCGAGAGGAGGATGCAGTGGGTGGCTGGGCTTGTTCCGAGGGGGGACTTTCTGCCTTGACCGCTTCCGTGTTTGGTTCAGCTTTGCCCGGCTGTGGCTCTGACTCGACCGACACCTCTCGTTCTACAGGAGGAGGCAGAGGCGTCGTTTTGGGGACTTCTTTGCGCTGAAGCTCTTTCAGCCGCCTGTCTCGGTCTTTTTCCGAGATCCGTTCGAAGCTCTTAAACGCCTGCAAAGGGACAACTATTATGTACATGTTTACGGTACTTACCGTATATAAATTGTTCTACTAACTGTTGGCATAACTGCATACCCCTGCTCACTACCTGTTGATACTTGTATACTTACCGTGTATGTATATTTATATATATATACACAGTATATATATATATATATATATATATATATATATATATACACAGTATATACACAGTATATATATATATATATATATATATATATATACACACACACACACACACACACATCATACCTACTCTACAAGTTATACATCGGGCCAGTCTGGCTACCATAGTATACTACGCTCTATCTCTGTACATAAATATACTGTATACACACCAGGTGGTTGTTGTTTTTCAAAGCTAGTTGACAGTTTTGACATCCAATCCAACACACTGTACATTGTATATTACTATGCCTTACTGTCACATGTGCACTCTGGTTAGCTGCCAACTTCTTTTCGCTGCACACTGACAACACATGTGAATCTAAAAAACGATGAAGTGTGAACATCAATTCCAAGTCCATGTGTGTGTGTTGCCAAACTACCACTATATATATATATATATATATATATATATATATACAGTTGGGGTTTACCTTGAGAACCATTTTCTCTGCGATGCCGGGAGGAAACCCCATGCGGTCGTTGGGACACGCCAGCAGGCGGTAGAAGTCTGTTTTTCGGTACAGAAAGCCGAAGTACACCTGGAGAAAGTCCTGGATGTTGCCGACGTGCTGCAGGATCCCCAGCAAAGCGTTGTCATACATCTCGGTCATCTCCATTGGCGACGCCATTGTTATTATGGCTTATCTTGTATTGTGTTTGTATTCGAATTCCAACTTTCTCTCTCACGTCCCGCTTACGGACGAATTAAACGTTTTGTTTCTTGTTTATAATGATCTGTTGTTTAGGCGAACCGGGTCGCTGTCGACGAGGGTAACGTGAAAGTGTTTGGATTTTGCACATCCGGTTACTCGGTACAACCTCGAGAACAATCCGTCGCCAAACGTGGCGACCTCCCCAACAGTTCCTCATAACAAATAAATAACATATACAAATAACAGGTGCAATATAATCACACTTTTTTTTTTAAACATGAATGTAATTCACGTTTTATTTTATTTTATAATACCATCTATCTTAATGAACGCGTTATATAATATTATACACATGTCTTCCCCTGGACCCACAGTGTTGGTGGTAGCAGTCGGAGGGAACATGGCCGCGTCCTTGAGAAGCACTCCGTGTGCGATGATGTTGGTAAGAAAGAGCACTTTACTCTGCTTAACTCTTAACTCTTACGCTTAACTCCTTGGCTCATGTACATGTCAGTTGCAATATATGCCGCAAATAACAATTCGAGCCTCTTAATGAACGACACGACTGTAGGTGTAGACGGACCACAGTCCACTGTGGTCTGTCTAGTCCAGCTGTTAGTAAACTGACAAATATACTCTCTCTCTCTCTCTCTCTCTCTCTCTCTCTCTCTCTCTCTCTCACACACTCTCTCTCGTCTCTCTCTCTCTCTCTCACACACACGCACGCACACGTTACATTCTAGTAGGCTTTGTAGTACATTGTTTTGATTTCAGAACACTGGCTGTCATCACTATGTTGATATTAATCTATGTGGTGTTTGCCTCCTCTCTCTCTCTCTCTCTCTCTCTCTCTCTCTCTCTCTCTCTCTCTCTCTCTCTCTCTCTCTCCCAGAGGTCCTTAGTAAAGCTCTGTCCCCTACAGACCACCTTAGGTACTAGGAACCTTCATGTGACGGCTGTCCAGTGCAAGGTAACCAGTTCATTCACTTTTAAGTAAAACCTAATAAGCAGTTCATATATCGATAGTGGCTTAATGATCATTAATGATTTGTTTTACACTGCAAAATATCTCACTGCTGTTAAATCTGTAGTTGAAACAACTCCAGAACTATAACTGCATACTCTGTTTATGCTCACCTGTGTCTGTATATATCACCTATAATTATGCACATATCTCATACATACTCACGTTATTTTATACCTGTTTTTATACCTAGTAGACATTTTTTTTACATATTATATAATCACAGTACATTATATATTACCATGCACTTTAATGTAACATTTGCACTCTGGTTAGATGCCAAATTATTTTCACTGTACTGTACTTGTGCTGTGCAATGACAATACATTTGAATCTAATCTAATCCAACAACACAACAAATTATGTTTGTCCGTCTTGTTCAAGAATGTAGTAATAATAATAATGAAGGTCTGTTTCTCCTCCCTGTGAAGAACCATGCGGCTCGTATCCGCGTGGGGAAAGGAGACCGGCCGGTGAACTACGAGGAAGCGCTGCACCCCCACCACATCGGACACCGCAAAGGGTGGCTGTCCCAGAACCCCAGTACGTCCCCCCCCCCCCCCCCCACTAAACAGAACCCCAGTACGTCCCCCCCCTCCCCACTAAACAGAACCCCAGTACGTCCCGTTCCCCCCCCCCCTAAACAGAACCCCAGTACGTCCCCCCCCCCGCCACTAACAAGCCTGGCCTTGGTTCATTTAAGGGATTTGGGTTTCATGATTTACAAAAAAAGTAATCATTTTAAATATATAATTTCTGGTATAGGCTGGGGGTTTACATGCTATCTGTTGCCAGTCGCCATCATCCATCAGTCACTTATGTATTGATGTGTACAGTATGTTAGTGTGTGTATATACTTTAGTATAAAGTTGGTAGTACAGTGTTGTTTATAGTATTGCATAGATTCAGAGATTGCCATATGTAACAAGTACAATGGAATGCTAACTCCCTATTCCCATGAATTTCCTACAATTTACAATTGAACACAGTATAGTATATATACAGTATATACTAGTTTAGTATAGTATTATTGGGGAAATTCAGACTGCGGGAGGTAATGGAGTAAGCATTCCATTGTACTGGTTACATATGGCAATTAAAATGAAATCTCTTAAACCCATGCAATACTATATTTCTATACTATAATTGTACTGGAAAATATAAATTTCTTGAATCTTGATATGCCCCTGCCCGCTCCTTAATAAAATGCATCTGAATTCACTCATCTCAAGAGAAGGCATCTGCCATATGACCAAATCAACCTTGACCAATACTTTGTTTATTAACCTTTTTTTTTTTATTCCAGGTAATCTCAAAGGAGAGGAGGGAGCAGCCGAACGATCGCTGGAAGACGTGTTCATCAGACGCTTCATCTTCGGGACGTTCCACGGTTGCCTCGCCAACGAGCTTGTCATAAAGAGGCGGGGCAACCTGCTGCTGGTGTGCGCGATGATGCTGCAAAAGCTCCCCCCGCAGAAGTTCTACTTCCTGACGGGGTACACGGAGTCACTGCTCTCCCACTTCTACAAATGTCCGGTAAAGCTAGAGATCCAGACGGTACAGAACAGGGTAGTGTACAAATACCTGTAAAAAAAAGTGTTTTTTGTTGTTTTGTGGTATTATTGCAGTTGTAAATAAACTGTATGTGAGATGATCTTGACGTTTGAAACCCTCTTTTGTGTATATCTTCTTGTGGTTCACATGTCGACATTTTGTCCCAACGTCCGGCACTGAACAAAAGGTGAACGTAGCAGCAAAATTACGTCATACCAGGAAGCGATTCTATACGTTCAACCAACCGTTACATCAGCTCCTATGGAAAGGAACTTTACATCACTTCCTGTGTGTCCATTTAGGGTTGGTAGTTTGGGTCAATATGGAAGAGACAAATTGAGAACTTCCACCTACCACAATGTTAAACATTATATACCACACACACACACACTATAACAATTGTGTTTCAGTAAGTGAGAGCAATACAAGGTTTAAAAATATTATACAAACCATTCAATTAACAGGTAACTTAACTACTCTATATAGTGGAATATCTGGAAAATAAAGCAATAGCAATTAATTTAAAAAAATTACGATGGGCTCAACTATTCACAACCTCAAACTCATGTTTGAATAAATATAAGAAACAAATATACAATCAAATATAGACTAATGTTATTTAATGTCACAGTGGTCACAATTCATTCAAGGCATTTGAAGTGCTTCAGTGCAATTATGCGAAGAACGAGAGAATATTTCGTAAAAAAAATATATGAAAAATTACAGTACCACAATTTCTATCGTAGCGTAGAAAATGAGGTTTGACATTTCACACTAGTTAAAAAATGCTTTGTTACTTGACTTCTATCATCTGAACATCGTTAAACACAATAGAGTTAAGAGTGCATGGTGTGAGCTGGAAGTTGGAACAAGTCTCAACAGTTCTTGAAGGACAAACGGTTGAGGCTCATAAGCAGTATTCCCTGCCCAGCACTGAAAGTTAAGGGTACAGCTGTGTGTCATTAAGTTAAGGGTTCAGGCTGTGTTTCATTAAGTAAAGGTTACAGCTGTGGGTCATTTTAAAGGGCCCCAACACTCCCATGTGTGCGGTTGATTATCCATAACATAAATCTACCTTACAGTGACAAGTGGCAGTTTTGCAATGGCAAGCTCAGCCAATCAGTTAGGGTGCAGTACCACTGTGTAGGCTGGTAGGTTGATCAATCAATCAATCATCGCTTTTTTGGGATATGGGCTTGCAATGGTAAAAAAGAGGCCCTTTAACATCCACCATATAATAGCTAGACAAAATAACAACATAATAGCCCGTGGTCACCCCACTTTTCACATTCATTAGTTGTTTTGTTGTTTTGGCGGCATTATTAGGTTGGCTTTTGACACACACCGTTGACACCGTTTTCGTGACAGCTGGTACCTGCACAAGACTGGAGTTTGATCAGCTGTTGGTTCATGGCCTGCAGGAAGGTCGGGTCCACCTTCTTAACGATGTTCTCTAGCTGGCTCTGGTCGGAGGTCAGGTTGTAAACCTCCACAAAGGACTGGAGAAATGTTGGAGAGAAAAAAAAAACCCTGATACACAGAAATATGAGAGAAATGCGAATGATCTAGTGAGCTAAGAGTCGTTATTCATGATTAAACATGAAACAACAACAAACTACCTTAATGGATGTTTATCAAACACAAAATACAAAATGGACAAGCTAAATGTGTTTAGGTTTAACGTGGAATAAGTCGGCACGAAGCGTCCAAACGTTTCATTGTACATACGTCGCTGTCTGCAAACTCGCAGTATTGCAAGTTGTGTTCGACGAGGGACCTGACGCAGGCGTAGGTGTTATTGTAGGAGTCCTCACACACGCAGTTGGGAAGACAATGCTGCGTCGGCAAAAAGGCCTACATTAGTTCATGTTACTCGTAGACATCAACACAGAGGAGCAGCGTGGATCAGTTTGAGGTTTGGACTTACGGAAGGTCCAGGGCCCAGCTTGGGACAAGCAGGGTCTGACACGGGGGAACCTTCTCCCGTGTGTTCTACCAGGACACAGGACCGCGAGGTGCCGTTCCTCAAGGACGGGGCCTGACAGAATAGCATCATTTAAATTTAGTCCTACTTTAGGACACTTTTATCCAATGCAAACCTGTAGTGATTTCAGATACAAAATCATATATATGATAGATATATATCTATCAAAAATATGGATATAGAGATATAGATATAGATATATAGAGATATAGATATAGATATATAGAGATATAGATATAGATATATATAGATATATAGATATAGATATAAGATATAGATATATAGATATAATATAGATATATATATATATATATATATACACACACACACACACAGTATAGATAGATAGATAGATAGATAGATATAGATATATATACACACACAGTATAGATAGATAGATAGATAGATAGATAGATAGATGGGTGCACACATCAGGGATCAAACTCCTGCTGCCAACATCAGTATAAAACAAACACTGACAAACACTGACCATCTGAGAGAGGAAAGACTCTCCGTCCATGATGGGCAAATCGGCGCCAGCTATGTCCAGTATGGTGGGAGTTAGGTCAATGTTCAATACAGGGGCCTATGAGATTGGAGCACTCAAATGAACTCAAATGCAACCAATGACAGTAACTTACTAAATAAAGAGTTAAAGAATGCATTTAAAAGCAGCACCGACCTTCACTATTTGTTTTGGTGTGATGCCTGGACCTCGCACCATGAGGGGAACCCGGATGTCGAACTCGTACAGCTGCCTCTTATCAATGGGCAGGGAGAACTGACCTTAAATCACCAAGAAAACATACATTTATTAAAGAGCCAACAGAAAACGAAAAAATACCACCTCTTGTGGAGACACGCGTGTACTGCACTCGCTTTTCTGGACTTTCTTGGCTGAAATCGTGCCAGATATCACTTGAAATATAAATTATGAAAAGAATCATATCAGCTGGCATGCGTTTCCCTGTTGGGTTTTGAAGAGCCATTAGCACAGCCAAACCTGCGTGGTAGCCGTTATCCGAGGTGTAGAAGATGTATGTATTATTGAGTTCTTTCGAGTCGTCCAGTTTCTTCACCAGCTTTTCCACCATATCATCCAGGGACAGGAGAGTTTGCCACCTGCACAAGAACAGACTATTTTGATGGCTGTTTACACACTCATTAAAATATTGTGTGCAATGATTAGTTCGTTTTGAAGCACAAAAAACGAAAGTTATTGGAACTGTTCTCCAACAGAATGGTTTTCTCAATATTCCCATCAATAGGGAAAAATATAGGAAACGTTGAACTTTAAAAGAACAAGAAAAAAGGAAGACTATGTGCTTTTCTAAGCTTATGAAAACGTAACCGTGTCGTCGGAACTTAAATCTTATAGCCACAACATTAGCATGAGCATGCCTTTTCACAACACAAGAGTTCAGTGATGTGATTGGCCACTGCACCTCTTCCTGTACGCATCATCCAGGAAGTCCACTGAGCTGCTCTCCATGGGGTTAGCGGGTTGTCGCAGCAACCAGTGTTTGTCCTGAAACAAACAATTGCACGTCCACATCCCCATGTGAGCATGTGTGCTATTCAGTCAATCAACAGATTGACGCTTCAATCCAAATGGATTTACTATTAAAAAAAAAAAATTCTCCCCAGGTAGCATTTACAATGCATAGTCATTTAGTTGTCATGGATTCTAGAAGGTTTACCAACGCAACTAGCCAATATGGCCACTAGGTGAACCACTGTAAAAAAAAGAAAGAATGAACTCAAATTGGTTGAATGAAGGGATGTGGAACCGTCAAAAACTGTTTTCGCCAAAAATGTATCACCGTTTCCTGAATCCCAGAACCAATGATGTAAAATGAGACGTTTTTCTTTGGCACGCTTCCCCTTTAAGCAGCAGCGATGAGTTCCGGGCCTGAAGGGGCCCCCCCTTACCCGGGCTGGCTTGTTGAAGCTGCCGTCGCGAGGAGCCTTGACATCCAGGAACTCTTTCTGGTACTGGGGCGCGGCAGTCCAGGGGGCGTGGGGGGCCGGGGGGGCCAGCAGCATGAGGAACGGCCGCCCGGGGCTCCGTTGGTCCAGGAAGTCCAGAGACCTGTTCAACTGGAGCACAGGGAGACGCAAGGCGATTAGGTCCTATTCGACTATTACTGCAGTATGACCGCATCTCCAAGTGAATAGTCCTTAGAGTAGTCCGCTAAACTAATTCAGCAATACTGTATTATAATACCGTTTTATACTTATGAATGCATCCAGATCAATGGTCCACAATTAATAACTACAGTCATAACTAATACAGTAGCATTTTATTGGCTGCCGCCAAGTCAATAGTCCATACAATAATAAGGGGCTTGGGACTTGGCTTGGGAACGGGAAGGTCGCCGGTTCATGTCCCCGAAACACCTGGGCACTGCCGAGATTGCCCTTGAGCAAGGCACCAAACCTGTACCCTGCTCCCTGGGCGCTGTATATAAAACAGCTGACCACTGCTCCTAATTAGGATGGGTTAAATGCAGAGAAACCCATTGAACTGTGTGTGTGTGACCAATAAAGAGGAATCCTCAATCCTCCAGATTTAGATTATTACCACAATGTATTTTGGTACAGCGGGGAACCATGGTAACCCATGTGAACCATGGTACCCCATGTGAACCATGGTAACCCCATGTGAACCATGGTAACCCCATGTGAACCATGGTAACCCCATGTTCTGCAATTGTAGCAACAACAAAAAAGCTCATAGCACTGCAAGCACTGCTGTGGACATTAGCTAAGCACTGCGAGTGTGGCGTGTCTGTCTGCAGACACCTATTTTGCGCCCGGAAATCCATTGGACAGAGCGGACTCCACCTGCCGAGGAGACTGAGGTCTTTCAGAGTGCAGGGAGCACTCCTTAGGATCTTCTTTGACTCTGTGGTGGCATCAGCCATATTCTACGGTATCTCGCCGGCTGACCGGAAGAGACTGAACACACTGGTTAGGAAGGCCAGCTCTGTCCTGGGGAGCACCACTGGACACCGTGGAGGTGGTGGGCGAAAGGAGGATGACGGCCAAGCTGTGGTCTCTGTTGGACAACATGTCCCACCCTCTCCAGGGTACTTTGTCTGCACTGTGCAGCTCTTTCAGTGACAGGCTGCTTCATCCGCGGGTCCTTTCTTCCAGCCTGCTAGCCTGCAAATTCCCCTCTGTGGGACGAATAAAGGATCTATCCATCTATTGGAGTGACAATGTACTGGTTCTGGCCCAAACATGCTGACACGTGTTAAGATGTCACCCCGTGTCACCGCTCCTTTACATAAAGACCCCCGTGCCGATCCTCTCCATTGGACCAATCCGATGACAGAATAGCAATACGTACCCAACAGTTCATTCAAAATGTCATTTAGGGTTTGGGTATGAAGTACAGCAGTACAAGGGGAACCAGGTGTGTGCGCCAAAACCCCCGGTGACTCCCTTAAACAGTGCACTATGTCCATATAGAGCACAAGGAGACCAATTTGAACACATCATAGGTCTAACCTACGGAATCTATAGGTAGAGACCTATAAAAATGCAATGCGTTGACTTCCATGTGTAGCGGAAGGTGTGTTGATCCTAAAGAAGGGTTGGCATGAACATGGCGATTAAATATGTATGTATCATAGTGGTTTAGCTAATGTATATATTGCATTATGAGTTGTTACAAATGACCGCTAACCTGTTGCAGGCATTCTGCCTGGTTGATTATATATTTCTGAATTATATTGCTGTACCTTGCATCGACACTATGTATTCCCACGCTATGTACATGTATTTGCAATATATTTGTGATGCAATAGTATTAATAGACTTTGTAAGCTAAGTGGATAAATAGCCAATACCATGACATGGAATTCTGGGCTTTGTAGTTTCTAATTTCTTCTAGAATAACCAAGCAACCAGTTGCTATTATTCATATTAGAACAGTGAAAAAGTACCGAGATGGTGGCTTGGTCTGTGAGTGACATCATGTGAAACCCTCCTTTATAAACCTTTACATTGATTCCACCGTTTTCCTTTCAGAGAACAGATAATAAAACTTACTATGAGATCTGTGAAGTAGTCCTTTTCATAGCTGTCTCCGTGTTTCTCCTCCTTACCGTTGACCGACAGACTGTAGTTGTAGTAGTTGGAGTCTCCAACCTGAAGCCACAACACAATACGTATATAGTAGTATATAAGTAGTATACAAGTATGTAAGGCTAATAGAGTAGACAAGTTACTATTTCCGTTAGGGTTAGGTATGCTGCCTTCTGCTTAAAAGACATGTGAGATTAGGGGTGTTCTAACAAAATAAATAAATACATAAATAAACACTGCTTTACGTAAGAATCTCATTTCTTATTTTCTATGATTCAGAATCGATTATACCAAGCCAAAGCTCATAGCACTGCAAGAGAAATGCATCAGCACCACATGTACTGGTCGCAATAACAAGCAGACATGTTTTAAGTTGTCACCTTGTCTTCTTGTGACCAAAAATAGATTCTTTTTTCACACATCATTTTTTCCACACATAATATTATTTTATTGATTATTATTTTGTCCTAAGTTTGCCTTTGTGTGTTTTCATTATTGCTCAGTTGATCAATTGATATACAGTTGTAAAATAAAAATAAAATACTACACACTTTACTTTGCTTTCATGCCATAATTTGCCAGTCTTAGCGCACAGCGGACTGGGCTACATCCTGAAATTGGAGTTCCTCTTTGTACAGAATCCATTTTGAAGCTGGAATAGATTTTCAATTGGGAATCGTTTTGAATCCAATCATGACCCAAAGAATAGAAGGATTCTCGCCCCCCTAGATGTGAGTGAGTAAGTGCCTGTGCCTGTGCCTGTGCTCTCTCTCTCTCTCTCTCTCACTCTCTCACTCTCACACTCTCACACTCTCACACTCTCACACTCACTCTCTCACACTCACTCTCTCTCTCACACTCACTCTCTCACACTCTCTCTCTCACACTCTCTCTCTCACACTCTCTCTCACTCACACTCACTCACACTCTCTCTCTCTCTCTCTCTCACACTCTCTCTCCTCTCTCTCTCTCTCTCACACTCTCTCTCTCTCTCTCTCACACTCTCTCTCTCTCTCTCACTCTCTCACCAATGCATGCCAGAGGTCCCATCCTGGAGGAACATGTGCAAACTCTCCAGCCTCCTTTGTTCCGTACTAAAACAAGAAGAAGAAGAAGAAGAATAAGTAGACATAGAAAATGCTCAAGAGTTTCATCACTCTTGTATGTTGATTTGTTTTCCAGCGAGGCAGTTGAACTCCAGAGAAACTGCAGTTAAAACTTAAACCTACACTTAGTATCCATTACACTACAGCCATCCCTTTTAGCAATTAGATTTAGATCCACAGACCGACTGGAGTGGAAAAATATCCCCATGTGGATGGAGCTGTGGGCGGGCGGATCTTATTGATTTTATTATTGAGGACACTTGGTAGTTGAAATGATTGGATTGGAAAAGACAAGGCTGCAACGACAACATTTTTGGACAAGTAACGGCAGAGTCTTGGCTGAAGACACAACTGAAACTGAGGAGTGTGCCAATAGCCGCCCACATGCGCTTTAAGTTCTCCTTATCGTGCAATATACGTACATCACACACACAATATTTAGAGTGTAGAATGTATATAATATTGATATTAATTCAGTATTTGTCTGTTATTTTTATTTAAATAAATAAAAATACGCAAACAGAATTGTATTTCTACTTACTTTTCTATTACTTATATGTCATGTATGTAGGCCTACACACCTAAGCGTAAGCAATAGCAAATAGGATAAGCAATCGGATTCTGATTAAGCTATGGATACTCGGTGTGTGTGTGTGTGTGTGTGTGTGTGTGTGTGTGTGTGGTGTGGTGTGTGTGTGTGTGTGTGTGTGTGTGTGTGTGTGTGTCCGTGTCTCCGTGTCCGTGTGTCTGTGTGTCCGTCTTCCCCAAGTCGGTACCTGCTCCAGGTACTTCCCAGCGAAGAAGGTCTGGTACTTGTGCTTGTTGAGGTAGACGGGGAGAGCCAGGGTCTCCGGGCCTTTCTGCCACAGGGGACTGGAGCAGTTCCCGGACAGAGAGTCGTTCCTCACCCCGTGGTTGTGGGGGTAATTCCCCGTCAAAATACTGCTTCGGCTCGGACAGCCCAGCGGTGTGGCTGTATACTAGGAGTGTAGAATGTGGAAGCGTGAATAGAGAGCAGAAGACAGGCAAGACGGATAAGGGGGGGGGAATCCATGTTTCTTGGAACTTTTAACGAGGCAGCAAAGTAACACGGCTCTCTGTGTTGTACCTACAGCGTTGGAAAAGGTGGCCCCTGCATCTCCGATCAGGAGTTTGGTTTTCTTCATGGGGGTCTGCAAGGTGCAGAAGACAAGCGGTCATTGGCATCAACAACTATTGACCACTTGTTATATTTGTTTGGTCGTGAAGCCAGAACATTAATTTGGTTGAATTGTTTTGTCGTGTAGCCCTCCTTATTGTGACACACGGCTAGATACATAATGACAGCCACCCTAAATAAAAGAAAATCTGTGTGTGTTATTATTATTATTATTATTATGACAGACAGACAGACACAGACAGACAGATAGACCAGACAGGCCTTCATACTACAACACAACAAAAAACGCGCCTCACCATTCCCCCAAGTTCAATATCCTGGTCGTCAGAGAGGATCAGAACCACGTTGCTCGAGCCGCACGCTGCGTACCTGACGTTAGAGGTGAGCAGCACGGAGAGGAGAACGCTCACGGTGGTACCAAGGAGGCTCCTACTCTGTGCATGTCTGGGCGCACATATTCTTTCTGAGTGTGCCATTGCTAGAAGTATCTGGGAACTCGTACCTGGTGAACTACTACTACTACTTGCAAAGTCAAATCTCGTCTGCTGGCAACATTGACTGAGCAATTTGACATGGGGAGTGGAGTGGACTCTTCGCGGGTCATGTGATGCTGTCTTTGTGCGTTTGAGTGCGGGGTGAAACGACGCGCGTGCCCGTGAAGCCACCTATGGACCAGAGGCGCGCGTCCGTCGGTTGATTGGAGAACATTCTGTGCCCGATTTCCATCGCGCCGTGAAAGCCGTTCACTGCGCGCTGCGAATTACACGATTGCCTTCCTGAAGTCACCATGAACACGTGTGACGGTGGATGTATAGCCGGTCGGGGGTATGCGTTGAGGTATAATAATAATAATAATAATACATCACAAAGTACAAGTCAAGTTGACAGGCGGGGACAGCGAACACGTGTGCGTTGTCAACACGGCTACGTCACTTCCAATCCGGAAAAAAAAACCCGATTCCGGGTTCTACCGAGCTGTGTTTACATCGGTTTAAACACATCAGCATCCACATCTCAACAAGTGGTCATATGGTTCACATTCTTAGTAGATGTGGCGCGTTTATTGATCGCGTATTGGCGTGAAAGTGTCACGAGTTAGGAATCAAACCCCGTCACTTCCCACGCATTTTAATATCAGTATCCTAAAGCGTACCTATAGCCGGTTAAAACATATGCTGATGTGATATATATATATATATATACATATATACCCCCGCTGGGGTGTTCTAGCTGTCAATGTCATGAGATATGAGTCCCCGTTGACTGAAACCATGGTCCCTTTAAAACGAAGGAAGGTGGTCTCTATTAAGGACAGTGACAATGACACCGGTAAAGAGACCCGGTTTCCACAGGTAGTGATATTCATATTGGAGAGGAGAATGGGAGCCAGTCGGAGAGTGTTCCTTGCACAGCTGGGGCGAGGTAAAGGATTCAGAATAGAGGACACATACAGGTAGGCTATACTGTATTTGTAGTTTGTATCGTGTTCAATTCTACCCCCCCCCCCCCCCTAACTCCTGTCTTGGCCTAAGATGTGTCGTGGCAAAACCCTAAGCCCTCATTTGAATTTTTTTGGCCTGTACACAGTGAGTCAGTGACTCACATGGTGTCGGAAAACCACAGCGGGGATGAGGTTCGCACATGGTTGGGAGAACGAGGACAGCATGGAGATCAGTCGAGACCACCACCTGTCCACCTGCTGGACATCAGCTGGTATACGGAGAGCATGCGGGAAGGCCGACCCGTGGCCATACTGGACAGACACCGGCTACAGGTAGGAGACACTACCTACCAGAGTGTGTTTCTTATTGGCTTTTTGAGATTATAGTTGTGTAGTTTCCAGTCCACATATGTGGCCCAAAACAATTCATTGTGGTTTAATATGGAGAAATAATAAATGGTCAAAAACGAATCACCGTAACTCACCTTACACCCGTCTGTGTGTCTTTCTATCTTTATTATCATTGTAAGGAGGAGCAGAGCGTGGAGGTGCCAGTGTTTTCCGCGGCCAGCTACGTGTGTCAGAGGCACACCGGTCAACCAGGACACAATCCCCTGCTGACTGTCAGTCGATGCCTTCTACCTTCTGATCAAAGAGATCAAGATGTTTGGTTTATTTGCCATGTGCAACAAGTACAATGGAACGCTTACTCCCCCATGTGTCTACATTCATGTGTAGTGTATTGTTATTATCACTTTTTACTACTAAAAAAAGTACGAGTACCAGTGTCTTTCTGAGTAGATTGTTAGTTGTGTGTTAGTTAGATACTGTTCTATTGTTTGCCAAGTTATTGTACATTTACCTGAACTTATTGTACTTTTACCTGTCTTCTTGGAGACAGTTTGAAGTATGATTTTTGCAATACGGGGGGGGGGCAGGATAGTCGAGTAACCCCTACTTGCTGTTTTTACGATAATGGTATCTAAAATAAATACAATTTTAAATGAAAAGCGTTGAGATAAATGACCAACTAACTAATTAATTATTATAGTAGTTATTATAGTACTGTTTTTCTTTGTTTTTGTCCTTCCATCCTATTCTTAAGGAGTCACTGGCTGTCCTGGCGGAGAGCGCGGAGCTGAACGGCGACGAGGGGAGAGGCCTTGCGTTCAGGCGGTCCGAGGCCCTGCTGAGGTCCCTGGACCGCCGGGTCCAGGGGATGACGGATCTCCGGGGGCTACCCTGCCTGGGGGAACACTCCCGCCGGGTCATCCAGGTCAGAAGAGCCACCCGCCACCTCCACTGACCACCACCACCCACCACCTCCACTGACCACCACCACCACTCACCACCCACCACCTCCACTGACCACCACCACCCACCACCTCCACTGACCACCACCACCCACCACTCCAACCACTCACACCACATCACCACACGTTCCCTCATCCTCCTCATGTGTTTGGTCACTCAGGGATCTCACGGTTATAGCGGTCACGAAATTGACTGTTCAATTCAAAACGATTCCTGATTCAAAATCAATTCTCGATTCAGTACATAGGGGTACTACGTACTTCTACGTACTTCTACTTCATAAAGTTACATTGACTGATCGATCCACTGAGCAATATTTAAAAAAATTATCGATTTTTGGAAATTATGAATCGATTCTGAATCATAGAAGATAAGAATCGCAATTCTTATGTGAATCGATTCATCCCAAACTCTGCGTTACTTTGAACCATATACTTTTGTGGGGGGTAGGATAGAGTAAGGACTATGGTGTCCGACTCCTAGTCATAAGGTCCTGGGTTTGATGCTCTCCATTGTCTGTAGCCTAACCTGTAACCCAAATGGTATACTAGTAAGTAGTGCTACAAACTAAAAATCAAAACACTGTTCTATGTTTTTATTGATTCTCACAGGATGTTTTGGTGAACGGACGGTCGAGTGAAGTCGAGGAAACCAAGGCGTCCTCGCGCTATAAAGCCATGAAGGTCTGTTTGCGTCCAAAAATTTATATCTGCCTTACAATTCCATTATGGTAAATGCGTAATGGATCTAATCTTTTATCTAATGCACTTTACAAGTCAGGCCTAACATTCATCCATTCATACACACATTCATCCACCGACGGTGGAGTCAGTCATGCAAGGAGACAGCCAGCACGTCAGGAGCAGTTAGGGTTAGGGGGTCTCGCTCAGGGACACCTCGACACTCTTTGCTAGGAGGAGGAGCCGGGGGATCGAACCAGCAACCTTCCAGTTGTCAAACGACCCGCTCTTCCTCCTGAGCTATTGCCGCCTTTATCATCATCATCATCCTGTTATCCTGTACATGAGGCTAAAGTATCCAGCTTTACTTAGTGTAATACACTGGGATCATATTTATCATCATTTATTATTTATTCTTAGTTATGCTCCAAAAATCTTCCCATGGAAAGGTGAACTATTACAGCGCAAAGTGTAGTCTGACGCAAAACATGGAATGAGAAGATAGCGGCGTGCTATTATTTAGCTAGCCAGGTACCTTATGCTAATGTGTTACCGTGTGTTTCTCAGGTGCTGACGGGGGTTTTCGGGGTCGGCGTGAAGACGGCAAAGCGGTGGTTTACAGAGGGGATATGTAGCCTCACACAGCTGGAAACATCAGGACACACGCTCAACCCAACACAACAAGCAGGTGTGTGTGTGTGTGTGTGTGTGTGTGTGTGTGTGTGTGTGTGTGTGTGTGTGTGTGTGTGTGTGTGTGTGTGTGTGTGTGTGTGTGTGTGTGTGTGTGTGTGTGTGTGTGTGTGTGTGTGTGTGTGTAGATAATAACAATGATGTATTAGCATGTTGCTATTCTTGTGCTCTCCAGGTCTAAAGCACTACGCTGACCTCAACCAACCGGTGACCAGAGACGAGGCAGACTCCGTCAGTGTCACTGTGGAGGCAGCGGTGTGTTCCGTCTTGCCAGGAGCTCAGGTCACCCTGGCCGGAGGATTCAGGAGGTATCTGGCCTGTCCTGTCCCATGTCAGAACAAGAGCTATGTCCACACACAATGCTTAAAAATACCTTTTGGCCTTTTTGGAAAACGGCTTATGAATGAATTCACGTCGCCTCCGAAGTAAATCCTTCTGAAAATGCCGGCATTGGGTTTCAGCAGGCAAAAAGTATATTTCTATAAAACACAACATACTGTATACTGTAATCAGATGACATAAATAATAATAATTCATTGCATTTATATAGCGCTTTTCAAGACACCCAAAGCGCTTTACATTGTGTAAGTGTGTGTGTGTGTAATGGATGCTTTTTGACACAGCGCTTTTTATCCAAAGCGCTTTACAAGTCAAGCATCACATTCACCCATACATTCAATTACCAACAGTGGAGTCAGCCATGAAAGGAGACAGCCAGCAGGTCAGGAGCAGTCAGGGTTAGGGTGTCTTGCTCAGGGACACCTCGACAGGTTTTTGCTAGGAGGAACCGGGGATCGAACCAGCAACCTTCCGGTTGTGAGGCGACCGCTCTACCTCCTGAGCTCTACTGCCGCCCACATTGCCACAAGCCATTAAAACGGCTGCTTGAGGTTTCCTGCCAAAGACAAGGACACAGGGGGATGAGGAATCTGGTTTATTGTAAGAGTTTTGAATCATTGTGAACAGAGCAGATGGTACATGCTAGAGATATAGTGTATGTGGTGGTGGTGGTGGTGGTGGCTGGTTTAACCTGTGAGCCTTGATTAACAAAGACCCACAGGTGTGCAGCCTCACCAGCCATAGAGTAATCAGTCTTAACTCAGGCCAGGTGAAGCTGCTTCGACCAGCCACCAACCACACACACTCTCCACAGTATAATACTGTGGAGTGATGGGCATGTGAGGGAGGTATGAAGTGAAATGGTTTAATACAATGTTTTAGTGTTGTTGTTGAAAATGCTGTCCACGTTTTGTTTTACATTGACCTTCATCTGGACGTACCCATCCATCCATCCACACCCATCCAGCTAATAAGTAACGACATGTCCTTGACTGGTTTCCTTTTAGAGGGAAGACAAGCGGCCATGACGTTGACTTTCTGATCACGCACCCCGACGAAGGAAAAGAGGAGGGACTCGTTCGTAAAGTCGTCGCCTGTTTGGAGTCCCGGGTACATCGCACAATCCCTAATATTCTTATGACTCTGAATTTGATATTTAATAATACAGTTGTTGATGGCAGTACCTCTGATTACCTGTAAGTGCATCACATTGTGTCGTACGCGTAATTTTAACAAAACCCAAGTGCGTGTCATTTTTGAATGTTCTCTCATTTCGTTCTCTAAGGGGTTTCTGCTGTACCACCAGACCACCAAGAACACCTACCAGGAGTCAGCCCAGGGCGCTGGCCGGCCCAGCTCCAACATGGACCGCTTCGAGAGGTGCTTCTCCATCTTCAAACTGACCAATGGCGGCGATCCTCGGGACACAAGGCGTGCCCAGGTACTATTGACTATTTAGTCCAGGTACTGTGGACAGTGCGGGGTTAGTGGACAGTGAGTTTTACTGTGAGTTCAGATACATGTCTGTGGAGTGTGTGTGTGTGTGTGTGTATGTGTGGTTGGTGGCTGGTTCAAGCAGCCTCACCTGGTCTGATTACTGGTTACTCCATGGCTGGTGAGGCTGCACACCTGTGGGTCATTGTTAATCAAGGCCCACAGGTTAAAACAGCCACCACCACACACTAGAGGAGGAGAGAGCTTGAGCATGTTCCATCCGCTCTGTTCACAATGGTTCAAAACTCCTGCAATAAACCGGATTCCTCACCCCCCTGTGGTGTCCTTGTCTTTGGGAGGAGCCCTCAAGCAGCCATTTTGATGGCTGGTGGCAGCGCCGTCTGCTACAATGTCGTTAAGGAGCGTGTAGGGGAGAAAGCATCTTAAGGAGGATGACAGGACACTAGAGTATCCTGCCCACAGATAAACTTACAGACTAAAACCTCTCCTTCAGACACCAACATTTTGCTGGACTTTCTGAAGTCATTACAGCTACTGCACTGTACTCATGAGGCTGCTGCACTACTGGCACTTTAAACTGCTTTTTAAAAGCTTTTTGCACAATTCAACATGTGTATCCATCCATCCGTCACTTTATTGTTATTTTTATTGTGTTCAGTATTGTTTAGTATAATGTTGTATATGTTTAGTACATTAGTACATATTAGTACAGTATAGTGTATATAGTGTTAAATTGTAGGAATTCATACTGCAGGAGGGAATGGGGAGAAAGCATTAACTTGTAATTCTTGCACATGGCAAATACAATTGAATCTTAAATCTGAAACTGAACTGAAAATGTATTGGCCTTTTTAATTGTTTTACCTGTTAATTTCCTCTCTAGGTTTTTGTGGGTTGCGAGACAACAAACGCTATTTATAACCGTGATGCGGGGGCGTCTTTTCAACAGTTAAAATTCTGAAGGATCAATACGCATTCCCTGCCCCTGATCTTAATAGATTTAGTCACCGCCCTAATATCCTGTTTTACTCTGAAATGCGTAGTTAGTTTCACAGAAAGCAGCGAATGTTATTTAGGTCCTCCGCTGGTACAGCCTGTTCTTGTTGGTAAAAGGAAGCAGGTCTGCGCCTATGCTTAGGAAATGTATGCGTCATCACACACAGTGTTTTCTGCATTATATCATTTGTGTTGCAAATGCATCCGCCCCAAATGGCATTGCTGGTATATCTACCGCATTACATTTTCATTGTGTTGTGTGTTCAATAATTCACACGTTTCGACCTCTCGGATTGCAGGAGCAAGCGGAGGGTCGGGAGCCGGACCAGACGGCCTCTGCTGGCTCCAGACCCTGGAGAGCAGTGAGAGTGGACCTGGTGGTTTCCCCTATTAGCCAGTTTGCTTTCGCGCTGCTCGGCTGGACGGGGTCCAAGGTAAGGAGGTCTTCATGGCGGCTTCGTAGCATTTTTTCATTACGCAAATAATGTTAAATTCTCTTTTGCTTCTCGATGTATGTTTTTTTTTTTATGGTTTAATTGTGTATTTGTCCCGAAATTGAACTTTGTTGAAAATGTGATTTTTTTTTTTTTTTTTTCAATATCTCAATAAAAAACAATTTGAACACGTATGAATAATTCATTGTCCCGAATAATGATATTCTGTTGCAGTTGTTTGAGAGAGAGATGCGTCGCTGGGCGGTTCATGAAAAATCCATGACCTTAAGCAGCCATGCACTGTACGACAAAAATCAGGTAGAGAGACATTTACTTTTTTATTATATATATATATATATAGAGAGAGAGAGAGAGAGAGTCACACTAACCATATACTACTATGCTACACTGCACTCTTCCCTCGTGAACTTACAGTATGTTCATACTTGCTCCAATATGGATTGTGTGCTTTAATTGTACTCGGCCTCACCTTCACTTGTACCGGTAAGTGGATTTGGATAAAAGGATCTGTCAAATGACTACACAACTAAGTGTAAATGTCCTGCGTCTGTTTCCTTGTGTGTGTGTTTGTCCAGGAGAGGTATTTAAGGGCGAGCTCTGAGGAGGAGATCTTTTCTCATCTTGGTCTGGAGTACGTCTCCCCCTCGGGGAGAAATGCCTGACCGTCGGCACTTTACGTCCATTAAGATATTTCCGCAAGCTTTGCTTCTGTAACACACGCAAACGCTTGTTGTTGTGATAACCCTTAATGGATTATAATGTGGTTAAATATTTATATTATACAGTACAGTATGCCTAATGTTGAGAATACTATGCCAGTGGCTGCCAATTGTGTTTTCTGTATAATAAAATGCTAAAATAAAATGCACAAAAGTTATGTTATCCATCTTTTATTATGAAGTCAAGATTAATGTCTGCAATTTCGGTCTTGACAAAGTGGTCATGGTTTTTAAAACGGCATCATTTACTATGCAGTTTTCCATCAATCTGAAACTCATAGAGAGTGCTTAGGACCATTTTCAGTAAACCGGTTTAGATCCATGAATATTGATGACATTTCGGGAGCAGGGTAGGCGGCCCACCCCACATAACAGGAAACCAACACAATTACCATAGCAACAGAATAACCATAGCGACCTGGTTGGTTTCCCAGGGTTCTGTGTGATCCAGGATCAAGGATTAACGTGATAATGAGGAGCTGGTGAGGAACACTATGGAGGAAATGGCCACCTCACAATTGATTTAATCCACCTTTAAGACTTTTGAGGCATACAATGCATTAGGTAGGAGTGTTATCGTGTTGGTGTTGAGACAAATAAGCACTACAGCTGGGTTTATGAATGACAGTTGCTTAAACATAGACACACACACACACACACACACACCTGTTGACCTGAATTCAATGAGATTTCCAGCTGGCATCTAATGTAGGTTTGTGTGTGTGTGTGTGTGTGTGTGTGTGTGTGTGTGTGTGTGTGTGTGTGTGTGTGTGTGTGTGTGTGTGTGTGTGTGTGTGTGTGTGTGTGTGTGTGTGTGTGTGTGTGTGTGTGTGTGTGTGTGTGTGTGTGTGTGTGTGTGTGTGTGTGTGTGTGTGTGTGTGTGTGTGTGTGTGTGTGTGTGTGTGTGTGTGTGTGTGTGTGTGTGTGTGCTGGTATGGGTGTGTGTGCGTGCTTATAGGCGTTTCCTCACATTTCCTTAACAGCCTCATTAACCTCTAAATGGTGTCTTCACTTCAAAGAGCCCTCGCTGCCTCTCACACCTCCGTGGGACGGATCACACACACGCACACACACACGCACACGCACACACACGCGTGTATTCATTACAGAGAATAATGGCTCCAGCATGACGCTCCCTCCTGCCAGGTTTGTATATGGTCAGTATTGATCAGAGAGGAGTTATTATGGGGTAGGGTGAAGGGAAACCTGCTTTTATTGTTCATTTTTTATTGTCATGCCAAATCCCCCATTCACATGTGGTTGTGTTTTTGACGCCCGACGTGTGAACCAGTGGACGGAGACGGCAGTGAGGGGAGACTCCTCGTCTGAAGAGAGCCGACGTGGTGCACCGCTACAGTACGGTGACGCCATGATCCACACAATTACTGCTCTCTCTCTCTCTCTCTCTCTCTCTCTCTCTCTCTCTCTCTCTCTCTCTCTCTCTCTCTCTCTCTCTCTCTCTCTCTCTCTCTCTCTCTCTCTCTCTCTCTCTCTCTCTCTCTCTCTCTCTCTCTCTCTCTCTCTCTCTCTCTCTCTCTCTCTCTCTCTCTCTCTCTCTCTCTCTCTCTCTCTCTCTCTCTCTCTCTCTCTCTCTCTCTCTCTCTCTCTCTCTCTATATATATTATATATATATATATATACCTGTGTGTGTATATATAATCATATGCATGGATATTTCTGACAATTCGATCTCTCTCTCTCATACTATATATATATATATATGTATGTATATAGAGAGAGAGAGAGAGATCGAATTGTCATAAATACCCATGCATATGTTTATATACATATGCAATATATTACTTTGTTTTTTTGTATGTTTGGTAGGTTTTTTTTGGCCTTTTACATCTCCACCGATTATTGCATGAGAAGCGGTGGCGAGAGGCAGGGGCTTTTGAAGCCAAGAATGTGAGTCCCCCTCGAATGCATAACGTTCCCCACGCATCCCCGAGTATCCCGCCGACAACATGAAAGCAAACCGAAACCAAGCGGTCTCTCTCCCTCCTCCCTGCATCTGCATCTCACCAGCCCAGGGAGAGCGTTTATCATGCAGCTACTTTATGAGCCTCTCTCTCTCTCTCTCTCTCTCTCTCTCTCTCTCTCTCTCTCTCTCTCTCTCTCTCTCTCTCTCTCTCTCTCTCTCTCTCTCTCTCTCTCTCTCTCTCTCTCTCTCTCTCTCTCTCTCTCTCTCTCTCTCTCTCTCTCTCTCTCTCTCTCTCTCTCAAAGGCTCTAGGTTCATTTTCATTTGATGCTGCAAGGTTGTGTGTGTGCATGTATTCAAGCTTCTTTATTTTTGCCATGTACCAGTGTGTGCCAAGTACAATGGAATGCTCACTCCTTATTTGCTCCGGCATTAGGAATTTGATATATATACGTGTGTATATATGCATGTGGATATATATATATATGTGTGTGTGTGTGTGTGTGTTCCCCTCTGTATCATACTTAAGCTGGACTTTCTGGACTCATTGCAGTTACTGCACTGCACCACTTTCCAATGCTTTTAAAATGCTTTTTGCACAATTCAACACACGTATATATCATCCATCAGTCACTTCATTGTTCTTTGTATTGTTCTTTTTGATTGTGTACAGTATTGTTGTAGCATGGCGTGGTATAGTATAAGTGTAATACATAGTATAGTATACAATAGTGTTAAATTAAGTTAAATCTAGTGGCAGATAAAAACCATCCTGAATCTTGTTGCCCTGTCCCTTTTGTCCATCTGACCATGGGAGTCTCTGCCCCTGCTCCTCGGGTCCAGATCGAGACACTACACCCCCTCCCCCCTCCCCCCTCTCCCCCACCACACCTCTACCACCCCCACCTTCCCCCCCCCCCCCCCGCCCCCAGGCCATCAAAGCCCCCAGGACTCCCCTTTGAAGGGCTTGATAGGCATCAATAGAGCCGAGGAAGGGGGCCTAACAGAGAGCGCTGCAGACAAGGCGGGCCAGCGCTGGAGACTACACAGGCAGCTACAGCAGATCAATGATTATTAGGTGTTACACAAACTGCCCTCTCCCTCCCCCGGCCCCTAACCTCCCCCCCCCCCCCCCCCACACACACACACGCACGCACGCACGCACCACACACACACACACACACCACGACACACACACACACACACACACACACACACACACACACACACACACACACACACACACACACACACACACACACACACACACACACACACACCTCTCTCTCTTTCTAATGGATCCACACAAAAAAAGTTTGAGCTTTTGTTAAATTTGTGTTTTTTTGTGTTACTAAACACACACACACACACACACACACACACACACACACACACACACACACACACACACACACACACCACACACCGATAAGGGAGATAAGGGAGTTCCATCTATTTTCTGAAAAAGTGTTTGTGTTAAATTCTTTATTATGTGTTATGGTTGTCAATCCTATACTACTACCTGCCGTGTGTGTGTGTGTGTGTGTGTGTGTGTGTGTGTGTGTGTGTGTGTGTGTGTGTGTGTGTGTGTGTGTGTGTGTGTGTGTGTGTGTGTGTGTGTGTGTGTGTGTGTGTGTGTGTGTGTGTGTGTGTGTGTGTGTGTGTGTGTGTGTGTGTGTGTGTGCGCCACTCAGTATGATGCACCACAACACTTTCAAATAGACTAATACCCGACCCACGTTGGGTTGGTGGTGGTCCGGTCCGGTCTGTCAAAAATGTTCCATCTCCATCTCTCGTCTCGTCAACCAGTTGTTCCGTGTCGTCGTTGTGTGTGTTTTAGGGCCGAGGGTCTGTGCCTGGAGGCCGAGGCCGGGGGGGGGGGGGGGGGGTGTGTTTGTATCCATAACAGGCTAGCAAACAGGCCCATTAGACATGAAAGGCTTTGAATGGAGCCAATCAAAGGAGAGCTCCGCGGGGAGCCTGTTAGACCCACCGACAGACAGCCGCTCAGGGACTGGGAGGGTGGAGGGGGGGGAGGGTGTCCTTCTCGTGTCTCCCCTCCCTCCCCTCCCTCCCCTCCCTCCCCTCCCCCCCCCCCCCCCCCCCCACCCAGACACAGACAGATCAGTCTGGGAGTCTGAGGTATCGCCATAAAGTTTCAAATCTGTGTATGCCGGTGTTTTGGTCCTCAAACGTGTGTGTGTGTGTGTGTGTGTGTGTGTGTGTGTGTGTGTGTGTGTGTGTGTGTGTGTGTGTGTGTGTGTGTGTGTGTGTGTGTGTGTGTGTGTGTGTGTGTGTGTGTGTGTGTGTGTGTGTGTGTGTGTGTGTGTGTGTGTGTGTGAGAGAAAGGGTTAGGCCCCTGTCCACCCTTTCTTAGACACACACAAACCAATGCATTGTAAAACTTGAGTGATTACTGTTAAATGTTAAAGATGTCCTAGTCATTTAGTAGTCTCTGTCTCTCTCTCTGTCTCTCTCTCTGTCTCTCTCTCACCTCTGTCTCCGTCCCTTCCCCCTGCCTCCCTTCCCCTGACTCTCTGTCTGTCTGTGGGCTTGTAAGACTATGCTGTATAATGCAGTTGATAGGTAGGTATAGCTATCAGTGGTGTTCCTGATAGGTTTGGGGCTGGGAGTCTTTGATGTGACGTCTGGTGAGCGAACACACAGTCAGACAGGGAGCCGGCTCTCTATGGGCACTGCAGACAGTGACAACAGTGGAGACGTCCTACCAAGCAAGTTGACTCAATAACACTAAATGTAGGCTGCTATATTTACATATATATATATATATATATATGTATATCACATTTTATCCAAAAAAGCTAATATGAATTGGTCTTATTCCTGTCAAAAACTTTAGACCTAAAGCTTAAAAAACTTTGTGAGAAGTGTAGAAGATCTCTCTCTCTCTCTCTCTATTACACACACGCACGCACGCACACACAGTCACACGCACACACACACAGGCACGCACACACACGCGCACACACACACACACACAGGCACACACAGGCACACGCAAACATGGCACGCACTTACATCAAAGCCACATCCCCTCTAAGATTTGCTTTTGACCAGCTACCATAACCCAAAAAGTAGATTCAATACGTATTATTATATACGGAATTATAAATTCCGTTATTTATTTAATTTAAAAAAAAATGTATATATACATGACTTATGTATACGTTATACTTATAACCTGGGCTCGATTGTGGCGCCATCAACCCCTATTGTCTCGCTATCAGAGCTCCGAGAGGGCATCATGGGATCAACTCAATTGCTGTGCTATTTAGGTGATAACGGGTTGTAAGTGGCTGCGTGATCCGGTGACGACGAGCCATCGCTTTTCGAGACCCCGTCGGAAGAGGACAGGTATTTTGTGTGTAAATCGTGCAAATGAGGAGGGGTGGGTGGGGGGGGGGGTAATAATAATAATACATTGTCCGTTCAGGGATTAATCCGCTCAGTCGCGAAACGAGCCTCCCATTGATAAGATAATTTGAGTGGTCGCGGAGCGCCTGAATAGATCCGGGGGCACTGTGATGTGATGTGATGCTCTGTGCTATCTGCGCCCCGGCTCCCTGTCTCTCTCCTCTCTCTCGCTCTCTCTCTCTCGACCCACAGTCAGTGGCGGACGGCGCTAATAGCTCATTAAGAATACCGCACACTTCAAAGGCACGCGGGGGGCTTTGATACTTACAACGCCCAAGAGACGCGCAGGAGACGCAGAGGATATGCGCGGAATGTATATGTGTGTGTTATTATAATGTCCCAACAAACCGGTACGACAGTTTTTCCAGTAACTACAGAGACAGAGTTACCAATCAACGTGCTACTGTTGCTTAACTGAACTGTAAAGTTGTTTTCTTAAAGGCGTACATAAAACAAACGCATAATTCCAATATTATTGCGAATTCAGCAGATTTTTTCTTGAACCTTTAGGGAGGGACACACTTGCGGGATCATACTTAAAGGGACTGATTACTGATGATTTCCCTCCAAATCAACAGCACATTAAAGACAGTATTTTTTAATGAAAGGCACGTTGTCGCATGTTGCAGTATTCTACAATAGCATCAAACTTGGATTTAAATAGCGGTTCTCTGACCAATGGCATACTTAATAATAAAATAATGATAATGGAAGAGAATAAAGTCTTTCTATTGCATATGCAGATATATGTAGACCGGAATATATGTGGACATTCATACGACCATTCCTAGTAATAAAATAAAAGCAAAACTGCATTTAAAACTGACTGGATGTTTAATACGAATACACAAACACACAACACACACACACACACACACACACACACACACACACACACACACACACACCCACACACACTGAGACACACACACACAATCCCACTGAGACACACACACACACACACACACACACTCTGAGACACACACACACACAATCCCACTGAGACACACACACACACTCCCACTGAGGCAGACACACAACACAACACACACACACACACACTCGAGACACACACACACACACACACACTGAGACACACACACACACACACACTGAGACACACACACACACTGCACCACACTCCACTGAGACACACACACACACACACACACACACACACACACAGAGACACACACACACACACACTGAGACACACACACACACACACACTGAGACACACACACTGAGACACACACACTGAGACACACACAGATGCAGACTACAGTATAGGTTTTACAACAGAAGAGATAGTGGCATCAGACAAGGGGAGCTGTGTCTAGTGTCTTGTCTTTGAGAGGGAGGAGGAGGAGGAGGAGGAGGTAGTGTGGAGGGGGGGGGTGATGGTGGTGGAGGGAAGGGCGGGGGGGGGGGGGTGTTCCTGGTAGACTTGGTGGAGCCAGTAGGTAACAGCCTCATTGGGAGGGTGATTGCAACATCTTAATTACTCTAGTTGTGAAAACTAAGGGAGGAGGAGGGAGGGGTTGGAGGGGTGGGGAGACGGACGGAGGGAGGGGGGGGGAAGCTTTGATCCTTGACGGAGGATGTCTTTAAAAAACAAAAAAGAGAGAGAGAGAGAGAGGAAGGGGTTGTCCGGGGTATAAAGAGGAGAATCCCAGGAGACTCAGGCCCACTACTGCTCTCTCTCTCTGTTTCGCTCTCTCACTCTCTTATTGAGGACACTGGACAACACGCACAACAGGAGGATTTACCCTTAGAAAACATTCATATTTTCTGATCTACGCGCCCTTATTTGGAATCAAAGGAAACCCAAGGCGATTTTTCATTATTTTGGATGACTCTCCTCTGAAGAAGTCTTTCCTTTTTGTGTTTATTCGGGGGGCGGGCGGGGGGGTTGTATCACATCTACGAGAAGCACTGCGTTTGTGACCATGAGGGGACATTTCTCTATCGAGTGGATGGCCCAAAGCAGCCTCTCCGCAGCACCGGGCAGCCCGGTGGTGTCCAAAACCTCCACCTCCACCACGGGCCTCCGCACCACGGGCCTCCGCACCACGGGCCTCCGCACCACGGGCCTCCGCACCGCAGGAACGCACTCCGAGACCCTGCCCGGCTTCTACTGCAGACCCAGGCCCCGGACAGTCGGGCCCAGCCTGGAGGCCTCTTCCACCTCCACCTCCACCTCTACCTCCACCTCCAACCCATCCTTCCCCGTCGCAGAAGTGGGCATCTTCAAACAGGAAACCCCTCGCAAGTCTACCAACAACCAACAAGGTACATTGAAACAAGAAAGCCCACATTCCGCAGACAAATCTAAAAATCCAAAAAATAATCTAAATCTGGAGGAATTGAATCCTCTTTATGGATCACACACATGTACACTCACACAGTGGAATGTGTTTCTCTGCATTTAACCCATCCTAGTGTTAGGAGCAGTGGGCAGCTGTTGTATATAGAGCGCTGTGTAGGGAAGCAGTGTAGGGGTTTGGTGCCTTGTTTAAGGGGCACCTCAGCAGTGCCCAGGTGTTTCGGGGACTTGAACCTGCGACCTTCCGGTTCCCAAGTCAAGTCCCGACAGATTGAGTTACTGCCACCCCATGACTTGCCACAAAGAGATTCGAGTTGATGTTGTAAAAGTTACCGTGGAATAAAGAATAAAGAGTAAAAGTCAATGTGAAAATAACTTTCTCTCTCCTCCATCCAGGTGTGGAAACGGAGAACGGTTTCAGCACGGAAGAGGAGACCTCCGGCTACGAGAGTGAAGGCGGCCGCTCTCTCTCCTCCTCCTCCGCCTCCTCCTCCCCGGTGCCTCTCGCCCACAGCGGTAGCAGGGGCCTCCACCTCCTCCCGCCGGGCTCTCCTCAGTCCAGGAGGCCTCGGACGGCCTTCACGGCGGAGCAGGTCAACAGCCTGGAGCGGGCCTTCAAGAAGAACGCCTACCTGGGCACCCAGGACAAGTCGGAGCTCTGCCGGAAACTCAACCTCTCCGACAAACAGGTACAGGGGTCTTGAATATCCCATCAGGGACCACCTGATGGCCATAGATTCAATCACCGTTAAACATGACGTTAAATATTCGTGGATATCGAACAACAGCGAAATGACAAAAAAAAATTACTTACAGAATCGGAATCAGAATGCCTTTATTTTCACCGTACAACGAAAATGCTTAACAATTTATTGCTGACATAATGACAATAAAGGCTTTCTGAAACTACTTTGATTTTGGTCATTTTGCAGTTGTTTTGATCCAAAGTGACTTCTTATGAGAGTATGGGAGTCAGGGCATCTTGATCATAGGTGCTTACAGGCTAGGCTACTGAGGTTCGGGGTTTGAACCGAGTACCACTATTATAATGCTCTCGCCACGAGTCACAATGTACAAACAAGGACACGACATCTGTTATAGTGCGAAGCAGGAGTTCACTACTACTACCACCGGGCACCCATACTGACCCAAACCTCTTCTTTTCTCCACCCACCAGATCAGGAACTGGTTCCAGAACCGCCGCATGAAGCTGAAGCGGACGGTTCAGGACGCGCTGGCCCACGCCTGCCAGGCCAACGCCGTGGCCTCCCAGTTCCTGCACTACCCCGACCTGCCCGGCTACCGGACGGCCGCCTACCCCCGCTACGCCGGCTCCTCCCCATCGCCGGAGGCCCAGTCCTCCTCCTCCTCCCTGGGCCCCAACCACCACCACCACCACCAATACCAGCTCTACCCATACAGCCACCCCACCGCCACCGCCGCCGCTGCTGCTGCCGCCGCCACCGCCGTCCTGCCCATGGAGTCTGGCTTCTACCACCACCACCACCACCAGTACCCCACCCTCCCCGCAGGGATGGTGCTGCCCGCTACGGCGGCAGGGCACCTGATCGCGGGGTACCCCCCCGGGGCGTACCCCACGCAGCATTATTAAACCGGGGGGGGGCGTGGAAACTGGCAGGCAGGGGTTAATGAGGTCATCTGAGGGGGGGGGGGGGTCACCCTAAAAGCCATTTCATCCTATTGAAATGTAGCTTTAGGAATGAATTGTGTCTTCTTTAAATCAAGAATGGAAATATATTGCAGAGATTTTTATGAAAGTTATAACCAGGACCTTTGATATGTTGTTTGGGTATCGTGCAATAATGTTGTTTGCTTCAGTGGATGGGTGTATATCGATGTGTGTTTGTGTTGTATTTAATGTTGAGACTGTACAGTGGTTGTGTGTGTATCTCTCGCTGGTCGTATGTTTTGAAATGTGAAATTGCAATAAAAGAGTCTTAAGAGTTATGCTTGTAGAAACGATACTTGCCATTGTCCTACTTGTCACTCATCAGGTTATATAACACAACACAACACAACACACACACACACACACACACACACACGTGAGTAAGTGATATGAAGTGTTAGAGTTGTGTTTAAGAAACGTAAATAATTCTACTAATGCCACCGTTTTGAGTTACGAGGCTATAAGAGGCCTTATTCATGTAACCAAAGCTTGTTTGCAGTGGCAACAAAGCCTTAATCATGTTATCCTTTGTTGATGAAATGCCCTTTTGATTTAGATTTAGATCAAGGTAATGATGGAAGGCAACTGAAAGAGTCCACTGGACTCACTGTCACTGTCACTGTCCAGCTCTTCAAAATAAGAGCTCGACATAAGATACTTTTATACTTACCTGTATATGTATATATACCTTTAATTCTGCACATATCTCATACCTACACTATACATTCTAAATTTTACCTAGACTGTTTTTACATCTTATTTAACCACTCTACATTATATATTACCATGCACCATTACCATGTACCATGTAACAGTTGCACTCTGGTTAGATGCCAAATTATTTCGCTGTACTGTACTTGTGCTGTGCAATGACAATAAATTAGAATCGAATCGAATCTAGTCTAACACATTTCAAACCGGAAAAGGTAGGTCTTAATCATGTCGACGCTGATTGGACGCGCTGTCCGTCACTTTAAGATTTTTATGTGGTCGCTCGACGACGACGCCAACGGACATGTGACTAGCAGAATGTGTTTCTCTCATTGTGGCAAAGAAATCGTTGAAACCATGCAAAAAAATAAGGGTCGCCAGTGATCGTATATTATGAATTATTCAACATTCAAGAAAGCATTTTGAATCATTCTTAAGGTTTAAAGTGCTTTATTAACTATTTATTATGGATTTATGAACTGCAAAACATTCCATCCTGGCATACCCCAACTGCTCTTTCGATCCTCTTGTCTCTCCCACTTCTTTCTGACGATAAACAGAAACGCAATATAAAAATGTTAAATAAAACTTCTAGTAACAGTTGATGACATGAAGAAAATAGCTTTTACAATAATCGAAATATCAAATATCACAAGACAACTAGTGTCATGGTACAATTACAAGTACAACGCAATGCTTACTCCCCATTCCCTCCCGCAGTATAGGAAGTCCATACTGCAGGAGGGAATGGGGAGTAAGCAAATACATACTATCTTGAATCTTGAATCTAAATGGTGTAATATACAGTCTTCTAGGTCTACAGTTATATATAATGAATAACGTTTCAGAATAGTACTTGGCAATGAGGTAAGATAGTTGATGACATGAATGAAATTGCTTTGGCAACTATCAAAAACATCACAAGACTACACTGACATGGTGTAGCTTACTAGGAAAAACATTCTAAGTAGAAGGTAAATAATACAACTTAATCTTTACCAAATTCTAACCAGCTATAACTTTAAAACCTAAATAAATATTACATTGTAAGATACATATGGGGTTATATATGGGTAAATAGCAAGTATACAAATACATACCGTGAATTTAACACACTTTGTGGAAAGACCAAAGCGCTCATTACACATGGGTATTTTGGGGCAGTTTTGATCCCCCCAGTTAGAGACCTGTGCGTCGCAAGTGGGCAAAAATTCTCTCTCTAAAAATTGACTTTTGCATCAGAAATTGAACCCGGGTCTCCAGTGCAGAGCAACAAAGATAACTCTATTGTACCACGGAGACACCTGCTATCAGCAGGTCTGAGTTTATAATTGACCTAAGAATTGACATGACATCCTGACGTCATGATTCAAGATACAAGATGTTCAATGTACAATGGAATGCTTGAACAACATTCTCCTTGGAAACCCAAGAACACGTTGGAAACTGTCTTGTCAATTGTAATGTCATAAACTCTGACTATCGATTGGCCAATGTCCCGTTGGCACATTTGTGAGAGCTGCTGGTTAGCAGTTCTGTAAACATGTGTTCGATTCCCGGAGAGGTTGCTATTGTCAGTTTGTGGAGTGTGTTCTCCATGAAAATGTGATTTTAGCAACATAACAATGTCCTGATAATTGTAATCTCAATGAATCACTCCGATCTAATCTGAGCACTTGTCTCTGTGCGGTGCTGTTGTCAGATATATTGGTCAACAGCTTTGAGACGTTGGTTGAAGTCCCGCTAATAACGCTCTCCTTGGAAACACAACCCAATAACATTTTGGAAACTCCTTGGAAACACCAAGCCAACAACCAATAACATTTTAGAAAACAATGGCATGTGAATTGCATGAACTCATCATGAGCATGTCTTACCCAGTGTCTCATTGGTGTAGTTGAGAGAGCTGCAGGTTTGCATTTCTGGAGACCTGTGTTTGATTCCTGCTGAGGTTGGTATTGTGAATCATGATGTGTTAAGGTTTCTTTGAAGATGACTGTGTGATATGTATGATGATGTGGTTTCAATGGGGGTTAGTTGGAGTGAAAAACATAGTTTACTGTGTGCATATGGTAGGGAATTTGGTTAGGATAAATATTTTTAGTCATAAAATGCCGGAGACCCACTAATTCATCAGTCCAACACCCCCACACAACGGGGAACCCACACTCACACCACCATTCATACTCACGCCAAAGCAAAGGCGCGCGCGCACGCGCACACGCACGCACGCACACGCACGCGCACACACACAACACCACCACCACCAGGACTTGAACAGGGATCTCCAGAGCAGAGAGCGTTGCCATTCTCTGCCACCGTGGCGACAAACCTGAGGCACTCCGATTTTATAATTGACATTACAATTCACATGACATTGATCATGTCCAAAACACTGAGAATGCATTAGGTGCCCAAGGAGAGAATATTCAGCAGGACTTGAACCCAGGCCTCTAGCACCAAGCACCAAGCAGCGGAGAACACTCCATTGGACCACAGAGACAACTGCTACAAACTGCTACAACCTCACCTGAGTTCATAATTGACCTCGATCGGTGCCTTCCTGCTGTTGGTTAACTGCTCTGGAGCCAGTTTAGGGGAACGACCTTTACTCACTTCACACCTAAAGCACACCTTAAGCGATGCAATAGTAATTGCACATGTTATGTCTTTGTGTCGCTTAAGCTTCTTTCCGTAAGGGGTAATGGCTGGACATGTTGTGAGTGGTTGATTTAACAACGTACAAGCCTGTTTCTGCAGTGTGATTGGCTGGAAATATTGCGTTTGGGCAGGTAGACAAACTGACAAAAAAAGTTTTTAGTTTTTTTCAGCAGATTGCCACAGAGCCGTACATAACTGGCATGATTGTTTTTTGTGAAATGCTAGAATAATCTTAAATTTTTGCTACATGATCAGAGGAAAAAAATGAGTTTTTATCATCAATAAAGGGGACAATATCCCAAAGTTGTCTAATGTGATTTTGAAAGTCAGGTTTATCAACTGTAGTTCTGGGTACATGTCAATGTAAATTCTGGCCTAAAAAAAGGTATTGTTTTAGTTGTACTACAAAAAGCATTGTACAGGTTTGTATATCGACACAATCAATTGTAAACCTTACTGTAGACATGCCAAGTTCACTGAATAAATAAAATGGTCTAAGTGATCAAGGCCACAGCAAATATAACATAACATAATTAAGTTAAGGTCATGAGTTAAAAAAAATTACAAAAATCATAGTCAAGCTTAAAAGTATCCAAAGCCTGGAGATTTCTGCCTCCCAAACTTCATGTTTGCCTTAAAGACACTGTATGAATTTTACAGCGGTAGCTTAAGTGTATTTGCACAGTTGTTTGACATTGAGAACTGGTGAAAAAACTTGATGCGTGGCAGTGGTGTGATTCCAGCAGGTGGTGTGATTCCAGCCGGTGGTGTGATTCCAGCAGGTGGTGTGATTCCAGCAGGTGGTGTGATTCCAGCAGGTGGTGTGATTCCAGCCGGTGGTGTGATTCCAGCAGGTGGAGGTGATCCTAGCCCTGTGGCGAATATCCACACATCCTCTGGGAACACAGCAGTCACGCTTTCTTAAAGGAGGAAAAAGTCAACACTGTGGTGCATTGTTTTAATGTCTGCATCATCTAAGAAATACATTAAGTTCAGCGTTGGCTCATGTTGCTTTGAAAGTTACACATCAAAGTGATATGTGTTTTCATATTGAAACTTAAACCACACCTGTAACACATCTTGGTTACAAGACATGAGGTACTTGGACCGATGTCCTCTATCCAATTGTATAACCTGAAAAATATAGAAAATAGCACATATATCATTTTTTATGTATCCTTATTAATATGCCAGATGTTAGTGTCTGAAATAAACAAATACAGCGCTAGAGTATATAATTAAATAATCAATAAACTAATACAGCACCAGAGCTTTGGAGCTTGCTCGGCTATTATAAACTAGCAATTAGCATCAATAGTTGGTCCGTTGGTTCAATGTGAACAAAGCCCTTTGCCACAACCACTGCAAAAGTTACGACGCATGGTTTCAACGATTCCTTTGCCACAGTGAGAGCAACACATTCTGCTATTTTAAATTCACCTGTCCGTTGACGTTGTATTTCTGCGATCACATAAAAAATACGTATATTTTGTTCATCTCAAAGTGATGGACAGTGTGTCCAATCAGCGTCGCCATGATAGAGACCTACCTTTTCCGGTTTGAAGTTAATGTCGTTGTGGTTTCTGACTTGGAAGGTTTTTTGACTTGTGTGTGTCTTTTTGACTTGTGGGTGTTTCAGTACAAGTTCCCGACTTGTGGGTGTGTTTCACTTGGGGTGTGTTTCCAAATTGTGGGTGTGTTTTCGACTTGTGGGTGTGTTTTGTACTTTAGAGTGTTTTTTTTTTTAACTTGTGGGTATGTTTCCAACTTGTGGGTGTGTTTTTGACTTGTGGGTGTGTTTCCGACTTGTGGGTGTGTTTTTGACTTGTGGGTGGGTTTCCGACTTGTGGGTGTGTTTTTGACTTGTGGGTGGGTTTCCGACTTGTGGGTGGTTTCGACTTGTGGGTGTGTTTTTGACTTGTGGGTGTGATTTTGACTTGTGGGTGTGTTTCCGACTTGTGGGTGTGTTTTTGACTTGTGGGTCTGTTTTTGACTTGTTGGTGCGTTTTTTGACTTGTGGGTGTGTTTTTGACTTGTTGGTGTGTTTTTTGATTTGTTGGTGTGTTTTTTGACTTGTGGGTGTGTTTTTGAATTGTTGGTGTGTTTTTTGACTTGTGGGTGTGTTTTTTGACTTGTGGGTGTGTTTTCCGACTTGTGGGTGTGTTTTTTGACTTGTGGGTGTGTTTCCGACTTGTGGGTGTGCTTTCTGGTTTGGAGTAGTTTTCTTATTGTGTTTGTGATTTGCACTTCAGGGCCACCGTACAAATCTACAATTTGTCTGAAACCATAGCCTCCAACTTATAGACGCTTATCAAAATGGTTATATTTTCTAAATCAATCTTAGCATAACTAATGAATGCCGTAAGTGATGAGGTAATGCATTTGCCGTTGGAAATCATTGGAACATCTCATAGAAATATGTCGCACTCACACTCTAAATGAATCCCGTGACGCTGTGTGGGAGCAGCGCCTGTGAAGCAGCGCCACTGTGTGGACATTCTGAGAAATGCAACACACCATTGTCAAGGTGAAATGGAACCAACTGAAGGCCAAGACACTAATGTCACCATAAGCAGCAAGTCAAGAACCTCTACATTACCAAAAACAGAATGCTGCATTATGAAGACTACGTGGGTTTTAGATCATACATATACATTGTAAGATCAAAGTAATATAATCTTCTGAGTAATGTAAAAATCTAAATATTTAACAACAAAAAATGGATTTGTGTCCACTGAAGGACACTCCAGCTTTGTGGAGCGTCACATGCTTCATACAAGATGAACATCGTATCTTTACACAGCAACTGAATATACCAACAACTTTAAAAGGAAGATTTAAATAAACAAACCAACTAAGCTTTGAAGGTTGCATCACCCTGCAGCCCATAAGGAGGTGTTCAGTCGTGTATTGCTGAAGTAGCAAAGAGCATAAATAATCAATATATATACAGGACCTATTGGCAATGAATATTGCAAAACCAAGTCATATCACTTTACCCATTACACAACAGATGTAGATGTGTGCATGTGGGTAATGTAGTATTGTTGTATCATTATTTGTTCATTCGGTTTGTTTTACCATTTTAAAAGTAAGGCTATCCTCCCTCTTGTCTTGAACATGCAGGCCGACAACATGCAGGCTACCATCCAAACTCCTACCATAGGTTGTGGGTTACCAACAGGGCCATTTTGTTTCCCTGCCACCATGTGTTAGCTAACTGCAGGCCTCATAGTGAACTATTGTGTAGCGATGTAGACCTACGACCTTTTTTAGGACCCAACATTGACGATTATGCCTAGGCTACTTATATAGGCCTTATGATATAATATAATATATATATATATATATATAGAATGTATTCACGTTTGTTATAGGTCAAAATGTGTTATAGCTTATAGGTTAGTTATAGGATCAAAATGCATGTCGGTGCATTTTAGAGTACAAACAACAAAGTGAACAAATGTTCGGGATTGTGTGTGAAAGTTGAGCTCTGCTGAATAGTCTTCTGTGATGTTAGATCAAGACGATCGATAATCTTTTGGCCATTAAACATGGTCCGATATGTGGTTTCTGCTTAGCAAGCTTCCCAGATACAACTATGACAACAATTGCGCAGCAACTGAACGCTACAATGTTATTCTAAATAGGTTTAATGGCTGCTAAATATCATAAACAAATGTACGTTAGTTGGAGAAAAAAAAATAAAAGTCGTGTGACGACGGGAAGCGTGAGCTACACCAATGGCCAATGAGATAGAGAGCGAGAGGGCGTGATTGGCAACCACCATCGACCAATGGCAGGGACGAATCTGCGTGTACCGCTGTTGTGTAGGCCGACGGGTGGCCAATCAGAGGGCCGCTAACTGATAGCAGAGAGCGTACAGTGAGCGCCGGGGAAAAAAACCCAGAAACTGAATGGTGGTGCTGAAGATGGCGGATTGTGACAGTGGGAGCGAACGCGGTGGTAGCAGCGGAGGGGGAGGCGGCGGTGGCGGCGGTAGTAGTGGTGGCGGAGGAGGCGGCGGCGGAGGCGGAGGCGGTGGTGGCGGTGGAAGCGGTTTCCAACACTTCCAGCGGGACCAGGAGACCCAGGAGTTGGCCTCCAAACGCCTTGACATTCAGAACAAGCGCTTCTACCTGGACGTCAAGCAGAACAACAAGGGCCGGTTCATCAAGATCGCCGAGGTGGGGGCCGGCGGCTCCAAAAGTCGGCTGACTCTGTCGCTCTCCGTCGCCGCGGAGTTCCGCGACTATCTGGGGGATTTCATCGAGCATTACGCCCAGCTGGGGCCCAGCAGCCCGGAGCAAATCGCCCAGTCCAGCGTGGGTGAAGACGGCGGGCCCAGGCGAGCGCTGAAGAGCGAGTTTTTAGTACGGGAGAACCGCAAATACTACCTCGACCTGAAGGAGAACCAGCGGGGGAGGTTCCTGCGAATCCGGCAGACCGTAAACCGTGGACCTGGCTTCGGGGTCGGTGGGCCCGTCGGCGGCATGCTGTCCGGCCAGACCATAGCCCTTCCGGCCCAAGGGTTAATAGAGTTCCGTGACGCCCTGGCCAAGCTCATAGACGACTACGGCGGAGACGACGAGGAGTTGGCCGCAGGAACCGCGGCCGGTGGCTACGGCGAGCTCCCCGAAGGTACATCCATCATGGTGGACAATAAACGGTTTTTCTTCGACGTGGGCTCCAACAAATACGGGGTTTTCCTTCGAGTCAGCGAGGTCAAGCCGAGCTACAGGAACTCAATAACCATCCCATTTAAGGCCTGGGGAAAGTTCGGCGGCGCCTTCAGCAGATACGCCGAAGAGATGAAAGATATTCAGGAGAGACATCGCGATAAAACGTACGAGAGGAGAGAGGAGTCCGAGGCGGATGACGTGGATGACGACTGAGTGATGTGTGGGAAACAGCTGATCGTCCTAAGTAAGAGTAGGCCTACTGCAGAATTCCGCAATGACTGCTACGTGCATGACGAGTCGAGCTGAGATAGACCTACTACTAAAAAAAAAAAAAAAAAATGTCGTTTTGTGGGGAATATTGATGTCAAGTTTTGCAGGATTGGATAATTGTGAAAGTCACGTACTTAGTGAATTATGACGACATTATCATGTCTGGGGGGGGAGAAGAAGAAGAAGAAGAAGAAAAAAAAAAGAGAATTTATGCTTTATTATGAGAAAAAGAATATCCTGCTAAAACCAGCAAGTTGGTTTTTCTACCTACAAAACAAAAAAGTACATATATTTGCAACATAGTTCTATATATTTAAACTAAAGGGGTTTTAAAATCGACCCCGTTGTCATTTAATTTTTTTCTGGAGAAAACCAGCATCCATTGTGTTCCACGTTCCAGCCCAGGACTCCCGAGTCCGAGTGTGTATGGGATTCTCCTGCCTCATGCGTTGCTATGGCAATAGATGGATGGAGAGCAATATCGATTTGTTTCATATCGGGCTGAGAAGATGAGGATGAGTCCAACTGTTATGTAAAGTTAGTGTGTGTGTGTGGGGGGGGGGGGGGGAGAGCTTATCTGACACTAACATGACACAATAACTTTACTAGCTGGGTTGATACCAGCTCAACCATACCAACGTCAACCGTGGACAACTGATTTACAACGGATGGAAGTTGGCCGATGTCTGCACGGAGGTTGGAACCCACACGCAAAAAGAGTCAAGTGTGTGTGTGGAGGGGGGGGGGGGGGACCCCCGGTAACGCGTTACATCACGGACACTGAGGAGCGGACACAGGAGCGGTTGAGTGCTCTGCGCGTGCCCCGCCCACCACCAGGGACAGCACGTGGGGAGACCGGAATACTCTCTCGCGCACAAGACTTTATACCAACTAAGCACTACAACAACAACAACCAGGAGATACCTGATGGTTGTTCTTTTGTATTATTATTATAAAGCACTGCGGGATTTCAGCAACATGTGTACATGCCGCGGCGTCCGTTTTGACTACAAGCCCTGCCAGTCTCCGCGTTTCAACTGCAGGGGAATTTAAGAAACGCACACCGACAGAGGACCACACCACCAGCCTCCCACTGACACTCCAAGCCGTCGCCTCCATCCGTAGTCTCGGGACACACGCTGGCAAACATCGCGAGAGCCATGCTGAAGCCACGTTCCCCGGACAGCTGACCCAGTGATGGATGACTTTTTTGGTTTTGGCTTTTTGGTTTTTCAAAAAAACAAAACAGAACTATATTGACTGTAGACGAGACTATAGCAACACTATAAGTAACGAGCCAGCAAAAGATATTTTGAAATACATAATGTATAATGTAAATTTATTTCAAAAGTAATATTAATTTCGTAAAAAGAAATCGATACCAAGATGGGAAAGGAATGTTCCCTTTTTTTGTTTTGTTGTTTGAAGATATGATTTGTTTCCCCCTAGAGTGAAAGTATAACACTTGGTTAAATGATTAAAATGAAATTAAATGCAGCATATAATTGTGTATATATTTTGTAAATCATTTCCTGAACATGCGTGATCCAGAACAATTCCTATAGTCTTTATTACATATTACTTTACCGTCATCCAATTTAACTGTATGAGTCAAATTTAACTCACAGCTGTAATGTTATGTCGCAAATAGTTGCTAGACAATGGGAATGTCACTCTTGGTAGTCTCGCTGGGATTTTAACCAACTGATTTTGGGCTAGCGCCTACCTAACCCAATCCAGTAGGGTGGGTTACGGCTTTGTCAATGTAAACGTTTAATAGTAATTCACTCGTGGGTAGTTTCACAGTTTGTAAGCTCGCTCCATAGCTTTATCGATTTGTTTATTACTCGTGAAGCGGGATGTGTTTTCAAGTGGCTCCTAACGGCCGATCAACTTCACCCCCACAACGTAACGTTAATAATAGCGACATTATAGGAGTAGTCTTCCATTTTCATGCGGATTGAGGGCTTTCGGAGGTACACCTTCACCCCCCATAACAAGGGGTCCGTAACAAGGACGTTTAGCACAGATCACATAAGGTCAAACTTTCCTTTTAGCGGCATCTCTGTATATTAGTGTGTGTGTGTGAGGGAGGGAGGGAGGAGGTGGGTAAAGACATTTGGAAACCCCCACCCTGCTGTCATGGCAGCTGCTACCAAAAGGCACATGGTTAACCTTGTGGCGAGAGCAGGAAGACGAAACCGTTTCATTGAATAAAACAGCAGGGCACGGGCGCCCACACACACACACACACTTGAATGCCTCAGCAAAATGTTCATGTCCCTGTTCAGCTAAAGACAGAATCTGTCTTTCTCCTTAAGTACTAAAGTCATGTTGTCTGTGTATCTAGAGCTCTCTCTTTCTCTTTTTCGGGAGGGGTGGGGGTGGGTGTAGTAGGGCAGCTGTTAGGGCAGCCGTGTGTGTGTGTGTGTGTGTGTGTGTGTGTGGGTTATTTTAATGTCGGAGGCCGAGTCAGACTTGACATTCCTGATGGAGGAGTCAGCTGTGAGAAAGAGAGAGAGAGAGAGGACTCAGTATTTGTTCTGAGAGGACTCACTCATTTGCCATGACTCAGCTCACAGTCGCTAAAGTCCCCATAATGCTCTGATCAGGATCCCTAGGCCTGCTACCAGACTACTAGACTAACGTTTTTACATGTCATGCCAGACTCTTTAGGGCATCAAGTAAGATAATGAATTCCTACTCCTGTTGATGCAGGTTTGGCGTCTACAGGCTGTGTGTGTGTGTACTCAATGGGTTAACTGTAATCCTACGCCAACACGGGTTACGTGTAGACGTGTTTCTCGACGATAGACCAGACTGTAGCTACACTAAAAGCAATGAGCCAGCAAACAACCTAAATACATAACCTATAATGTAAATCTATTTCAAAAGTACGATTCATTTCGTGAAAATAACGACGTTTGGGTTTCTGTTAACGAAGACCGGGCCGCAAAATGCAACGAATGCTTCATATTCCATCACACTGACATGCTTAAAGAGAGAAAGCCGATCCATCCTATATAAATGCAGTCCATTTACCATTTGCCATTTACCATCCTGGAGTCCGAACGAAACAAATGGACCACAAAACCCCATGGGACATATAGATGTGTCTGTCTTGTGACACTTGTCCTTGGGCTGTCACACATACACATAGAACTCCTATTCATATGCTTCTCCATTCAATAAAGAATGTTGTACATATATATGCAGTGTGTGTATATATATATATATATATTGTATATTTGTATATATATATTGTATATATATATATATATATATATATATACAAATATACAGTATATATATACATACTGTATATATAGTGTATGTATATATTTATATATATATATATATATACTGTATATGTGTGTACAACCAGTGATGGTTGTGGGGAGCTTTAAAGTAATATCTAATACTATGTGTGAGAGTATTGTGTGAAATACAGCAGAGTATTGTAAGAGTACAGTATTGTGTGTGTGTGTGTGTATATACAGTAGTAGACTACTGTATAACATACAATGCCCTTATAACCCACAGTTGAGAGTATTGTAAGGGTAGAGTATTGAAGTAGTAGTGTAATACAGTTGAGAGTATTGTAAGGGTAGAGTATTGAAGTAGTAGTGTAATACAGTTGAGAGTATTGTAAGGGTAGAGTATTGAAGTAGTAGTGTAATACAGTTGAGAGTATTGTAAGGGTAGAGTATTGAAGTAGTAGTGTAATACAGTTGAGAGTATTGTAAGGGGAGAGTATTGAAGTAGTAGTGTGCAATACAGTACAGTAGTATTGGAAGGGTACACGTTATTCTACTGCAGTGTGTAAGCCGTAATTCCTCACGGAGCCCAGAGCCAAATCAAAGTGAGATTACATTCTGCAGTCTGTTGCCATCCTGCCAGAACCACCATATGCACCCTGGTGTGTGAGTGTGTGTGTGTGTGTGTGTGTGTGTGTGTGTGTGTGTGTGTGTGTGTGTGTGTGTGTGTGTGTGTGTGTGTGTGTGTGTGTGTGTGTGTGTGTGTGTGTGTGTGTGTGTGTGTGCGTGCGAGTGTGTGTGCGTGCGAGTGTGTGTGCGTGCGTGTACGCGTGCACGCGTGTGCGCACGCGTGTGAGTAAGATTTATGACTGATCACATCTCATGAATAACACCGTAATCCTGTGAGAAAGACCCAAGTGAGGCAAGCTCTGGGATCCTGGCACGAGAACAGGAGCGAGAGAGAGAGAGAGAACAGAAAGAGAGAGAGAAAAGGGAGAAAAGGGAGAACGAGAGAGAGACTGAGTCTGTCTGAAGATGTGAAGCAGTGGCGATGTGGGGGTCTGACAGGGTGGAGGTGGGTGGTGCAGAATGGAGGGAGGGAGGGAAGGGAGTGAGGGAAGGAAGGAAGGATAGAAGGGAGGGAAGGACAGGAGGATAATGATGAAAGTGTGGAAGGGAAGGATTCTCCAGCTTGGTAAAGTGGAAGCATCATCCTGCTCTAATGCCCAGCTGCCCGGGCTATATTTAGCCCTGTTGCCATGTGCCCCAAATGTAGGTGGTAGACCAACGTGCACTCTCACGCTCTCCTTCTCTCTCACACACACACACACACACACACACACACACACACACACACACAGTTTGTGCGTGCGTGTGTGTGGGCTGTGGAGGAGTGCTTATATGACTTACACATCTGTCTGTGTGATTAAATGCGAGGCAGAGGCCCAATGTAATTTGAGGCTATATTACAATTTCAATATATCCTATGATAAAGTCACTAAATAAATCACTGTGGGTGAACCGCAATCCCACTCCTCTCCTCCTCTCGAAGTTCCAGAAGCAATGGAAGTTTCCATCGTGCACACGAGTGGGTGAAGCGTTCAGTCAAAGGGATTTATACAGCGCCTACGCGGTAGATGTCACCCTCCCGATAGCTTCGCCCTCCTCCTTGCGCAAATTCGATTTCTTAGGAAGACTATCTCCGTAACGAAGCAGGAAACAAGGCGTAACTCCGCCCCTTTGCAGTTTACGCTGGAACACAGAACCGTTGGATCCCAGAATGACCGCCATATCGATATCGACCGTTAACGGTGTATCTATCTATCTATCAGCCTGCCTCTGCATGCATGCTCCAGCATGCGTGGGAATGTCAGTGTCGGTGTTATTGAACCGGACCGGTACTTCCGGTGTTTTCCCCTCATATGAATGCATGTCATGGGTTTGCCCCCAAAATTCTTATTTGCATATGAAATTCAACACTTTTTTTCGTTTGCTTTTTATTTATGCAACTTTCTGCGTGTTTTCATGTTGGTGGAGTTGGGTAAAAATATGGGTGCATTAGAGATATGTGTAATTTCCACAAGGGATCCATGTAATATTTTCTTTCACCACATAGTAGGTGAAATGATTTAATCAGTATACACCAGTGGCGAAGCGTGTCTATCCCAACTGGACCTTCTGTAGACCAGGGGTTCCCAAACTTTTCAGCCCGCGACCCCCAAAATAACAGACCCCCCCCCCCACTATCACCGTCCGACGGGGGGGGGGGGGGTTATGTCGCGATCGCGGACATCGTGAAGTCAGTCCAAGGGGGGGAGGGGGGGGGTAATTTGTTTGGTTAACATTGTGTGTGGCTTTTTTTCAATGATGATACTGTCGTGGGAATCAGAATTCCTTTATTTGTCACTCACGTTATTATTAACAATAATACAAATTAATAATAATTATTTTTTTAATAATTAAAAATAATAACATTTAAAAAAAATAAACCTCATGGGTCACATCAAGAGGATTCTGAAATCATCTCGCGACCCCCACTTTGGGAACCCCTGCTGTAGACTGCAGTCACTTTATGCCTTATCTCATTTAGGCTTATAAAGATTGGACTTATTTTAAGATTGTCGCAGCCAATTTCAAAGTGTACCATAGTTGGTAAAGCAGTGTCCATGTAGTGAAGTAAAAGCCCATCATCTTCGCCTTCGCCATTTTGACGTCAAATCCTACGTAGAAACAACGTAGCACTACGCTAGATCCCCTCTCGCTCCAGCCAGTAGACCTTCTAGCTCCCTATTGAGCTGTGGGTAAATCTGAAAGAATACGCCCATTGGCTACAAATCACTATATGATTGGTTGATCAAATTGTCAATCCAAACGTACGCTCTCATTCAGTCTAAGGGCCAAAGTCATCGGGAATACTTTGGTTGAAGGATATTCTTCCCAGCAACCTAGAAAAATATCTGATTGGTTGCAACACAAAACCACTCAAATGCGTAGTGCATGGACTTAGAAAGACAAACAAATCAACGTAACACTGTAATATAACAGATAACAACACAGATACGATTCTCATTTATTCATTTTATTAAAATTTGATTCAATTGTATTACATTTTAATAATATAATAAATTCTTTTTGCTTCATCTGAGAGTTCCAGGGTCTTCTCTGAATACCTTGAAGGCCCTGACGCTTCACCACTGGTATACACACATATCCTCAATCTAGCCCTGGGCCCCTTGTTATTTTGATTGACTTTATTATTGTAGGGATATTTTTTTGTAAACATAAACTGCTGTATTACCATAACAAGTGATAGCAAGAGTTGTTATTCTTCATTGTTATGGGGGAAAAACTATACCTTACTTTCCAACCTCCTTCGGTGCCTCCTACCGGACTACGAGGAAAGTGATACGTTTCATTAACAAGCTACGATTTTAACTTTTTGAGAAAGAAAAACATGAAATCGACCAAAGAACTGTGTCGGTGTAACGGTTGATTAAAGCACACACAAAAAAAGGACATAGGGAATACGTTAGTTAACTGGATTGGGTTTTATTTCCTAGGAAACATAATTATTGAAACATTAGAACGCCATTAGAGGATCAGAATGCATCCAAAAACAACGAGTCAAGATACCTATACACATCTCTAGATATCTGTCTGGAGATGAACAAACAAAGAAACCTAACTCAGTAGAAGGTGTAGCTGCAGGTAACGGTTTATATTGTAGCTGAAAGCTGTAACTGACTCCCCTAAATACTAAAGCCTTTAAAATTCCCTAAAGGTCGGCTTTAGAGTTGTCCAAAAAAAATAAAATATGTTTTAAAAGGAAAGAAAATATATTTCTCCCAAGCAGTATGAATAATTACAAGCTTATTTTGCACATTTACATCATTGATACTACTTCAAAATTAACATAACATAACTAAGCAAAGTATAGTAACACAGATGAAAAATATGTACTCCAAATAAAGATATAAGAATAATGGTCTTACTATGGAAATTTGAAATACATCTTTGAAATATGGTGCCATCGACACACCATAACCACCTGAAAAAGTGCAGAACATTTTGTCAACAAAACGTTTCAAAAAAGTACTGTATTGTAGTGGCCAAACGTCTTCTTTTTTTATTGTCGTTTAACTCAATTGGAAAAATACTTCACTCTTTCATTTTAATTTAATCATTATTTTAAACTTTCATCATGGAGCATGGATCCATTTCAATGGCACTTTACTGAGAATGTGCAGTGAACGACTTATAAAGAGGCAATAACGAATATCGCAAAAGCCTGAATGATTTCAGTTATGTGCAAACATTTTCGTAATTTTCATTTAGAATAATCCCTCAGCATCCCACAGACAACGTTACATGCACACATGAACGATGGAATGTTACACTATCTGGAATCATGAGGAAATGGAATGAGGTTATTGGCAATTTTTGGATCTCTCTCACACACACACACACACACACGTGTAGAATGGCTGTTTTGAAAACTCAAAAGTCGTTGAAAACTATGCATCTTGGGCATCTAAAAGGGACCGGATCAAACCACCACATCAAGCGGAGAGCAAGTCGGCCAAACGGCATAATTTCAGGGCTGGCGTTTTGACCTCGGCCCTTTTGAAATCCGATACAAACCGAGTGGGCATGTCGGCATGATTTTATCCCCTCACATTTGGAATAAATTACTGCGGATATAACAGTGGGTATCCCACACTGGGGTCGAACTGCTGACCTCCGGCATGAGGCGACGCTCTAACGTGATAGAAGCTAAAAACCCATAGGCCAGGGTTTCACCGCTAGAACGACGCCTTAATAGTCGTCGGGCAGTGAGGTTTACTTCACTGCACAGCACCACCTGCTGGCGTCCGTTACACACCCCCTAAACCTCTCTCTCATCCGGGTCACGACACCAATGTAACAAGTCAGTGTCCCGCACTGGGCTCGAACTCACGACCTCCGCCATGAGAGCCGCTGTTCTAACGTGAGAGCTAAAACCCATGGGCCCTCTAGCTTCATTGCCAGAACTTCTATTTAGGGGCTGGTCGAGTGGGGTTTACCACTGCACAGCGCCACCTGCTGGCGTCCGTTCCACAGACCTTAAAGCAGTTGCCAAGGAATGGGTCATTGGATCTTGTCGGGTTATTATTATTATTATACATATATATTTTATTTAAAGGTGAACCATGATGGTATCGTCCCGTTTGAAAACATATTTGAAAAATATCTTGAACACGGTTTCTTCTTATTACTACAGAAGCATTCATCATACAACCATGCATCTAACCGGTAGAGCAGTCACGCACACACACACACACACACACACACACACACACACACACACACACACACACACACACACATCAGTCTCATTAGCATATTCTATCCATGGGTTCCTTTGAAGCCCTTTTCCTTCTGAACGTCCTTCACTACAAAGCCTCTATGTAGGTCATGGTGGAAATAAAGTCACCGGTTAACTACAACAGTCCCATGTACCAGGGGGGGGAGACCGGAAACCAGAAGGCAAGGGCGGAGTTACGCAGTGATTCCAGTTTTGTCACCGATATTCTAGGCCCGCCATCCCAGCATGCATTGCGGTCCAACCGGAAACCCCAAACGCATGTATTCTTTCGGAGATAAACTAATTGGGCGCGTGGCAAGATGGAGGTTTCAAGAAGACCATTTTAACGAACATATTTCTACGTATTCCTAGTCTACTGCACAGGTTTGATTTGAAACCTTTGCGGACACTTCTTTGAAGGACGTTGGTGACGGGACGTTTTAGCTTTTAGTCTGTCCACCGGTAACGGGAAACGTTTAGACAATGAGAAGACGACTCTAGACGATCGTCTTCGTTATCAGTCCTCCTCCTCTTCTGGATCCTAGATTAATAGTCAGCCATCATATTGTTAGACCCAGTCCGTGTGACGCTCGTGGCTACAAGCCCCGAGCGACACGATTGGTGGAAATAAATCTGAAGCGGGAAGAACAATGAAATGCCCCGTTGACCCAGATACGAGCTGGTCTGCCCTCCGACTTTAGGTGTTAATCTAAAGTCTTATTTGTGTGATATATATATAGATAGATATCTATCTATCTATCTATCTATATACACAGTAGAACAAAGTGCAGCTTCTTAAAGTACTCCTTTTAACGGGTTTGCATCTAAAAATGAACGGATGTCGGCAAATTAAATGGATAAAGACAAACACACTTACTCAGCTTTGGCAATCAGCCGGGTGAACAGTGAGGAAAAGTCAGACAGGTGAACAGTTAGGAACAGTCAGACAGGTGAACAGTTAGGAACAGTCAGACAGGTGAACAGTTAGGAACAGTCAGACAGGTAAACAGTGAGGAACAGTCAGCCGGGGGAACAGTGAGGAACAGTCAGACAGGTAAACAGTGAGGAACAGTCAGCCGGGGGAACAGTGAGGAACAGTCAGACAGGTAAACAGGAACAGTCAGATGGGTGAACAGTGAGGAACAGTCAGACAGGTAAACAGGAACAGTCAGATGGGTGAACAGTGAGGAACAGTCAGACAGGTAAACAGGAACAGTCAGACGGGTGAACAGTTAGGAACAGTCAGACGGGTGAACAGTTAGGAACAGTCAGACAGGTAAACAGGAACAGTCAGACGGGTGAACAGTTAGGAACAGTCAGACAGGTGAACAGTTAGGAACAGTCAGACAGGTAAACAGGAACAGTCAGACGGGTGAACAGTTAGGAACAGTCAGACAGGTAAACAGGAACAGTCAGACAGGTGAACAGTGAGGAACAGTCAGACAGGTAAACAGGAACAGTCAGACGGGTGAACAGTTAGGAACAGTCAGACGGGTGAACAGTGAGGTACAGTCAGACGGGTGAACAGTGAGGAACAGTCAGACGGGTGAACAGTGAGGAACAGTCAGACGGGTGAACAGTGAGGAACAGTCAGACAGGTGAACAGTGAGGAACAGTCAGACAGGTGAACAGTGAGGTACAGTCAGACGGGTAAAGAAGTGGACATCACAACGTGTGGCCAGAAATGCTAACCCGAGCGGAAGGCACCACCAAATGAAATCTGTATCGATGGACACTGAACAGTCAAATTTTACAAATAAAATTAAAACCAGGGAATGAGGGTGGTGAAATAAAGTCATATAAAAACATAATCTAGACGTAGACAAAAAACAAAAATTGGATTTTTTCTAAAGTCCAACAGCTACATTCCAGCCATTGATGATTCACTGCATTTTTAAAAACAAAAATAACAAATAAAATAAAAACGACAACACACGTCAACCACGTGTTGGTGGTTCTCCGCCAGGGTGGGAGCAGGAAGGACGGGAGGAGGAGGAGGAGGAGATCTTACGCCTCCTGATCACCGCATTCGTCCAGGGCCTTACTGCTACCTATGGAGCCCAGGTGGTGAGAGGAGAGATGGGGTGAGAGGAGGAGGAGGAGGAGGAGGTGGGGCAGGGGGTGGGACACCACCAGCACAGTTACACCAGTGAATACACACCCCCCCCACCCACCCCCCTAGTCTTCACCACATTATAACAGAGGAAGGGGGGGGGGGGGGGGGGGGGGGGGGGGGTGGGGCATAAAGGGAACAATGAGGTCATAGCAGGTGCTCAATGTTGCTAGCACATGCAGCTAGCCAGGGGTTAGTGAGGGCGATGTGACGGAGAGTCATAGGCAGACAGGGTTTCTGTATACAGAGACAGAGAGACCGAGACAGAGAGCGTGAGGCGGATGATGTCAGTGTGTTTCGAGGTCAGACCACTGTACCATGTTTAGCATCCAGATGCAGACAATGTGATGCATGGAGTTTTGACACACACACACACACACGCACACACACACACACACACGCACGTCTTTAACACTCGCACAAAATAGAATGTTGCTTTAACTGTATGACCACCCACTGTATGAAATGAAGGTCTATAGAGGGAAACACTGAGGCGCTGGACCTTGTGACGCATCATTTCAAACTACAATGCAGAGTCATTTCCCTCCATGAAGCTGGACTTTATTGGTGGTTTGTAATATCCAATCATGTAATAATACAAATAAAAATAATATAGAAATAATGTAACATCTATCATATTGGACTATGCTGCAGGGGATCTTGGGAGAGGTTAATTTTCACTCGATGACAGACTCACTTCAGATCTTTTACTTTTGAGTTTCCAACTCCCCTTGTGGACACACACACACACACACACACACACACACACACACACACACACACACACACACACACACACACACACACACACACACACACACACACACACACACACACACACACACACACACACACACACACACACACACACACACACACACACACACACACACACACACACACACACACACACACACACACACACACACACACACACACACACACACACACACTGCATTTTTGCAACTCGTCTTTTTTCGTCCATCTACAAAAATAATAAACCAAAAAATGGTCTCAAATTAAATTTGTTGACTGACGCAAATGTTGCAAAAAAAAGACATTGTTGGAAAAATGAAGAACAAATTGTTCTTTAAAACATTACGTACATTTACCAATTATATAACTACAACCGCAAGTATTCTGAACCGTCACGGCCCTGGCATCCATCATGTATGTTGTAATGACACCTACATGATATCAATAAAAGAGTTATATGCATGATATGCATGTTATTTGGTATAAAGCAAGGACCTCGCCGACTAATCGCAGATCTCCGATTCATCCATTCATTCATCCGTTAATTGATCGAGAGTGGCCAACCGCTATACTACTGTTCTACGACTGCTACTATGTACATGTATGGTAAAGCAGGGTTCTGGTCCAGGGGTTAGGTGCGGTTGGGTGGTTTTTTTTAGGGTTATTAGGTGGTAGGTAGGTATTAGGTGCGTGGGTGTGTGTTGATGCCAACATGCCATGATGTCATCGTTACCTCATGCAAAACCGCTTAGTTCTAACAGTAGTTCTCAATGGTGTCAAAGAATGAAAAGTCGACAGGGAAATCTGGGGGTTGGCCAGAGAGAGAAAGACAAGAGTGAGCAGACAGAGAGAGAACAGAGAGAGAGAGCAGACAGAGAGAGAACAGAGAGAGAGAACAGAGAGAGAGAGCAGACAGAGAGAGAACAGAGAGAGAGAACAGAGAGAGAGAGAACAGACAGAGAGAGAACAGAGAGAGAGAGAGAGAGAGCAGACAGAGAGAGAACAGACAGAGAGAGAACAGAGAGAGAGAGAACAGAGAGAGAGAGAGAACAGAGAGAGAGAGAACAGACAGAGAGAGAACAGAGAGAGAGAGAACAGAGAGAGAGAGAGAACAGAGAGAGAGAGAGAGAACAGAGAGAGAGAGAACAGACAGAGAGAGAGAGAGAACAGAGAGAGAGAGAACAGACAGAGAGAGAACAGACAGAGAGAGAGAGAGAACAGAGAGAGAGAGAGAGAGCAGACAGAGAGAGAACAGACAGAGACAGAACAGACAGAGAGACAGACAGAGAGAGAGACGGGTGCACATGTGGGCAACATAACCAAAACAAGGAAGAGGGGAAAAAAGAAGAGAAAGAGAAAAGAGTCTTAGTTGGCATGAAGAACTCAAAAAGGTCAACAAGACATTGATTGGCAAACTAAAATCAGGTCAAGAGGAAGTAAGACTCATAGGAAATTAAATGGAAAAATTCATAGAAAACAGAAAACAAAAATAGCAAGGGGCTAGCGGCCTCTTTGCCGTATGGAGGTAGGGTGTGTGTGTTTGTGTGTGTGTGTGTGTGTGTGGTTACCTTGCGCTGAGTTCCTGTCGTTGAGCAGCTTGGTCTGGCTGTTGGGGAGGACCTTCACCTCAGGGGGCTCAGGACTGTGAGAGGAACGCGACGACATCACCGCGTTCAAATACTGCTGACGAGTCACCTAGAGAGAGAGACACACACACACACACACACACACACACACACACACGCACATGCACACGCACGTTTGTGACATCACAAGCAACGATCTCAAGTGTCCTTGGTGGACGGTTGCCCTTGTGCCACCAATGGAAGGAATTTTGAACCGGATGGTAACGTAATACCTCGCGAACATCATTAAGCGTGCGGGGGGGGGGGGAATATAATCTGTCATCCTCGGGGGCCCCCCTTCCAGCTCAGGGCCCCAGGCAATTGCCTACTTGGCCTACACTGTTGCGACGGCCCTGCCTGTGAAGCCCCTTTGAGACCTTGAGACGTATGGTTTCCGATCAAGCCCTATAGCAGATAGACTCTTTCGGGCATAACAGACGTACAATGAGTTGTAGATCTCACTACAGTAGATTATTCATGACACAGCATGATACCTGACCAGGTACGGGCAAGTACGGGGATTTACAAACAACAAATGGTTTAAAAGGTTTTAACAATAAAAAGCAGATGTGGCACATCTGTTCAAGGTAGCATCTGCAATGAATTTGACAGAATATGTAGCCTTCTATAAGCCTTATATAATATAATATCCCGTCAATTATAGAATCCGTCAATGAAATCAAACAGTGGCCGGTCTCTGTGGAGATGGGGAGCTCCGATTACACAGTATTTACAGTATCAAACAATGAGGTTCCTATGGACTAAGAAATGCATAAGCGTTTGACAAAAAATGCTAAATAAGTGTGAATGGCGTGTATCAGCATGGAGACCAAATGCAGCGCTGTTCAATGTAACATTGAACATACACTACAGATCAAATAATGACAAATTTGCAGCTGACCCATTTAAAAAGGTGTAGTAGGTAAGATCTATACCCATATGAAAAGCCACCTTTTGAGTGAAATTGGTTAGAAATGCCAAATCTATCCGTCACTCATAATACCGACGAGTGACACGTGAGAATATCCGTTTCTTGACTTTGCTGTATGAGACAGTTTAGCTTTTAGACTTCTGACTGATCAGGGCATTTCTCTGTTCTCCAATTGGTTTGGGGGAAATCCATCTCTCGTCTATCACATGTGCACACACAGCGTTATCATAACGCCACCACAGGCATGTGAATGTAACACTTAGTTGGTGAGAAAAGGGGGGAGAGTTTTTTTTGTAGTGTATCATTTCAAAATGTTGCTCTCTCTTCTGCTGGCGAGGCACTCCCCCCCCCCCCCCCCCTCGACTAAACTTGATTTTGTGGGGAAAACCAGCCAACCTGAACCAGTAGACAATCCTAAACCCCCAACAATGGTCTGGAATGCAATTCTAATGAACAAAGTGCTATGCAAGTGAACCCTGTGTAGATCAGTGGTTCTTTCCAAAAATAAAACCAACAATGACAATGCAATATTTACAAATATTGCAGTCATCAAAAATTTTGAAGTGAACAAAAAGCTGCAACAATCGGCTTAAAGTTAACTCAAATAGAAATAGTAAGCCATTGAAACATGAATTAGCATTGAAACACTAGTTAATTCACAGAAAAATAATTTGTACCGATTCTTCAGTGTACTCTGCGACCCACACTCCAAATGTGGGTCCTCACCACCCCAAAACAGTTCAGAATCCCGGGTGTAGACAGCAGGGGGTCGGTTGTCTTACCCGTATGAGCTGCAGGTCGGTGAGAGCGCGCACGGTGTAGTCAGGACAGTAGCTGGAGGGGCTTGCAGCCTCGCCCAGCTCGAAGGGGTCCCTGGGGGTGTAATGCTGAGTGGACACCGGAGACTCGTGAACTGTGATGATGATGACGAATAGAAACACACACACACACACACACAACTAAATATAGGCCAAGACGAGATATATATTTTTAAATCCCTGACATGGATGTATAGGAAATCCTACCATGAAGATACAATTGTAAAATAAGAATGTGGAAAGCGCAAAAGTGCATGAAATCATCAATCATTGAGATTAAAGCATTACTATTGTAAATAAATATACAATGTACAAATATACATTATATCATTATAATTTTCAAACATTGTATTTAATACTCATTCTACAATAATACATACTTCTAATGTATTTGTATGACAATGAAACAAAAAACATGTTAGTTCAACGTCTTACCTGAAGAGGGCGCTGTGAGTGCAGCAACGCCATAATACGTAAATGCTCCATTCTCAAACTTCAGCCCCTCTTTTCCAATCTCCACCTCCACACGACCCTGAAAAATGTAGCAGAGATTTGTATAAATAACAGATTCATACATTCTTATATTTACCTCTACCGGTCCTTTATAACATGTATTTAATACATATAGATTGTTGTTGTAATTGTTGCATTATTGTGGTTCGATTAGATTCAAATGTATTGTCAGTGTACAGCACAGGTACAGTACATCGAAATTAATTGATATTATATTATGTATATAATGTATACCTAAACAATGAGCAGTGTCACCGTCATATGCACAGAATCTCCCTGCTCAAATACATATTTGCATGAATTCAACCTTTTAACGTTTTAAAATAATAATTACCTTAAAACAACAAACCCAATTCTAAATCTTAATCTGGAGGATTGAATTAGGAGCAGTGGGCAGCTATTTTTTATATACAGCGCCCGGGGAGCAGTGTAAAGGGGGGGGGGGGGGGGGGGGGTCCTGGTGCCTTGCTCAAGGGCACCTCAGCAGTGCCCAGGTGTTTCGGGGACTCGAACCGGCGACCTGCCGGTTCCCAAGCCCCGACCGACTGAGCTTACTGCCGCCCAGCCTGTTGTTGAACACATGGTTAAACTGGTCACCCACCTGCAGCAGCAGGATGAAGTAGTCCACAGGGTGGTTGCGCGTGTACAGGTAGTGTTCTGGGTTCAGCTTGTTGCTGGAGTCAAAGTGCACTTCCTGGTTCACGCTGGGGTGGCGCAAGAGGTGGAACAGGACCCTCTCGGACACGCGGGCCGGACTGAAGTGCTCCACTTCTGCAGGGGTCAGAGAGGTCAGAGAAGCCTCACTAGATTGCCACATCCCATGTTTTGTTACAGACTAAGAATAATCATGAGTAATAATCATTTTTAATTTGACAAAAACAATGTGATTGCCCATGACTATAATGAACACACACACGCACAACAAAGTTGGCTTCATTCTCATCTCAAGAACTCAATGTAATGACTAATCCGGACCTCTACACTTTTCCTCAACCACCCCCCCTTCAGCCCAACTGGAAACACAGAATCATTAGAAGCACTGTGTTAAACAGTCACCGCCTGCCTGCCTGCCTGCCCCCCCCCCGACTGACAAGATTACGATGTGTGCTGCTGTCGCAACGCAATTCACACTATTAATAACTTACCCATCCATTAAACCTGGCCATCTCTTTACCGATACCCATCTACCCGTCTCCTAGCCATCTACCCATCTCCTAGCCATCTACCCCGCTCGACACTTCACCTTATCTTTAAATAATCTATCATCCAGCGTGCAAAATTCACTTTCAGAATTTTGTCTTTTCCCCTGCAGAGTGGAATACCAGCCAAGCAATCACTTTAGTATGTAATGCAGAATTATTATTTTTATCTGCCAAATGGTCAAATCTATCTGCCACGGTGTTGGCTCGTGTTTATTTTGGACCCGCCCACGCTATACTTTGGACCCGCCCACGGTCCACTTTGGACCCGCCCACGGTCCACTTTGGACCCGCCCACGGTCCACTTTGGACCCGCCCACGGTCCACTTTGGACCCGCCACGGTCCACTTGGACCCGCCCACGGTCCACTTTGGACCCGCCCATGCTACACTTTGGACCACTTTGTACCATGGTACACTTCAGACACGCCCATACTACACTTTGGACCCGCCCCCCACACTAGTCCGTGCTGAACCCGGAGGGGGTGTGGTACCTCTGGAGAGGAAGCGATGCGTGGCCAGCAGGAGCTGGGGGGAGGTGCGGACCTTGGGCTCCCCCTCCGGGAGCTTGAAGAGGGAGAACTCCTCGTGGGTGGCCCGGGGCTCCAGGGTTATCTCCAGCGGAGCCATCGGACGCTTCACCTTCATGTCCACTGGAGGGAGGAAACACTGGATCAGACTACTGTACCGCTTTAAAAAAATATAGTTGGTTCCGATTTGATGACACCCCTTTACTATGAAAAGTATTACCAAGATTAACTTGCAACAGAAAAAAAAACACATGACGTGTGTTCTTACTGTAACCGTCGGACTCGTCCAGGATCTCCGATTTGATGATCTCTTCGATGACATCCTCCAAGGTGACCAATCCCAGCACCTCGTAGAACGGGTCCCCCTCCCCCTCGTTGTTCACCTTCTGGACGATGGCCAGGTGGGAGTTTCCTGGGAGAGAAGATGATGACAGATAAGGGCTTGATAAGGGCTATGTTTTCAACCACAAACTGATGTGAAAGCTATACAAAGTTGTTGTGAGCACACACACACACACAGACAGACAGACACACCCCTACCTTTCTTGAACTCCTCCAGCATGGCGTCCAGCTTGGTGTCGTTGAAGACAAAGTGCAGCGGGTGGTTGTAGAACTTGGTGATGGTGGTCATGGGCGTGCAGTCGTCGGGGTCCACCAGCGCCAGGTCCTTCACGTACAGGATCTCCACGATGTTGGACCTGGGGGAGAGGAAACATATAGGAGGACATAGTCAAAACATGCGCGCGCGCACACACACACACACACACACACACACACACACACACACACACACACACACACACACACACACACACACACACACACACACACACACACACACACACACACACACACACACACACACACACACACACACACACACACACACACACACACACACACACACACACACACACACACACACACACACACACACACACACACACACACACACACACACACACACACACACACACACACACAAAATCAACGATAATACAATAATTCTTTTTGACATACACCTTGGGGTTTTTAAACCAAATGTGATTGTTATCATAGAGGTAGACAACATAATTATGTATAAGGATTTAACCATATCATTGTGATACTATTCCACTATTCAAATACGGTAAAAACCTGCTCCTTAATGACGTGTCAAAAACAAACTAAACTGAAGTCGCTTTGGATAAGTGTGTCTGCCAAATGACTGAATAGTAAAATAGTACATAAAAAAAGGACCCCTTCATTCATTACCTCCGCCATCGAAGATGGAACGGAGGTTATGTTTTAACAGAAAGATAACATCTTATGTAAGTTATGTACGGAATTGGACTTAGACTGGTGGTTAGATTACTTATGTAATATACATAAAATTATTCATTTTGGAGCAGATCCGGATCTGGGGGGGGGGGGGGGGGGTCTTTTTCGGTCTACTGAGGGCCCTCTAATTGAAGATGGATTGTAGTCAGCTCTACAGAACAGACTGCGTGTTTGTGTTTGCGCTCGCCTCTCCTCCTCGTAGATGGGGACGCGGGTGTAGCCGCTCTGCATGATGTCGGACATGGTGGTGAAGTCCAGGATGGCGGTGCTGGGCAGCATGAAGCACTCCTTCAGGGGGGTGAGGATGTCCTCCACCGTCTTGCTGCGCAGCGCCCCGCGGCTAAACTCCTCCTTCACAAACTCACTGGTGACACGAAACGAACGCGCACCGGGGAATGAGAGATGGACAGATGAGACGAGAGAGGGTAGATGAGGTCATTACCAACACGGTACTATCCCCAACAGGGATAATTAAGAAGAAGAAAATGGGGAAAAATGACGTTTAATGATGTTTTATGCAACTGTAGTAGCTGGTTGCTTTATAATTTGTACATTTAATTAATGAAGCAGTTAAGTTACCTGTGCTTGTCATTAATTACCGCCTAGTCACCTAATCTAGGGGGTGGTTAGTTACCCGTACTGGCTGCTACTTACCGTTAGTTTGTTAGCTACTTGTAACTGTTGTGTTACCAAATAATTAGCTAGCTGTACCTGTCAGTATTTACCTATAGTAAGTTAGTTAGCTACCTGTCATTGGTTATTTACTAATAGTTGGTTAGTTAGTTACATACCTATAGGGGTTGTTAGTTACCGGTACCTGTCGTTAGTTACCGGTACCTGACTCTAGTCTCGGGTACTAGTTATTACCAATAGTTAGTTACCTGTAGGGGTCGTTGACGCTGGTGCGGATCATTTCCATGGCCCTCTCCCGTATGCCACACGTGCTGATGTCTCTTCTGAGTGCGAGGTCCAGGATGAGGCCCAACGGACAGGACAGCGGGCAGGTCAACACCATACACACCTGGGCCACCCAGGTGAGGCCCGGGGCCATCTGGAAGCCGTAGCCCGAGGCCAGGATGTGTGGCACCAACTCCGAGAGGAGAAAGATGAGGAAGCCGCTTGCGAAAACGGCCGGTGCGATGGCACCGATCGCCTTGTACAGCAACACCCCCAGAACAGAGTGGCCCAGGGCGCACAAAAACACCAGGGAACACACCTGCGGGGCGGTGAGAGTGAGAGAGAGAGAGAGAGAGAAACGTTAAACGTGGCGATTCCTTATGTTGTCATTGTGCCAAGTTTGTCTTGTTTTGGGTCGTAAACTCACCAAGAAGTTGCCTCTTCTCCTAATGGGCTCCAAACGTTTAGCGCTGCGCTTCTCCTCCTCCGACCCGCAGCTGTGGAGGACGTAGAGCTCCAGGGGGTCCAGCCACAGGAGGCTGAGGTTCACCGTCTTCAGCACCCCGCACACCACCACCAGCGCCACCACCAGCACGGCCAGCCCCCACGCCGGGATGTAGTCCATGGGCACACCCTCGCTGTGGACCCGCAGTCGGTCCCGACCGACAGACGACCATTCCCCGTTGTTCCGTATACACAGGTGGTGGTGGTTGGTCTGGTCCGTCGCTGCCCCCCCTGCGGCGGCCGAGGGGACGCCGTCTTTGCGCGCCTGTACCGTTATAATCCCGCTGTACTCCTCGTCCTGGGTGAACGCTCCCGTCACCTCGAACGCGGCCGCCGCTCGACGGCCCTCCTGCCCACAGGGGTCCGCGTCGCCCACGGCCCCGGCCTCCCCCATCGCCGCCGTGGCAAACGCGACCCACGGCCAGCTTCCATTCAGCCGTTCAGACCCAAACAGGCGAACCTTGAAACTGGCTCCCGGTGGCGCCGAGATGGTTCGCTCCTTCATACACACCCGACCCTGTGGATCTTCCAGTCGCAGCCCTACGACCAGCGGGGCTTGCTGGCTGCAGGCGCCGTCCCTGATCCCGCAGAACAACAATAACATCAACGGGAATCGTAGACCTGCCAAGCTGGCCACCATATTGGAATTAGTGAGCCCGTCTCTGCGTGGATCACGTGACGCTCACCGCTGTGGCTCTGGAACCCGCCCACCAGGACCCAGCTGAGCCAAACGGAGCCCAAATCTTCACTTTATAGCTTCATGATGATTACGATATTAGGACACAAATGTATTCGGAATTAGTACATTATACATGACAGGTATATACATATGTGTCGTTCTCACGGTGTACTACTAACTGTGCTCGTCAACCTAACCGTCGAGATCCGTGTGGGCTGGCAGCCAATAGAAACACAGACCACAAGGCGATGCCCCGCCCACCGTGGCTCTCTCTTCTTAAAGTCTTTACCTGCACCCACTTTGTTGTCTGTTCAACAATTTGGGCATTGGGAATTCATTTATTTCAAATTATTTTAACATTATACATAATCACAATTAATTGTAATGTGTGTAATGTGTGTAATGTGCTAAACTGCTTGCCGTGTCTTCAGTGGTTCTTTGAAAACAAGACAGTGAACCATGTCTCTAAGGTTTAATATATTCACGTCAACAAGTTTCCACACTGGAAGAAAGCTACTGGCAATGAGTAAACCCTGTAGTTATCATGTAACCCGTGTGTGTGTGTGTGTGTGTGCGTGTGTGTGTGTGTGTGTGTGTGTGTGTGTGTGTGTGTGTGTGTGTGTGTGTGTGTGTGTGTGTGTGTGTGTGTGTGTGTGTGTGTGTGTGTGTGTGTGTGTGCGCGTGTGTGTGTGTGTGTTACATCTCATGTTTGCAATGAAGATAGAAGTAAAAGTAAATAATAACAGCTAGAAATGGACTGGACCTAACCAAAGTCTTCATACTACACAGTGATCCAATTAATTAAAGTGTTATATTGTCTTCTGGAGATGTAAATCTAATATGGTAACTACCTGCTGTATATACATTATATATATTATATATATTTATCCTGTTGATAAAGCTGCATACCCCTGCTCACTACCGGCTGATACTAGTATACTTACCTGTATTTATATAATTCTGCACATATCTCATACCTACTGTTTTTATACCTAGTAGACTGTTTTTACATTTTATTTAACCACTGTACATTGAATTTGACCACGCGCTGTACTGTAACACCTGCACTTTGGTTTGATGCCAAATAATTTTCGTTGTACTGTACTTTCGTATGAAAATAAATTAGAATCGATATATCTAAAGATATATTATTTCATACACAGATATTCAATCGATTATTATGATTATTATTGTAATACACTCCTTACACTTATGTTATACTTGGTTAGTTAATAAACCAGTAATGATGATGATGAAGATGAAGATTGAGGGTTGAGTAGCCTAATGACCGTTCTTGACCCGATATGTAATCAAACAGGAGTTCATGCAGTCGCTATATAAACACAAACACTTGATCGTTCTCCTATGGTTTTCGGTAACAGTAAAATGTGTCACTGTTTCACTGAAGTGACGTCTTTGTATCTTGTATGTGTAGTGTGTGTGTGTGTGTGTGTGTGTGTGTGTGTGTGTGTGTGTGTGTGTGTGTGTGTGTGTGTGTGTGTGTGTGTGTGTGTGTGGTGTGTGTGTGTGTGTGTGTGTGTGTGTGTGTGTGTGTGCGTGTGAAGTGCGTATGTGTGAAGTGTGGGGAAATCTTTAACCTTCTCCTCCTTGGACTAACGTAATCATCACCCGAACACGGCTCTACTAATGCAACACCACAGGAGCCTCCCATAATAATAACCCTCCACCCCCCCGGACTCCCCCCGGGCGTCTGTGGCTTTAAACAATACAATGGAGCTGCTTGGAAGCGGATTGGACGGAGCGGGTTAACGGTGCCAGCGGAATTTCAATATTGTTTGAGTGGCAGTTCGAGAAAGGGAGAGGCGGTTAGTGAGAAGGAGGGAGGGAGGGTGTGTGTGTGTGTGTGTGCGTGTGTGTGGGTGTAGGAGGATAACTGCGAAGAAGCAACAAATAAAAGTAAATAATAATTAAACGTTTGAGAAGGAAGCGGAGAAGGCTATAGTAGGAGATAAGGAAGTGAAAACGGGAGGACACCAACGGAATGAGGAAATGGCTAAAAAGGGTGGGAATGGAGAATGGAGGTGGACGCCATCTGTAGGCCATCATCAGTCATCAGTGTGTGTGTGGGTGGGTTGTGTACATGTGCGATCTAAGAAACACACACACAAACTGCGTTTTTTTTTCTTTCAGGAAAAACCCATCAGAAATGTTTATTGCTATGTAATAATGTTTTCCTCAGAACAAACAAACGAAGAATAGAACAACGGAGATTACTTTGGTGTTTTGTTTTCTCTCCATCAAAGCAAACCCCCTCCCTCAAAGTGACTTAAAGAACAAATGCCCGTCTCTTCAACATCGTATACATATATAGTATTTACAGTAACAGAATGTTAATAACCAAAACCAAAATCAATTCACACTTCTTTCAGTAGGGAGGGGAGCAAGTCTATAAACGTCTGGAGCCTCATCCTTGGAAGCCCGGTACAACAACAACAACAACAGATCCACGCCTCGTGGCGTGAGCCTTTCAAACAAAAAACACATACATAAAACATATCGTTTCCAATAAATAATGAACAAGTCTAAGTCCAAGTCTTTTTTCTTTCCCTCATTCTTCTTTCCACACATATACTTCATCAGGACACGAGAGTAGGAGTCACCCAGCCAACCAGTGGCTAACCCGGACCCCGTCTGCAGTGGAGGACCAACAGACCACGTGACCCACAGTGAACCAGCAGGCAGGTCTGTAGAATCTCTCTCCAAAAACACATAAGGCTGTGACGACGAGATAATCGATAATTCTTTTGGGAACCGAAAAAAAAAAAAAATAGGATGTATGTGTCCTCCCAGAAAGGGTTGTTGTTGTTGTTGTCGTCGTCGTTTATTTGTCTGTCCTCGACAAAATGTCCGACAACAGTATTCTTTTTAAATTACATCTCCCTTCCTCAACATGATCAACACAGGAGAGAGAGAGGAACTATTTGGGGATAGATAGTATGTATACACTCTGTAAGTTATACCACGTAACAAGTCCTCTTCCTCCAGGTCACTGCTAGTGCTCATTATACAAATAAATTATTCCTTTTTTTTTCTTTTTTTACATATCAAGTAAAATAAATTGCTTCAACTGTTGGTCAATAAGACACCTCATCGTTAGTCATTTTAAATGACTTCACTTCAGCGTCACGGCATACCGAGGAAAGAGGGCGGGGGGGGGACAGAATGACAAAACAATAAACAATAAACGCAATAAACATTTAAAGGTAGATAACGTCCTAGCAGCGGCCACACCGTAGCCTGCCGTCACCCACCCGGAGACGTGACACACACACACACACACACACACACACACACACACACACACACACACACACACACACACACACACACACACACACACACACACACACACACACACACACACACACACACACACACACACACACACACACACACACACACACACACACACACACACACCCCCCCCCTCCCTCCCTGTGTTTTTCTTTGGTCCGTACGGAGGTGGTAGCCTGCCTACTGGTCTGTATTCCATAGAGTCTAAATATACCTCATTCCCCCAGCAGCCTTTATTGCTTAGTTGAGTACAGCTGGGAGGGGGAAATGGAATACAGAGCTAAACGCAATGCACTGAGTTGTCGTGGTTCTCTCCCCCCCCCCCCCCCCCCCCCACCCAATATATATTCTAGAAGGTTTGACCAACCCAACCAAACAACACTGCTCGGTGAATAGGCCTACTTGTACGTATGATCTGGAAAGGGCTTTAATAACATGAAAATATAAATATAAATGACTCTAAATGATTCTGGACTCCGGCCATCGCACCCCTCTCTGCATGTGAGGTTAATGAGAGTGATTTCTAATCACCGCTTCAGTGGTGAAGTAAGAAAATAAAATTGTACAGTGCGCTTGTGAGTCCATTTTTCACTTGTGAGTGTAGGCCACAGTGACACGCAGCGCTATGGGTATCAGCGTAGCCAGTTTTGCTACAAGGTTGTTGAAATCGTCTTCAACACACCTGTGTGTGCTACAGTTACAAAACACTATTATTCAGAGCCCGCTTTGACACCCCGGAACAGAACAGTGTTGGTCATCCCTTTCGAAAATAAGAGCAGTTAGCGGCAATGAAATAAATAAATGAATCAAAGCATACACGCACACACAAAATCCAAAACAATAACAATTGGGAACCATGGAACTGGATGTAGAGAGAGAGCGCATCAGAGCGCCACGTTTTAAAACCAACCCGAATGATCGATGTTTTCCCGAGGTCACAATCAAATCAACCCATCGGTCATTTCAATCAAATCGAGTAACAAAAAAAACCGTCAGACGTTCCGAGAGAGTTCCCTTGAAAATGCAAAAAAAAACATCATGTCGTCGCAATGGAAGCATTTGGACGGCAGGCCTAACATTTTGTGCAACAGTAACTGAAACAAATACATCCCCCCCCCCCCCAAGGTCAAGCCATTGGTCGTGAGCTGTGTTCACAGTGAAGGCTGTGTGAGTGTGTGTCTGTGTGAGTGTGTGTGTGCAGTGTAGTGTTGTTGTGGACGTGCGGGAGGGAGTAGGAGTATGAGTTGATTAAAAAGTCAGTCTGACAGCTGCTGTCATCTGGAGTCCCGACCCCGTGTCCTTCCACTCCCCAGCATCGAGAGCATTCCCAAGAGACAACGAATGAGAAGTTTTTGTTTTTTTTTGAAAAGAAAAAAAAAAAAATGCACAAAATTACATAAATTAATAAAATAAATATATCAAACAAGTCAATCGAATGCATTTTAAATATAGGTAAAAACCTAATATTGCACAAAATAAATAGAACAGTGGTTACAATGTAAATATGAATGTAAGTATGAATGTTTTGCAAGGAGATCAGGGGTGAACACGATGTTACGAAAGTCCACTCCACTAGAAGTCCTTTTGTTTTTTTAATTGTCACTTTGCAGACAGGAACCGGAAGCGGTTCGGCCCGATTATTATTATTATTATTATTATAACTATCATATTATTATCATTGTCAAATGTTTTACTGAACCTGTGACTAAATATTAATAATGCCCACTCAGATATTGCACCAGGTTGATTCCCCAGCCGTTAACTCGGTCTCGATGGATGAGCTGTACGCTACGTTGTCACAGACAACAGCAAAAGACAATTTGCATAATGCATAAACAGAAAGAAATTAAAATAAATAAAAAATACATGGATTGGTTCCCGATTGGATGGAGACTCTTTACTTGGTGTAGCTGTCGTATCCGATTTACAAAGAATAAATTAATGAATTCAAACCAACAAGAAACAACCAAGACAAACGGATGGAGGTCCATCTTAAGAGCACGTCTTAAGCTGTTGAAAACATCAGCCTTCAGTAACGACCAAACAATAAACTTTAGTTTTTTTGTTCAACTTAACCGACCGTCGTGAACAGAAAACCTCACAGGGGAAAATTGAACAGAATTGAACAGAACACTCTCGTAGAAGTTCTGTTAGGGCGTCAACGACCCCTAGGACGCACAGCGATCGCAATCGCAATTCACCGACCAACGGACGGGAGAGGAAATCTAATTTTCTTCTTCTTTTTTCATCAATCAGACCCAACAGCACAACCTTGCCAATTATAATACAAAAAAGAAAAGAAAAGTAAATATGGAACCAATTCAGACCTGCATATTGTATGTACATGTACAGGTTCACAACGCAGCAGTATTCGCTCCATGGCTTTAGTTAGTGGTTTAAGAGCCGCTGGGTAGAGGGGGGGGGGGGGGGGGGGACATGCAGGGAGGAAGAGATGGAAGATCGTTGTTTTCCGAGCTTAAAGAAGATCCTCTGCATCCATCACAAGGTCAGGCAAAGAACGGAAGAAAGGACGTGTGCGTGCATGTGTGTGTGTGTGTGTGTGTGTCAACAAGGGAGGGACACCTTGTTAAATAGTGCTCTCGGTGTGTGCGTGACTGAGGTAAGGGTGGCTGGGCTTGCGCGCCGTGCCCGGCCCCACCCCCACCCCAGGCCCCGCCCCCGGCTCCACCCCCACCCCCGGCCCCGCCCCCGCCCCCGGAGCAGTGCAGTTCTGATGCTCGCCCAGCAGGGTGGTGGTCTCCCCCGGCGGGCTCTCGCGGTCCGGGCGCGGCGGGGACGAGGTGGGTAGCGGCGGCGGAGGGGGGGAGGGCGAGGGTTTGGAGTGGCGCTCGGCGCTCGCCACCGGGGCCTGGGACGTCTGGGACGTCTGGGACGGCGGCGCGGCGTGGTGGAGGCGGGGGAGATGGTGGTGGGGGTGGTGCTGGTGGTGGTCCCTCGGGGCAGAGGAGGAGGAAGCAGAGGAGGAAGAGGAGGAGGAGGTGGTGACAGTGGCGGGAGGAGCAGGAGGAGCAGGAGGAGCAGCGGCGGCGACGGGGTGCTTGGGCGTGGGGGAGGACTTCCGGGAGAGGGTGGGGGGGGTGGCCCGGGTGGAGGCGGGCGGGGTGGGCTGAGGCAGGGTGGGGGTGGGGTGCTTGGCCGGCGGGGTGGTCAGGGGTAAGGGGCCCCGGGGGGCCGGAGGGGTGACGGCGGGCAGGGAGAAGGAGACGTCCAGGCGAGGGTGGCTGCCCGTGGGGGACTGGGGGGTACTGTCCAGCCTGGAGGCCAGCAGGGCGTTCTGGTACTGGCCGCGTGTTATCTGGGTGGAGGAGGAGGAGGGGACATTGAGATCAGAATCATAATAACACTTCATTCTTCATTCAAGGGGTGGGGCTACCACCTGGTGGTGGAGCCAGCATGTTTGTTGCCACCCAAAATTGGCAGCAGCAGGTAACGCATGCAATAGCCTGGGATTCCCTGTAGAGGGCAATTTGAGTCCATATTTACATCCTATGCTACGTTTTCAAATCTTTAGCACTACTTTATTGTAACCCACTAGATATATTTTCATCTAAAATAAGCTCTTTTGGTTTTCCTTAAATATAGATAAGGAAAACAGGGATAGTAATAAGACAGGGATATGTGTGTCCCCAGCTTAATCGGTCACCGCCAGGGTTAGGGGTTCGATTCCCATTTGAGAAAACCGTCAACTGCCAACAATGAATGCACTCACGGTATAGTAAGACGCATTATCAATGAATAAATATCTCCATGGACAGGGGGTCAAATGAAGGTGTCCCTTAAAAGACCATACTGGTACCTGCTTATTAAAGCCGAAAAGGTTCATGGAAAATAGCATTTTAATTTGAGAACTGTATCGCACGTCGAAGATTTCTCAGTGAATCTCATTCTGATTGTACACAATTTCTGACGCCGGTCCAAATCGCCGGTCCAAATCATACCACCTGATCATCATCATCATACCGCCCAGCCCCAGCGGTACCTTGACAAACTGCAGGTCTGTGAGGGCGCGGACGCAGAAGTCCGGCGTGTACTGGAAGGGCGTCCCGGGCAGCTGGGTGTTGCTTCCGCACACGGAGCCCGGGAGTTCCGGGCCGTGCTCCGTGCAGCTCAGGGATGCCGAGCGGTTCAGACCGCCGCCATGAGACGGAGAACGGAACTCTGGGAGATTCACAACCGTGACTGCATCAGCATGGAAACAGTGGTGAATACAGACAGGACAGACAGACAGACAATCTCTGTGGCACTGGCACTGGCACACACACACACACACACACACACACACACACACACACACACACACACACACACACACACACACACACACACACACACACACACACACACACACACACACACACACACACACACACACACACACACACACACACACACACACACACACACAGTGAAACAGACAGACAGGCAGACACAAAGACATGAACAGGCAGACACAAACACAGAGCATGCATACACAGACACACACACACACAGACACACACACACACACACAGACACACACACACACATACACAAACAAATGGCATGCATGTCACACACAAACACATTAAGGCCGGGACACACCAAGGCAACGGGCGGCCGTGCATAAATTAGCACAAATTAGCGCTAACGAAGCTCCACCTTCCACCAACAGGGCTGACTAGCACACTCGTCTGCGTGAGAGGAAATTACTCTCCCCACCCGCAGGTGGCGGTAGTCTGTCCAGGACTGCAGATATATATAAACGGTAAACAAAGCTGCAATTGCTTAATCCCTAGCTGAGCAGCCAATCAGAGTGAACTCACCCAATTATGGTTCTGGAATCGGCCCGAAAAAGCTGCCGCCGACTGTCCAACTAGTGCTACCCACAAGCCCCCCCCACCCGCCCCGCCCTAGATTTTGGTCACGTAACTCCCCATCGGCTTGGTGTGTCCCGGCCTTTACACTTGGTTATTTCGGACAACAACGCCACCACCAATTTTAGAGAAAGATCAAAGGCAGGAGTCACATGGAGAGACCAGTAGCAGCAGATGAGTTGGTGAAATGGTGGCGTGAGAGAGCGAGAGAGAGAGAGAGAGAGAGCGAGAGAGAGAGAGCGAGAGAGAGAGCGAGAGAGAGAGAGACACAAGCTCACGTGTACTGTGTGGCACAAGTGAACGGGACCCAGCCGCTGCTGACTACGCCACAGAGGTCAAAGCATGTCATGCAATGTCCTGAGTGATGCCGGGAGTGGCCCAGCGCGTTGTGCGCTAGCACCGCTAACAGTATACCACGTTGTAGGAGTCTATGGCCGATGCATAAGGCTCCGTTCATTGTTGCAATGGATGCCAATGGAGTTATATGAAGCCAAGTTTATGTTGAGTCGGGATTTAAGGAGGTTCGATGAGGCGGTGTCAAGGTGTTGAGGATAAAGATATGAAGATGATGATAACCAAAGGTCTATGGTCGGGACTGGCTTAGCCCATAGAGAGTCAATAAAGGATATCAATCAATGACTGTACACACACACAGACCATTCTGACCATAGATCCAGGGTTGAAAGGAATGTGTGAGTTGTGTGTGTGAGATTACATTACAGATGGGAGGTGAGGTTAAGCCTAATCCAGCAAGTTAACTAGTCTCTTAGGGTCTAAGTAGGTCTGAGCCCTGTCTGATTGAGTCCCGAACCTCTTCCTGTATCCTAGCCAATCAGGACGTGAGTCCTGAGACTCTTCCTGTATCCTAGCCAATCAGGATGTGAGTCCCGAGACTCTTCCTGTATCCTAGCCAATCAGGACGTGAGTCCTGAGACCCTTCCTGTTTCCTAGCCAATCAGGACGTGAGTCCCGAGATTCTTCCTGTATCCTAGCCAATCAGGACGTGAGTCCCGAAACTCTTCCTGTATCCTAGCCAATCAGGACGTGAGTCCCGAGACTCTACCCGTATCCTAGCCAATCATGACGTGAGTCCCGAAACTCTTCCTGTATCCTAGCCAATCAGGACGTGAGTCCCGAGACTCTACCTGTATCCTAGCCAATCATGACGTGAGTCCCGAGACTCTTCCTGTATCCTAGCCAATCAGGACGCGAGTCCCGAAACTCTTCCTGTATCCTAGCCAATCAGGACGTGAGTCCCGAGACTCTTCCTGTATCCTAGCCAATCATGACGTGAGTCCAGACACTCTTCCTGTATCCTAGCCAATCAGGAGGTGAGTCCCCGACACTCTTCCTGTATCCTAGCCAATCAGTAGGTGAGTCCCCGACACTCTTCCTGTATCCTAGCCAATCAGGAGGTGAGTCCCCGACACTCTTCCTGTATCCTAGCCAATTAGGACGTGACGTTAAGTCGGAAAACAGGGAGCTGAGGGGTCAATGTGACGGCAAGGCCAGTCTGTATTATTATCCTAGTTATGTGAATAACTGTGTGATATATTTGATCCGGTGTGTTGGTTAATTTTGGTCATGGACATCGTTCTCACTCGGTTTTACGTTTAGTTTTTTTCTCATTTAGTTTTCATATTATTTGCATCCGTCTTCATCCAATCAACGCTAACTAGTTAGCTTCTTGAACATAACAACAAAATAAAGCGTCAATGTTGTTTAGTTTCCGTTCCGAAGACTTGCTACTCAGCGACTACTGCAGGGCTACTTGCTGGAGCGGGACACGTTAGATGGCGGGGGAGGGGCGGGAATAAAGGCAGGAAATGGGGGAGAAGTGAGAAGGTTTTAGAAACCCAGCCCTCCCTCCCTCCCTCCCCTCTGTTTGGCCCATGCGAGGTCATTACCTGGGAAACGAGAGAACAGAGAAAATCTCTTAAGAGAGAGGCGTCGTGGAGGGGGGGACGCCACTGAGGGGGAGAGAGGGGGGGTGACAGCTGAGAGGAGGGGGGGGGAGGGAGAGAGACAGAGACACGCCCTTGTTTAATGGAATTCTTCAGTCCAGCAGTTGGCACTTTCAAATATAAGCTGCAATATCCGATTGGACACCAGGGGGCGTTCAAGTGCAATATATCGTTGGATTTTTCATTTCTGTTGAAGATAGTCCAAGATGACGACCGTTCTGAGAGAAAAACAACGGCTGTTATTCCCTTTTAAAATACATTTTTGTATAACTTTTATGCTTGTTTTGATTAATTTCACCCTGATTTTATTTCCATTATGCATCCTTTTTGACACAGTAAGTTATTTGTATTATTAGTAGTAGTAGTTGAAGTAATTAGCTGTATTGAAAGGGTGAACAGTTGATCAGTTATTGATCCATAAACGTAATAATAATGGGATTGAAAGAGTAGCTATGATTTATTTAAAAGTATAACTTAACACTACAGAGTTTTGTTCGCTCGGTGGAGATGTTGGGCGTTTTTGTAGTTAATATATTTAAATATTTAATATTGTTATCTTCCATGATTATGAATCGATTCACAACTTCAATTTTCCATTTGTCTTATAGGTTTACCGTCGTGTGTTTACATACTTGCTCAGTTGATCAGTGCATATAACCTTTTACTACATCATCTTATACACACTTCACTGTGCTTTCATGGCATCATTTGCCACACCGCCGGCGGACTGGACTACATCCTGAAACGAGTACCCCTAATCGAGAATCGATTTTGAATCGAATCGAGACCCTAATAATTGGAATCGAATCGTGAACGATACAAACCCCCATCTTCGGGCGTGGAACCAGAAACGATGGACTGCAGTTTCATCCATTTATGTGCGTTTATAGATGACTTGATATGTGCTATTTGACCGGGACACGGAGGACGCATGTTTGACATTTCACTTTGACACACGGTCGCGACATTGCACACGCACACACTGAACTGCACGATGTGCACACAAAAAGCACAGGAAGACAGTCGGCTGAGAGAGAAAACGATTAAATACACAGACATATGCATTTCATACATTACGCACGTTATACGTAAAACAGTCACGTTGCTTTCCCTATGCAGTATTCCCGTGGAAACATTTTTTTTAAAAAGCACACACATTCTCAGTGGCCATAGCGAAGCCTCACCACTAGGTGTCGCAAGTGTCTTTTATTTCACTGCACTTAGTCTGCGTGTTGGTCAAGATATCGTAGATTCTACATGCTAGCGCTAAACAAAATAGTTCTTAAGGTGGGCCATAAGTAAGATCCTTTACACTAGTATAACTAGCCCAAAAAATATAGTCTGTGTGTGTGTGTGTGTGTGTGTGTGTGTGTGTGTGTGTGTGTGTGTGTGTGTGTGTGTGTGTGTGTGTGTGTGTGATCTCACCCAGTGTCGGGGTACTCAGGGCCATGACCCCGTAGAAGGAGAACGGTCCGGTTTCAAACTTCATGTTCTCGTTTCCCGCCTCCACCTCCACCCGTCCCTGGAAACCACAGAAGAAGAAAAACACACTCGGCTGAAAGCGTCATCATTATGGTGAAGATCACAACAACACGGCTAATTGACCATTCAGTTAATTTACCATTAAGTCAATTAGCACAACTTGCCTACATGTGCTTGTATCGTTAAGGAGTAGGTTAGTGGTTATGATGCCTCTGGGTAGCGTGTGTGGACATTGGGGTTTTCAGCTGGGAGTCACCGAGACACCCCGACCAGTACACAAGTTGTTTTTCCGCTTCAATAATAAGTGATTCATACATCGCAATTTTTATTCTAATAAAAATCTCTTTGGGAGAGATTTTCAGTTCCCACTGCCTTAGTGCAACATATGACAAGACTCTTCCCATCTGGGACATCAGCTGTTGGACCTGCTGACCTCTGGGAGAAGCTTCAGGTCCATCAAATCACAGACTAACAGCCTCAAGAGCCGTTTATATCCCGGTGTCATAATGGACACTGTCAAACACTGACACTGACTGTTCTGTATCACTACAATACTGTATTGAACACTGTCAAACACTGACTGTTCTGTGTTACCACAATACTGTGTTGAACACTGTCAAACGCTGACACCGAGACTGTTCGGTGTCACTATCTGTTCGGTGTTATGTATCAATACTACTACTATTACTTAGTTACATCACACTGCACCTTTGTATGGATATACTTCTATAATTGCATCGCTGTGTATATAGGGCCACCAATAAATGTATATATACAGTTTTAATATGTTGCTGTTTATTTAGTTTGGCTTTGTTTTTTAATATAATTTATATTTTTCAATTGTTTGTAAGAGTGCAGCAACGAGGATTGCTATACAATTTTAGTTTGTCGTCGTCATGTACAATGACAATAAGGGCGTTCTGATTCTGACTCTGAGAAGCCTGCGAGAGCATGAAGGCATTAAGCCCAAGCCCAAGGTTGGGGGTTCGAATCTCACTGGGGCCACCCGTGCTAAAAATACACGCGTTCACAGATTAAAAGGCTCTGGGTGGATTAGGGCGTCCTCCTCCCCCTCCTCCTCCTCACTTGACTTTGGGAGGCCGCCTTGCGTCGGAGGCTTTAGTGGCATGACAACATGAGGAAGTGTCCCTGAGGGGGCAGTGGGACTCATTTGACCCACCCTATACAGCAGCTCCACCGCTGAAGTCTCCTATGGTCTCCTCGGGTAACCAAACCACTTGGAAGTCTTATAAATATTACATCTCAGGAGCTATCACAGGGGGTTCTGGTGTCTCTCGCCCTCTCTCTCTATCTCTCTATCTATCTATTTATCTCTCTCCATCCATCTCTCTAACCCTATATATATCGATCTATCTCTCTCTCCATCTTGCTATCTAGATATACGTGTATCTCCATCTATCTCTCAGTCTCTCTCTCTCCATCTATCTACCTCTCTCTCTCTCCATCTATCTAGCTCTCTCTCACACTCTCTCTGACCACATGCACAGTTTGGTGTGATGTGACCCAGGTCACATCACCTCATCCCGGTGACACACACACACACACACACACACACACACACACACACACACACACACACACACACACACACACACACACACACACACACACACACACACACACACACACACACACACACACACACACACACACACACACACACACACGGTTGGAATTGGATCAGTTATTCTCAAGTTACTGGCAGGGTGTTAGCGGTTATTTTATTCATACCTCAGGTGTCCACCGCGACGCCTCCGAACACAAACGCACAACCAACCGCTGACCAGCTCACAACAGGTTGGTTAACAACTGGTTAAGAGACTCTGGTTAACCAGTAGTTCACCATATCCCACTGGTTCACTTATTACACTGACTTTGATTAAACCACTGCACACCTTCTCTCTATACAGTTCACCGGTTAACTTAAGCAGCTGTGGTCGACCAGTTCAAAACTAATTCCACAGGTGAACTTAATTAACCGTCTAATCATCAAACTGGCTGGCCACCAGTTCATCTCCCATTTCCACAGGGGAACCACGTAGACCAGTTCCTCACATCCAGTGAGTGCCCTGTAGGGGTTTCTGTGTGTCCACCAGGGCAGAGGTAACGAGAGGTGTCATGGTGGGACAGTCATTAGCACCAAAGACCATTACTTAGATTACCAAGCAGCCATGACGGTCGACGTGCACCAGGAGTCGTGTGGATAGTGAGAAAGCTGTGTAAAACGGTGTGTGTGTGTGTGTGTGTGTGTGTGTGTGAGTGTGTAAGTGAATCTCTCCACATTTTTAATTCCAATGGAAATGAATGTGATTTGTGAATTCAAATAAAGCATTTCAAGCGTGTGTCAGTGTGTGTGTGTGTGTGTGTGTGTGTGTGTATAAATCTCTGCACTTTCGGGAATCCCAATGGAAATGAATGTGATTTGTGAATTCAAATAAAGCATTTAAAGTGTTGTGTGTGTGTGTGTGTGTGTGTGTGTGCGCACACATGCACACTTTAAACCCCGTGCGTCGTATTCAAATGCGTCAGTCAAAAATGTTTTAAATTTATACAACATTCTGAAACGGCAAAATAAAAGCACATCACCACACAATAGTGAATAACTCTGGTATCGCGCTTTTACTGTGGAAGGAGCCGTTTGAGGGGGAGGAGGAGGGGGGGGTACCTGCAGAATGAGGATGAAGTAGTCGACAGGCCGGCCCCGCTGGTACACAAAGTGGTGCAGCGAGCGCTTGTCGCTGTCGTTGAACTTGATGTCATGGATGACATCGGGGTGACGCAGCATCCGCAGTAGGACCTTCTCCGTCACCAAGTAGGGGCTGAACAGATTCACCTCTACAGGGGGAGAGGGAGGGGGAGGAGGAGGAGGAGAAGTGAGGAGGGAGGGGGTAGATGGAGAGAGAAGAAGCAGAAGAAGAAGAAGAAGAAGCAGAAGAAGAAGGGAAAGAAGAAGAAGAAGTGAGGGGGAGATGGAGAGAGAAGAAGAAGAAGAATAAACATTTTCAATGTTTTTTTAACAGGAAATGTGTAGATTAAAGAGTGATCAGTTGTTGTTATATTTGAACCACTTGCACACAATCATAAAACATCTCGACAACATCACAGTTAACACAGTGGCCGTGAGTGGACAATTTCACATCGTATACAAACAGCTGTCCTATGCTATTCCAACACAGGTCCGGTCCGGTCCGGTCCCCCCCCCCACACACACACACACACAACCTTGCCAGGGCCGATGACATGATAATATATGCGTAACATCCTCTTCTTGCTGAGGGCCAACGACCCAGCTCTGCCTGTGAGCGGTACACACGATGATGACGATGATGATGATGAGGATGATGATGATGAGGATGCTGATGCCGCTGTGCTGGCATTGAGCTGACCTCTATCCGTCTCTCTGCGGCAGCCTGCTCTCATGCTAGCTCAGACAGCTCATCATGTGCTGAGGCCCCGGGGGCAAGCAGCCTGCTGCTGCTGCACTCTTCCCCCGGCTCTCAACTACCCTAGGATTTCCTGGGGGGGGGGGGGGAAGCTAAATATAAATTATGCAATATCGTAAAGGTGACTTGTTCCTATTTGGTTTTTGTAGTTCTGCATTAATTACAGCCAATGTTTTAAAATACGGTTTATAGGAGTGTGCAAGCAAACTCATTACATGGGCTCAGTACAGTTACTTCACTGTTCTGCAGTGTACTGCACTGTATTCATGACGCTGCTGCACTACTGGCACTTTAAAATGCTTTAAAATCTTTTTGCACAATTCAAAACATATATATCATGTACGTACGTATATATCATCCAGCACTCACTTTATTGTTCATTTCTATTGTCAATAGTATCTTTATAGTATTGTTTTGTAAATTCCTACATAAATTCAAAGGATGTGTCGGAGAGCGCCTTCATGTGGGAGCATGTAGGTGGTGGGGGGGCCCTGCAGAAAAAGTTTGGGAACCACTGGTTAGGTCAGGGATAGGGCATTATGTTTGTACAAGTGGTGGGCTTCGAACCTAGAACCTTTTGGCTGGGTACTCAAAGACCCTCAAACCCTGCTCCCTAACACACCCATAGGCACTTGGGAACAAAGGAGCCTGCAGTGACGTTGTCCGCTCTGCAAAGAAAAGTCCGGCAAAGAACCTGACTGGATCACTGGTTTGGCTCTGGTTCTGCCAGATAACACATACAAAACAGAGGAGTTGGAAGTAAACCCTCAAAAAAAAAAAAGGGAAACTCAACGTTCTCCTGCCTTCTGAACGGCGCCACAGTCAGCCTGGTTACGTGTAACCCTCCGTTTCAATGCGGCAGATTTGAGGATGAAGAAACCAACCATGGCCCAATTCTGATCCAGACTCTTCTGCCAGCGGGGAACTCAAGCTAAATGCTCCCCCTCGATCACAACCAAACTATCCATTTCTCCTACAACAGTGGTCAGCTATTCAGACGCCAGCTGGAGCCGTGACCCACCACATGGAGACATAGAGCCCATATTTGTTTTGGATTGACTCTTTATTATCCAGGTAGACGACACATTGAGATTCAAAACCCCTTTCCCCAAGGGTGACCAGAGGGCCAAGAGGGCAGCACGGGACAGGGGGGAACATTCGGAACATTTTGCGATGAATGCAGAATTTATTATTTTTTTATTTGCAGAATGAAATCAATAGCACAACAGCACACAACAGCCCATCGTGTTCTGTTCTAAGTCGTACAGAATACCTCAGACCATTATCCCTCCTCCACCAAACTTTACAGTAGGCACTATTCATTCAGGAAGGAAGGCAGCGTTCTCCTGGCATCCGCAAAACCCAGATTGGTCCATCAGACTGCCAAATAGTGTGATTCATAACTCCAAAGAACACGTTTCCACTGCTCTTGAGCCCAGTTGGGGCCTACTTTACAGCACTCCAGACGACACTTAGCACTGTCATCTACCACTTTGTGGCCAAGCTGTTGTTGCTCCAGGGCTAGCATTCCACTTCACAATAATAGTACTTGACAATGACTGATCTAGTAGGGTGGACATTCGAACTGACTTGTGGCAAAGGTGGCATACCATCAGAGTTAAAGTTAGGCTAAAGTCCCTGAGCTTTTTACGACCCGTTCTGAATTCTTAATGTTTGTCTGTGGAGAGTTCATGGCAATGTGCTGGATTGTATGCACCTGTTGTTGGCAATGGGGTGTTGCTGAAACACCTGAACTCAATAATTAGAAGGGGTGTCCACTGACTTTTGGCCAGATAGTGTATCACGATATATATAGCATGTTTTCAAATAATTTAATAGTATATACTAAACCACATGGTAAAGCCTATGATTGTATACTTGTATACTGTATACAAATAATAGAACAGTCTTGTAAGTTCAGAACATGACATCACTTTACTGTAATGCAGCAAATAAAACCAGGGAAAAGACAACACATATCACAATATCCAAAATCGAGGACGATATCTGGTCTGGTCTATATGATGTGTATTATATGATAAATATTATATTATATTTATGATATTATAATACTGCAAGTAGACTTGGTTCCCACAGGGCTGGACCCTGTGGGAACCAAGTCTTCTTGCAGCTAACTAACAATGGGGCTGCATAAACAAAAAGCTTCCTTGACCATCTCATTCCAGACAGAGGGAAGACAGACAGACAGGAGCCCATCCTGGGAGTGCAGACCGTAATGGCCTTGGCTTTCTGACAGACAGGAGCAGGAGTACGGAGCATTAGCCAAGCAAGAGACACGTAGACGGAAACCCAACCGATGGCAGTGCAGTGGAGGCCGATCCCCTGTTCTCGTAAAAAGGGGCGAATGCTGCTTGAGATTAAATGTACAATGTACTTGTGGAAGAAGGCACAGCGATGAACAGCATCGAGAGCTTGTAAACATAGGCCTTGTTTCTGAAGAGGAAGCTTTAGCTTAGTAACCCTGTTCTCAATGGGATTTAAAAAAAAGTTAATTGTTGATCAATGGGTGAAAACCCAGATACCGAAGGTTGTGTGTCAAGCAGGCTTCCGGAGAGATGGGATCAAACGCTAATTTAAACCATTAAGGATGTCTTGACTGTTCCGTTGGTGTCCATGGGATCACTAGAGAAAGTATTTCCTGAGTAGGATTGAATATCTTTCCAAAACCCTTTTGGGGGTTATTTTCGGTTTTTGATGGTTTCAGAGAGGCAGTAAGTAGACTGAGTTCCCCTAATGTGGTGATATAGTGCAGCAATTTCACAGCAATCAAGACGCAGCACTGAAAATGAGCCCAAAGTGGCCACATCTTTCTTTCAGAAGACCAGAAAGCTCGGGAGAGAACCGAGGGTTCACTCTGAACACCTTAAACTCTGAATTTGCAGAAGCGATTATGCTGGTTAATACAATATAGAAAGCCATTATGAAATATGAATGAAGAAAAACACAGTACCAGTTCTAAAGAAAGGCTTCAGCACAGAAGGGTTTCAAACCTCTTTAAAGAAGAATACGTTGTCTCAAGAATTCTTAGCAGTCAGAAACTGCTTGAAATTAGTCCCAGATGAGTCTTGACTACATAGAAGGCTTTTTATCCTACAAAGAAGAAAGACGCACATGATTGGAAGAACCTTCAGCCAATCACGAGGACTGAGGGAACAATTATTCATACTTTCAGAACATCCAAACCTAAATTGACCTTTTAGGGTCATGACCATGCAAAGGACTGGCGTGGTCACAGACAGCAACTATTACCATCAATTCACTGTGCTCCACGCATCAGACATGCATTAAAATGTGGGAAGAAATTTTTATAAAATAGCACAGCAACACCCGGATGTAAGACTGAACAAGAGGACTAACACATGGTGCAAGAAAGAGAGAGATAAAACAGAAAGAGACAGGTGTCACTGTCTAACAGCAAAGAGAGACTGAGACAGAGAGGAATATAAATCTTCATCCCAGTAGAGCACTATTCACAGCCATCACATGCCTTGTTATCGAAGCACATCAGATTTTGGGTGAGATGTTGTTCATCAACTTGCACAACACTAACACTCCAGTGGGATGGAGAGTGGAAGAGAGAGAGAGAAGAGAGACAGACCGCATGACTGCTGACACCAAGGTTTTTGCAATTTGCATTTTTTGGTTGATTTATTTGCATGCATCGATGCAGACGTCTCGGAGACTCCCAGAATTGTGTTATTGTATATATACATCTTATGTTGCATCTATATCTCACTCTCCAGCCATTATCATGCCACTATGCCTTCCAGGTATGAAAAACGAGCCACAGATCAATTCCCACTGAAATAAATCACAATTGTAACGAATGACCTAAAACCTAGATGTAACAAGTGGACCATGATTGAAATCAAATCAGTGATGTGAAAGAAAAGGTTGCAAAGACTTTAACAAACTGATCAGCAAATCAAACAAAATCGTTCAACACACTGAACAAAGCGCAAACCGATCAATGAATCAAACAAACTGATCAATGAATCAAATAAACCGATCAATGAATCAAACAAACTGATCAATGAATCAAACAAACTGATCAATGAATCAAACAAACTGATCAATGAATCAAACAAACTGATCAATGAATCAAACAAACCGATCAATGAATCAAACAAACCGATGAATGTATCGTACATACCGATCATTAATTTAAACAAACCAACCAATGATCTAACAAACTGATCAATGAATCAGACAAACCGATCAACAAACTGAACCAATCAATCACCGAAACAAACTCCCATGCAAACCACTGCAGAGCCGGGGCCAAGCGACAGCCATGGTATGAACGTGTCCCTGGGGGAAATTCAATGAAGTGGGATTCTGCTCTGAACCGTGGAGTGTGCAATCAGCCATATCTCTGCATAAGTGCAGGGGGGATAACAGCCCTTTAGCCTGATCCTCAGCACCTTCCACCTGTGGCCAAGAACCGGTGAGCAGCCAGCATAAGCTGAGGGGAGATCTTCACTTGGCTGTCGCCAGGAACTAAGGGGCCTTGCCTGTTCTCGTAAGACATTGCCCACCCCAGCCACGAACTGTACTCACCGTTACCGTCAGGCAGGCGATACCGCAGTATCAAGTGCCGTACAAATAGACTCAGAGATAGCTTCCACAGTCAGGCCATCAGGCTGCTGAACAATGGCGTATAGCATATAACAATGTATATTTTATTACATTGATTTATATATACATATTGCTCTTTTCTGTGCCGATATATTGCATTTTATAAATTGCATTTTTATTATTTATATATTATTTATTATTCTATTCAATTTTTATAACTGCTGTCTGTCGTCAGGTATTGCACATAAGATTTTCACACCACTGCTTTATACTTGTGTAAACTGTGAAGTGACAATAAACTTGACTTGACTTGACTAAAAAGGGCGAATGCTGCTTGAGATTAAATGTACAGCTGGTAAAGGAACTTGAGGCACGGTGATGAACAGCATGGAGAGCTTGTAAACATTGGGCAGAGGCATTCATGTGAGGCAAGACCACCGTAGTCTAAAGGCGGTGAAGGTATTTCTGGACCCCAGAAGACACGGAGGCCTGGTTTCTGAAGAGGAAGCTTTAGCTTAGTAACACTGTTCTCAATGGGATTTTAAAAGAGGTAATTGTTGATCAATGTATGAATACCCAGATACTGAAGGTTGTGTGTCAAGCAGGCTTCCGGAGAGATGAGATCAAACGCTCATTAAAACCCTTAAGGATGTCTTGACTGTTCCGTTGGTGTCCATGGGATCACTAGAGGAAGTATTTCCTGAGTAGGGTTGAATATCTTTCCAAAACCCTTTTGGGGGTTATTTTCGGTTTTTGATGGTTTCAGAGAGGCAGTAAGTAGACTGAGTTCCCCTAATGTGGTGATATAGTGCAGCAATTTCACAGCAATCAAGACGCAGCACTGAAAATGAGCCCAAAGTGGCCACATCTCTTTCTCTGAGAAGACCAGAGAACTCAGGAGAGAACCTGAGTGTTGAATTGGCCCCTCAAACTCTGAATTTGCAGAAGCGATTATGCTGGTTAATACAATATAGAAAGCCATTATGAAATAGGAATGAAGAAAAACACAGTTCCAGTTCTAAAGAAAGGCTTCAGCACAGAAGGGTTTCAAACCTCTTTAAAGAAGAATACGTGGTTTCTAGACTTCTTAGCAGTCAGAAACTGCTGGATCATTTGAAATTAGTCCCAGATGAGTCTTGACTACATAGAAGGCTTTTTATCCTACAAGGAAGAAAGACGCACATGATTGGAAGAACCTTCAGCCAATCACGAGGACTGAGGGAAAAACCTGACCTCCAACCTGACCTCCAAACCTAAATTGACCTTTTAGGGTCATGACCATGCAAAGGACTGGCGTGGTCACAGACAGCAACTATTACCATCAATTCACTGTGCTCCACGCATCAGACATGCATTTAAATGTGGAAGAAAATACAATTTTCATAAAATAGCACAGCAACGCACAGGATGTAAGACCAAACAGGATTTGCACTGCTAGGGAAAAAAAGACCGTAAAGAGAGAGAGAACAGAAAGAGGCAGATGTCGCAGGAACAGCAGAGAGAGACTGAGACAGAGAGAGAGAGGAATACAAATCTTTATCCCAGTGGAGAACCACTCACAGCCGGTCTGTCTCTCTTCTCTCTCTTCCACTCTCCATCCCACTGGAGTGTTAGTGTTGTCGTGCAAGTTGATAAACAACATCTCACCCAAAATCGTTACGTTATCGAGAGCAGATCTATCTGATTTTGGGTGAGATGTTGCCATAACACTAACACTCCAGTGGGATGGGGGGGAGAGACCTGAACCGAGGACCTGAACCGAATCAACTCGCGCTGAAACCACTGCAGCGCAAGGACCAAGCGACAGCCAAGGTATCACCGTCGGCCCTGGGGAAAATGAAGAGGATTCCTGCTCTGAACCAATTAGCGTGAGTGTGCAATCAGCCATATCTCTGCATAAGTGCAGGGGGGGCAATAGCCCTTTAGCCTGGTCCTCAGCCCCTACCTGTGGCTAAGAACCGGTGAGCAGCCAGCATCAGCTGAGGGGAGATCTTCACTTGGCTGTCGCCGTCATGCTTGAACGCTGAGAAGTCCCGCTTATTCTTGTTGGGATCCACCTTTTTCCTGTTCCTGTTGTCAGCTGGTGGGGAAGGAAGGAAGACCAAATTAGGGGTCGTCATGATGCAAGGTTAGCCTGGCAAAATAATGTTTACGAGCCATTCATATCGTAGCTTTGGCTTTGGGGGTTTTTTTTCCCCCGATAAACTTTGACTCACTGTAAAGATCGGACTCGTCCAGGATCTCCGATTTGATGATCTCTTCGATGACATCCTCCAAGGTGACCAATCCCAGCACCTCGTAGAACGGGTCCCCCTCCCCCTCGTTGTTCACCTTCTGGACGATGGCCAGGTGGGACTTACCTGGAGACCAGACAGAGCATGGGTTACTAGTGTTCACCCTGGCCGACCGGCTCTAAGCGGTTATGGGTAAAAGTTTGCAGGTTACGAAAAAATATCTGCCAGTCATGTCGATTAGTGCTTATAGTTAGGACACTGGGTTCTGGGTTCGATCCCCAATGTCCACAGTCCACCTGTAGGCATCCTTGAGGAAGCCGTACACGGTTCTTGCTCAATAACCACATTTGAACGTTGAACACGTTTGAACAAAGGTATCGGCTAAATCACTCAAATAGTAATGTAAAACAATCAAGCTTTTTAAGGATTAATAAGATCATATGGACATCTTCTTATGCATGTATTATGCATGGTACATTGATACGCTTTATAACTAAATGTCAATCAATATACCATAGGAGCCTATAATAATGCAAGCCAAGCTGAACCCTCCAATGTAGCGGCGCTATAGGAAGAGCGGGAAAACAAGCTGGTTAAATGTTACTCTTCGAGGATAACTTCAAAGGATTTTTCCCATTATTTTGGGTCTCGGTGACTTATGCGGAACACCATTTTTTAAGTTGATCCAATATTGAGTGAGGCTCAGATTGGCTCAGATTTTCATTTTCAAGTGTCTGACAACATTATGGAAAGGATGCAATTGCCTCCAGAGAAATATGACTTTCTTCTGTACCTTACGCTTGATCCGGTCTGTTTTTTAGTGTGTCTTACCAAGTCTCGCTATAATAATAATAATAATAATAATAGCTATGAAATCTAGCTCTGAAATCTCCCAAAGCCTGATTGTTGAAATCAGGTCCGACTTAACACTAAGTACTTATCTACGCTTTTATGTAGTCCAACACAACACAACTCTTGCCAACACGCCTCTCTCCAACTCTCACTCATATTAACACTTCCAGTTCTCTTCCTGCAACAACTCAACTCTCTCTCACTAGAATTCCCCTTGAGCAAGACTTGGTGATCGCTTAATACTGGACCAATTTCCAGAACTGTCTTCTGCATTAGTCACTTAGACCTTAAAATTATAGGAAAATAGGGCCCAGGACATGTTAAAAAAAAATACCAAAGTTATCCTTTGCATTGCAGCCGTTACAAAAAAAAGCTCCACATTGGTTTGAAATAAAAAGACAATCTCATTGGAGTCACCACTAGTTAACACATTAAGGGTAGATAGGAACGTTCTGTCAAAGTAGATTTAGCTTGTCCAACGGAGCAGACAGGTGGAGTCTCAAGTCCTTATTATAGACCAGACCGCACTAAGCTTTGGAGGAAAGAAAATCAGGAGAGGAGCTGGGAGAAAAGCTGATAAGAGAGAGAGAGAGAGAGGGGGGGAGGGATTTGGTAAAGATAAAGAAAATGAATGAATGAATAATGCAGGTATATGCTTATATGTATATGCTTGTCTTCAGTAGATTTTTTTTTAAGATCTTACATGTTGTTGGTGACTTAATGCATTGTAATATATGAATTGCAATATATTACAATGCATATATATATATATATACACACACACACACACACTGTGTATATATACACTGTATATGTATACACATATATATACACTATATAAGGAATCCAAGCTTTCATTGATCATGATCATTTCTAAATAAAAAATAAAAGCAATGTCATTGTCAATGTCAAAAAACTGTTATTATGGATGAGATGGATGCCAGTCGATTTAGCCCACACTTTTGAGTCCTACCATTGTAATCAAAACACTTTGAAACATTCCCATCCGTAGCCTACAGGTAAACAAGTAATACCCCACACCCACCCACCCCCCCACCCCCTGCACTACCATACAGACTTTTTAAATAAACCATGTGACCAACTCCATCCGTCCGCTGCTCCTGACAGTTGGAGGTCGTCCATCTGTCAGCGTGGCACTTTATGTCCCCAGTGTAAATATTGACACAAGCGGAAAAACAATGCCGACCCGCCGTGGGTGGGTTGCTATGGCGCTAGCGCGGGACGATGACTACTACGACTATAGCTTTAACTTAAAAAGGGTAGACAGCTGCTGGGGCTTAAGGAGGACAAGGAGGCCATTCGATGAGTTGTTATGGTTGGTGTTGGTGTTGTCCTTGTCGTTACCTTTAAGGGAAGGTGTCGCTTCTAAAACGTGACCAGGGCTAGTCAGGCAGCTGACCGGCGAGTGGGTTGTCAGGTCACCCGCGGTATCACATTTTATCCTCCCCCCCCATCCTCCCCCTCCACCCCTTATCCTCCCCCTCTCTGTCTGTGTGTGTGTGTGTGTGTGTGTGTGTGTGTGTGTGTGTGTGTGTGTGGTCTGGAGTAGGCTGGGATGTTCCACTTATCAATAAAGCGATCGATAGACATCCTGTGGGGAGAGGCTGTTGACATTTGTGCATCGGGGAAAAGGCTTGGAATTAACACAACAAGGAGCTGATACAACACAAAACAAACCAATACAAAAAACAGAGGAAACATCCACACACACACACACACACACACACACACACACACACACACACACACACACACACACACACACACACACACACACACACACACACACACACACACACACACACACACACACACACACACACACACACACACACACACACACACACACACACACACACACACACACTTCTGAGGGTTGTTTTGTAGATGTATTTCATTGACAAGCAGGTCGCAGGTGAGGGCATCTTGCTCAAGGACGCCTCCATTCAAACAGTGGACATCGGTGGACATCAAACCCACGACCTTTCTTGGCCCAGGGGGGGGGAGGGGGGGTCACATACCCCAACAAAAAGGACACCACCCGCGCAACGCGCGACACACACACACACACACACACACACACACACACACACACACACACACACACACACACACACACACACACACACACACACACACACACACACACACACACACACACACACACACACACACACACACACACACACACACACACACACACACACACACACACAGTGGGCAACGGTTGTCATCGAACCCACAACCTTTCGTAGCCTGTGGGGGGGGGGGGGGGGGGGGGGGGGTCAAACACCCCCCAACAGCCGCCCGTGCCACCCACCCACCCACACACCCACACCCACACACACACACACACCTTTCTTGAACTCCTCCAGCATGGCGTCCAGCTTGGTGTCGTGGAACACAAAGTGGACCGGGTGGTTGTAGAACTTGGTGATGGTCTTCAGCGTGGTGCAGTCGTCGGGGTCCACGAACGCCAGGTCCTTGACGTACAGCACGTCCACGATGTTGGAGCGCTCGCCGTCGTGCACGGGGATGCGCGTGTAGCCGCTCTCCATCACCTCCGACATGGTGTCGAAGTCCAGCACGGCGTCCGCCGCCAGCACGAAGCAGTCGGCGAGCGGCGTCATCACGTCCTCCACCGTCTTGGTGCGCAGCTCCAGCGCGCCCTGGATCATGTTCATCTCCTCGCGCACCAGGTCGTTGTAGGGCTCCGTCACCTTCAGCATCTCCACCAGCTTCTCCCGGTTGTACACCGTGCCGATCTCCTGGCCCAGCAGCACGTCCAGCAGCTTGCTGACGGGGAAGCTGAGCGGGAAGGTGAGCAGCATGAAGAGCTTGGTGAGCACGATGGTGTTGGCGCCCACCGCCAGGCCGTGGCGCGAACACAGCGCCTGCGGCACGATCTCGCCGAAGATGACGATGCCCACGGTGGAGGCCGCCACGGCACCCAGGCCGGAGCCGATGAGGCCGTCCAGCAGGATGGTGAGCGTGGTGTTGACCAGCACGTTGCCCAGCAGCAGGGAGCACAGCAGATAGTTCCCCTGGCTGCGGATGGGCTCGATCTTGCGGGCGTACTTCTTCTCCCGCTCGGTGCCGCAGCTCTGCACGATGCGCAGCTCCATGGGGTCCAGGGCCATCAGGCCCAGGTTCAGCCCGCTGAACATGCCCGACAGGCACAGCAGGAAGCACAGCAGGACGCACTTGAACCACACGGGCAGCAGGGACTTCTTCTCCTCCACCACCAGGAAGCGGCCGTCGCTGTCGCCCACCAGCACCCAGCGGCTGCCGTCCACGCTGCGCACGCACAGCGCGTACTCCTTGCGCGGCTCGCTCTTGCGCAGCGGCTTCACGTTCACGCTGACGACCCCCGTGGTGCCGCGGCCGCTGACGTTCATGAACGTACCCACGCTGATGTCCTTGGTGAAGTCGGCGCAAGTTCTGTTCGCGGGGTCCAGCATCATCATCCTCCTCCTCGACATGTCATCACGGGAGGAGGAGGAGAAGGAGGAGGCGCCCCCCTCTTTCGCCTCCTCATCCTCCTCCTCCTCGTCACTCGCGAGTTCCGTGAAGCGGATTTGCGTCCAGGTGTCCGAGTGGAAGTGCACCCCGTAGAACCGGAGCTGCACGGTGCTCTCCTCCGTTACCTGGATGACGCCGCCGTCCGTGGTGCCGCTCGGCTTGTCACTTTTCTCCAGCCGCATACCCAGCACGTGCGTGCCGCCACCGGCGCCGCCGCCGCCGCCGGCCGCCGCCACCGTCCCCGTCTCGGTCCGCCCTCCGACAGCGCTCCATAGGAATAGCATTAAAGTCAGCACATACCCTTGCTGCCCGCTCCACTCTGTCGCCATGTTTGTTTCACACTGTTGTTTGGCGACCTGGGAGTTGACGTCATTTACTCATGGCTCGCGGCTCCACCCCTCCCCGCACTAGTCCTATTACCGTCGGCCAAACGTCGACAGGTAGGGAAGCAAGCATGCAGGTGCTGCGGGGTTAACGTGAGTACACACACACGCACACTCACACACACACAGCCGATTACACCGCGGTAAGGCAATGTGAGCCCGGTGATATCGATCCGTTAATCCGGTGACACGAGCCCGTTATATTATGCGCGCTGTGGCGGTTCAACGGTGATCATTGCGCCGCGTATGACGGAAACCAAAACATCCGTCATTCGAAGTCGAGCCCGGCAAAAAAGGTCTTATTATTTCTCATAAGAAGAGGCTACCCCCCCCCCCCCCACACACACACACACACACCGCGTCCTCCCGTCCCGCAATGCAGCGCGTGAACTTCGTGCACAAGTGTGTATTGTCGGAATCGTACGTCACACGTTACTGACAGACCCTCTGAGCAATGCGGCAGCGCGAGTTGTACTGCTGCTGCTGCTGTTGTGGTGGTGGTGATGATGGCCAGCCGGTTCCTCCTCTCTCTCTTATCTCCCTCTCTCTCTCTCGCTCTCTTATCTCTCTCTCGCTCTCTCTCTCTTATCTCTCTCTCGCTCTCTCTCTCGCTCTCTCTCCCAGCCGTGCAGCAGCAGCAACCAGACCCAGCTGTTATGTAAAGGCACATGGCGGCACCGCCCCCCCCCCCCCCCTCTCTCATCCTCCTACTGCACCACCCCATCCTCATCATCCTCACCTCTCTCTCTGGCGCTGCGCCCGCACGCCCTGAACTCAGGGGGTGCAGCGAGGCGAGAACAGCTGAGTCAGCACCGCGCTTGTTATTATGATGATTACGTCATGGTTTTTTTTTCTTCTTCTTCTTCTTCGGTTAAGCCATCATCATCATCATTATCATCATCATCATCATCACACAGCGCAATGTGTTGGCCGAACACCATCACAAGATGATGTTACCGTTTTAGTGACGCTGGGTGGCATTGGGAAGGGTTGTTTCGTAAAATGTCATATTCTGTGCCGCTATACGCACATATAAGTCCGGCTGTCATATATGCACATATACTGTAAGTCCGTTTTATTGTACATATTATTTTTATTTTTACGGTGCTTTTGAGATGTATACTGCGGGAGGGAATGGGGAGTAAGCATTCCTATGTACTTGTTACAAATGGGCAATACAAATCTTGTATCTTGTATCTCTGTCTATCTATCTGTGTTTTAACATTGTGTGGTCACAATGCTTACTATGAAATAATAAAAAGACAAAATAAACAATCTTACCAGTCAATTAAAGGTGCATGGTATATTCGTTTTTTATTGTAACTAACTGTAGGCCTGTGTATTATTTAAAAAAAAAGACCTGGCTATTTAATGGTCCCAACATTTCAACGACCAGCAATTATGTAATAAAGTCGTCGATACAAAAAATATATGCTGCTGTCACTGCCCCCTAGTGGTCAATGTAACTGCATCTGATGCCTTTTATTTCAAAAGTCCAAGTACTGGCAGTAGCCCCACAGAATAGTTAAATAATTATAAAATGTAACACTGATGATGACACAATGATAATTAAATATATTTAAACTCTCCTTTCACATCTTAGATCAATTGCTAAATAGTAACTCACATTGTAGAGCAAGACAATTACAGACATAGTCATTTAACCAAAACAAGATATATACTTCAATGACCAATTCTCACTGCTTTCTGTCGTTGTCGTTAGAATTACCAACGTACTACAAACACATACACATATTACATTATACTGACAGTGTTGTTTTATTGTGTATACATGATGCCCAAGACTACACTAGTCACCTTTGAGTGTGTCAGACAGACACCCAGTCACCAAATCATGATTCATTCGTTTTTCTTTTGAACTTATTATTATGAATCTATTAACTATTTTCCTCATCTGACTTCACCGTCATGTCTGCTGGTTTGATCCTACCTACCCTTTTCCCTACCTACGGTTTACTGTATTTCTGCATACTTGACTCCTATCGCCATCCTAATCCGTCCCTGGGAGGAGGGATCTTTCTTCTGTGTTCTTCCTCAAGGGCTCTTTCCTCTAATCTAAATCAAAGAGGATTGAATCCTCTTTATTGGTCGTCGCACGCACACACACACACACACACACGCACACACACAGTGAAATTAGTTTCTCTGCATTTAACCCATCCTAGTATGAGGAGCAGTGGGCAGCTGTTGTATAGACAGCACCCGGGGAGCAGTGTAGAGGTCTGGTGCCTTGCTCAAGGGCACCTCGTCAGTGCCCAGGAATTTCGTGGGACTTGAACCGGCGACCTTGCGGTTCCCAAGCTGGTTCCGTTTCCCCCTGGGTTCTGAGTTTTTCCTTTGCACTTTTATGGGTCAGAGGGGGTGTCATATAGTGTGGGCCTGTGAAGCATTTTGAGACTATAGCTGTGATTGAGAGCTATGCGAATAAAGTTGAATTGAATTGGAAGAAAGTCCGAATGGTCCGAATCAGCAGTTATTATGTCATGGTTTTTGTCATCATGGCCGTCATCACACAGTGCCTTGTTACCATTTTAATAACCTTGGGTTATCCAGCGAAATGTAATTTGTTGAAACTATCTCCCAATCTGAATTGAATTGGATAAAGTGATGAGAATGTTCTAGATCAGGGTCTTCAACCTTAGTCAGCGCAGGGACCCCCTATATATTTTCTAATATAATGCTGTTGCATTTTACACCAGGCCTATAGGCCTTATATAATATATGTACACTGCCCTTATTAACTTCTTAATGTATCCAGCTTTGATGCTTAGTTATAAGCCATGTCGACATCATTTAATTCAATGCATCAGTGCTCTGATGCTTTCCCATGGTGCGGTGACTGACCCTGGTGTGTGTGGCAGGATAAAAATGATTCTGAGGCCCGGGTCTATCTATGTGGATGACCTGGACGCTCCCTGTGGAGCAAACACTGACACTAGACACTAGGAAGAATTTGGGTGGTGGTTTCTGCATTAATCATGTTTGCGGACCCTTCTGCGGACCCCCTGGGGGGGTCGTGGACCCCTGGTTGAAGACCTCTGTTCTATAAGGGGAGGTTGTTGGTGGAGGAGGCCGTGGGGCCTCACTGGAGCCTGGCGTTGGGGCCCGCCGGCGGGGGGGGGAGGACCTCCACGTTGTAGCTGACCCTCTTGGAGTGGAGGTAGCTGTAGCTGTTGTCAAATCGCAGCACGTCTGAAACCACAGGCCACAGAAGGAACAACATACTGAATTAAAAAACACCAAAAATCGAATCTAAAGGATTGAATCCTCTTTATTGGTCTCATACATGTACACACACACACACACACACACACACACACACACACACACACACACACACACACACACACACACACACACACACACACAGTGAAATTTGTTTCTCTGTGTTAAACCCATCCTAGTTTTAGGAGCAGCTTGCAGCTATTTTATATACCGGGAGCAGTGTAGGAAGTCTGGTGCCTTTGCTCAAGGGCACCTCGGCAGTGCCAGCCAGGTGTTTCGGGGACTTGAACCGGCGTCCTTTCAGTTCCCAAGCCAAGTCCCAACAGACTGAGCTACTGCCGGCCCTAAATGTTATACCTGTTTATGAGTAATATGAAATGTTTAAGATTAAGATATCGGATTTTTATTAAAAAATTCTATCAGACGCTTTTATCCAAAGTGACATACAATGAGTTGAGATACAGGTCATTGATGAACAGGTAGGAGCTAGTGCATCTTGCTTAAGGATGCCTACAGAAAAGGACACTGGAAACTGAGCCCATGCAGTCCCCTTCGACCCTTCGGGAGCCAATCAATTCGATGACTATTTAAAAGGTTAACATTATCGTATCATGTCCTGATTAAATAGACGATTAAATACGATTATGTTCATCGGCTGATTCAATTTGACCTTCTCAAGCTCGGTCAGTCGTGAGAGACTCGGAGTAGAGCCGCTGCTCCCTCGCGTAGAAAGGAGCCAGTTGAGGTGGTTCGGGCATCTAGTAAGGATGCTTCCTGGTCGCCTCCCCCAGGACGGTGTTTCAGGCCCGTCCAGCTGGGAGGAGGAGACCACGGGGGAGACTAAGGTACAGGTGGGGTGATTACATCTCCACACTGGCCTGGGAACGCCTCTGGATCCCCCAGTCAGATCTAGTCGATGTAGCCAGGGAGAGGGAAGTTTGGAGTCCCCTGCTGGGGCTGCTGCCTCCGCGACCCGACCCGGATAAGCGGTAGAGGATGGATGGATGAATGCGCGCGTACTGTATACTTACAGACTCCAGGGTGGGTGCAGAGGAGGGATTGGTCCTCGGGGACGAGGTGTGCGTTGTAGCGTTCGCTGGGAAGCACCGTGAGCCGAGTCCCGTCCTCCTGGCTCTTCCGGAACACGCCGAAGCCGATGTCGGCCCCGTCGCTCGCAAACTGCCACCTGGGGGACAAAGTGACGAGGTTAAAAAAGGGCCCCCTATTTCCCCCCCACCGGGAGTCATGTGGAGGAGCCGTGACAAGCCATTCCAAAATCTGAAAGAGGATTGAATCCTCTTTATTGGTCACAGACATGTACGCACAAAGGGAAATTGCATTTAACCCATCCTATGGTGCGTCCTAGTATTAGGAGCAGTGGGCAGCTATTGTATATACAGCTCCCGGGGAGCAGTGGTAGAGGGGTCTGGTGCCTTGCCCAAGGGCCCCCCCGGCAGTGCCCAGGTGTTTCGGGGACTTGAACCGGCGACATTCTGGTTCCCAAGCCCCCGAGTCCCAACAGACTGAGCTATCCTGCCGCCGTCTTGTGACGGCCGAGTTAGCCATGCAAGGCGTCAGGAGCCGTTAGAGTTAGGGTGTCTTGCTCAAGGACACACCTCAACCCTTTTTGCGAAAAAGAGGAGGAGCCAGGGGATGGAACCGGCAACCGTCCGGTGGTCGGACGACCGCTACCGCCGCCGCTTGTTTGATGATTGAGTAGCTAGTAGGAATAGCGGATAACCTTTGGTCAGGGTAACCAAAGAGACAGGGTAAGGCAGTCCCAGGGCCAAGCGCGTACCTCAGAACGCTGCTGGGAGCGGCGATGTCGTACTCCAGGTCGAACACCGAGCCTCGGCCGATGCTGACGCTGGCGTCGTACGACACCTTCAGCGAGTCCCGGACGTAGTAGGACTTGGGCACCGGACCACCGTAGTTGATCTGCGGAAAAAACAAAAGACCATAAACACGTAGGTGGTGATCACAGTGATGATGGTGGATTATAGGGTGCTTTAAAGGGCCTCTATTTCACTACCCAGGTGTCAAGTTCACGAGCCGTTTGAAAAATCGATCCCTTAAAAAGTGTCCCAACTCGGGCGTTCTGTGGACAGGTGAACTCCAGCCTCCACCTGTTTCCCTGCTCTGTACTTGTATTATTGTATAATAATATAATAATACTGTATTATTGATGATGTATTATTGTATAATAATATAATAATACTGTATTATTGATGATGATATTTGTATAATAATATAATAATACTGTATTATTGATGGTGCTGCTCCCGTTCACTACGGTGCTGCACGTCCTTCACTTTAAATGCTTTTGGCACCATCTGCCATGTATAAATCACCCACTTTATTGTTCCTATTGTTCTTTTATAGTTTATAGTATAGTATATAGCATTATAGTATATGGTGTTGTTTATAGTATAGTATTGGATAGTGTAGTATTGCATGGTAGAGCATAGTGTAGTGTCGTATAGCATATAGTATTGTTGTTTCATTCATACTGAGGGAGGGGGGGGGGAGTGAGCATTCCATTGTACTCGGTGCCAATGGCCAATCAAAATCATAAATCTTAAATCTTCCTCCAATCACCACCAACTCCTTCTAGCCCATCTAGCACATCTGACATGTGTGATGTCACACATGGATAGATTTTCAATCAATGGCAATAGATCAATGGCAATTAACAATGCAGAACCCCCCCCGGGTTTCTCACCATGGTCCGACAACGGGGGTCTCCGTCCGGGTCGGTGAGGGCTCCCCCGTAGACGGCGGGAAGTTGGTCTTTATCGACGTGTTTCCGCAGCTCCTCCTGCCAGTTGGCTGGTTTGAAAGCACAACCACAACAATGATCAGCATAATGATCAACGTACTGAACGCGCGTAGAGAGAGAGGGAGAGGGAGAGGGAGAGGGAGAGGGAGAGGGAGAGGGAGAGGGAGAGGGAGAGGGAGAGGGAGAGGGCCGTACCCCCCAGGATCACGATCTTCCGCTTGGTTTCTTCACACAGGAAGTGTTTGATCAGGTTGTAGGCCATGGGAAACAGCTTTGGTGCTGAGGAGATGAGACAGGCAGGGTCAGAGAAATGACATCCTAATCTTTAGTCCTCAGACATTTTCAGTTTGCACAGGAAGGAGGACTACAAGTAGACTCAGGACATTGGGTATCGAACCCAGGACTTCTGGCGACGGCGGACCCCTTTTATCCGAAGCGACTTACAGGTGAGGCTGAGAGGACGACTCACTTGATAGCAAATAGTCCAATTGAAAACCAGAAAATACAGGTACTTAAAGAGACACACACACACACACACACACAAACGGACACTATAGAGGTGAATTACCTTTGATGAGAAACACTCTCTTCAGACCTTCCGGATAGTTCTCCTCGAACATGGTGAGTATCTTATCAGAGAGATGGAGAACGGTGAAGGTGATTTAAACTACTGCCACCTCCATAACATGAACATTAAATTAAACAGGATATTCGGGGGCGGGGATGGGCTGGAAACACCAACACAAGGTTCAGAGGTCACAAGTAGTAGTAGTAGTAGTAGGGTGTCCTGTCGTTGTTTTACATTCTAAGTGCCGAGTACCTCTCCGTATGCATCGATGGCTGGCTTCCACACGTGCTTCAGGCCCAGCCCCTCGCAGTCGTAGATCAGCGTGATGGCCTCCACGTTCTTCCCCAGCTACAGGAGGGGTTGACATTTATAGAGAAATATGATGATGGAGGAGGGGAGGGAAGACGAGGGGGGTGTGGTGCAGAAGAGAAGGAGAGGGGAGGGGAGGAGAGGGGAGGGGGGGGAAGGGGAGGAGAGGGAGGGAGGAGGGGGGGGGAGAGGGGAGGAGAGGGGGGGGGGAGGAGAGGGGAGGGGGGAGGGGGGGAAGGGGAGGAGAGGGAGGGGAGGAGAGGGGAGGGAGGAGGGGAGGGGAGGGGAGGGGGGGGGGAAGGGGAGGAGAGGGGAGGAGAGGGAGGGGGGGGAAGGGGAGGGAGGGGGGGAAGGGGAGGAGGGGAGGGGAGGGGGGGGAGGGAGGAGGGGAGGGAGGGGGAGGGGAGGGGGGGGGGGGGAGGGGAGGGGAGGAGAGGGGAGGAGAACTTCTGTTCTCATTACAGTCACTGCACTGTTCTGCAATGATTCATGATGCTGCTGCACTACTGGCACTTTAAAATGCTTTTTAAATGCTTTCTGCATAATTCAACACACGTACAGCATATAACATCCATCAGTGACTGCATTGTTATTGTTATGCTCACTACCTGCTGCATATACATTGATATATATTTATATTGTTGATATAACTGCATACCCCTGCTCACTACCTGTTGATACTTACCTATATATATATATATATAATATATATAATATATATATACCTATAATTCTGCACATATCTCATACCTACTCTATAAGTAATTCTATACCTGTTTTTATACCTAGTAGACTGTTTTTACATCCTATTCAACCACAGTTCATTATATATTACCATTCACTTCACTGTAACATTTACACTCTGGTTAGATGCCAACTTATTTTCTCTGTACTGTATTTGTGCTGCAGTGCAATGACAACACATTTGAATCTAATCTAATCTAATTTATTGTGTACAGTATTTATATAGTAAAGTGTTTTACAAAAGTCATACAGCGGGAGGGAGGGATTCCATTGTACTTGCATATGGCAAATAAAACACCTTGAATGTTGAAGGGTTGGGGTGGGAGGTAGAGGGGAGAGATGGGAGAGGAGAGGAGACTGCAGTGTATTACAAGTGTA
>CM051006.1:6054414-6119414 GCA_027704905.1 Muraenolepis orangiensis
CTGCAGCCACCTAGAGGCCGTTAGGGGAACTACACGTTAGTCCCTCCCACCAGACCAGGTGCGTGCTCGTGCTCGTGCTCGTGCTCGTGCTCGTGCTCGTGCTCGTGCTCGTGCTCGTGCTCGTGCTCGTGCTCGTGCTCGTGCTCGTGCTCGTGCTCGTGCTCGTGCTCGTGCGCTCTCTCTCTCTCTCTCTCTCTCTCTCTCTCTCTCTCTCTCTCTCTCTCTCTCTCTCTCTCTCTCTCTCTCTCTCTCTCTCTCTCTCTCTCTCTCTCTCTCTCTCTCTCTCTCTCTCTCTCTCTCTCTCTCTCTCTCTCTCTCTCTCTCTCTCTCTCTCTCTCTCTCTCTCACCCCACGTTGAGCGCTGCGGTCCAGTCCACCCAGCGCACCGTGACGTTCTCCCGGAGCTCCCCACCGTCACTCTTCCCACACGGGATCAGGAAGTCCGTCTGGTCCCTCAGCGCCGCCCGCAGGGACTCCATGGTCTCGGGCGGGATCTGAACCATCAACCCGTCTGAGACGGGGCACAAATGAATCACAAATACAACATCAATTTCAGCACACGTCTTGGTGATGGCTGCTAGCGTAGTGAGGCCCATAGTGAGCTTACCCTCCACGATGCTGGACTTGGCGATGAAGCCCGAAGATGCTTTGAGAGCTCCGTTAAACACCACAAAACTGGCTCCGGTGACTGCAACACAACACGGAAACACAGTGAGGAGGAGGAGGAGGAGGAGGAGGAGGAGGAGGAGGAGGAGGAGGAGGAGGAGGAGGAGGAGGCCACGGGAATCCAACTTGAAGGACATACAAAAAGGGCTCAACACAGTGTGTGTTGTTGTTGTGAAGGTTACCGAACACCAGTCACGGTCTATTAACAGACCCCATGTGTTGAGGTGACAGGACGTTAATGTAGTGTGTTCATAATACTCCAAGCGGAAAACACAAAACTCCAGTGTTTACCGTGACATTGACGGTTACACACACACGAAAAAGTACAGAGCCGTAGTAAAGTGTTGTTTATAGTATAGAAATTCATACTGCGGGAGTGAATAGGGAGTAAGCGCTCCATTGTACTTAGTTAGACATGGTAAATAAATAAAGAACCAAAGTACGATCTCTTGTTTTTTGGGTCATTTTAGCTTGGAACACATGAGAGGATCTACAGCCCAGTTTTAACACCTGACTTTCCCCCACGACGAGGTGATATTAAATATTTTCCACAAGGAGCCAAACACTAGTCCAGGCAGAATGGGGCCAATCACCCTGGACCTTAAATCTGAATCCTGTGTCTGATAACTCACCAGTGGAATCCAGATGGATCTGGACGTGATCATTTGGTCAGTGCTGGTTAACGGCAACCAGCATCAATAGCGTGTAACCCTGTCGTTTTGTTTTGCGCCGGTTAACAAACAACCACGTGTACACAGCCGCTATCCGTTTACATCAGTGGCGACATGCGTGACGGCCGTAACGGCCCGAAACACCTGGGCACTACCGAGGTGCCCTTGAGCAAGGCACCAGACCTCTACATTCTTCCAACGGCACTGTATGTATACACAATAGCTGCCCGCTGCTCCTAATACTAGGATGGGTTAAATGCAGAGAAACTCATTTGAGTGGGTGTGTGTACCTGTATGTGACCAATAAAGAGGATTCAATCCTCCAGATTTAGATTTGGGAGCGTGTTCCCGGCTCCATCCCGTAGGGCGTAATGCGCCACATCAGGAGGCGTCGGTACAGGGAGGTACCTGTGCGGATGTGGCCAGGCTTGCTGTTGGCCTGGGTCTGGTAGGTTCCGTCTTCGTTCTGGAAGCAGACCAGGTGAGAGTCCGCCTCCGAGCTGAACGTGGCTCCCACACTGATGACGTGCTCGTTAGACGAGTTCACCACCTTTTGCATCTTTAGCCCAGACAAAAGATCCACGCTTAGCTACCAATTATAAGTGGTGTTCTAAAATATTTAACAAATAAAAATATATAAATAAAGCCCCACTTAACTAATTAGCAAAGTAGCAACAATTAACCAACCCATTAAGTGTAATTAAAGTTCAAATCAAAAGTGTCCACGTTTGAGAACATTGGCGTACAGGCTTCTCAACCAATATCTTCTGAACTCCATCTTACCTCGTTAAATCTACTCTTTGGGATGTCGATATAGCTGTGGCCCATCTCCATGTGTATCCGGAGACCCTCGACTATTGCTATGCTGTACTGGAAGTTCCTCAGGTCCTGTGGAGAACAGTTCTAACGTTACGGTCTGGAGTGTCGGCACCACCCCGTGGACAAGCAGGGTAGTACAACGACACAGGAGCTCGACTCAGAACAGGTGAGTTGAGAGTCAGACAATCATAAAAAGAGGATCTTTCACGGACTACAACAATGGCAAATCATCAAAGGCAATAACGCCACATACATACATACATAAGGGGATCTTAATGTGCTCCATTAGATGAGATGAATGCATCCAAACATATTGGATCCTGTTGTAGCTAGTCTGACCGCTAGAAGTGTTGCAGCATTGTCTTACCGCCAGTAAGTTCATGATGGTGTGTCCCGTCTCTCTGTACACAGACTCCCTGAAGCGAACGCTGACTGGCGTAGTGGGGTACACTGCAATACATACGCGATTATTATTATTATTATTATACATTAGGTTAGCATCCCCTATTGCCTATTGCGCAAGCACAAATAAAGCCATCCCAACATAACGGGATAGTTTAGCATGAAGCATTTAGCTTTGAATTCATACGCTATTGCACTAGCACAAATAAAGCCATCCCCATATAATGGCATGGGTTTAGCATATAGCATTGCATTCATACGCTATTGCACTAGCACAAATAGAGTACAGCGATCATAAGGACATTAAGCTTAGCATCCCCTATGCCTATACACAAGCACAAATAAAGCACTCCCAATATGGTCTTTTCTTATCGCCAAAGAAACCTATATAGCTCTATTGGTTTTGTGATGATGCAATATGCAAGCAACAGAAGAACATTCGCTCTATAAAAAGGCACCGCTGCTTTTTTCTATGCCAAGCCAAGCAAGAAGATCAGCATCAATCATTTCGAACACTATGCAGTACATATGCATCGCATCTGTACTGCTACATTACTCTCCCATTAAACATACTCACTGTAAACTTTGTGATGGATAAGAGAAATCCATCATTCACCTCTAATTATGTTATTAAGGGTTATCAAGGTGTGCATTAAGCATCAGAAATGGATGGTCCATCAAATGCATTGCAATCTCACGTCATTTCAGTATATTGATTTCCTTCTATACCTTTGATTTAAAGACAATTTAATGGGTGGAGTCTGTGGTTATTAGACGCGTTTAGTTCATGTCATCCATCACATTAACTATGGACTATGTGAACACTATCATCAGCACCGCCACTATCCTCCTACCACTGTGTCCGGTGCCCAGCCGAAGCAGCAGGCGGAGGGGGAACACTTTGGCCCAGGGCACCTCCAGCCTCTGGATGAGCAGGCCGAACAGGAAGGGCTGCGGCGGCAGGCTCAGGCCCTCCAGGGGCTGGCATGTGGGGGAGAAGAACAGCATGCCCCCGTGCTCCTTACTGCCCAGGAAGCTGCTGGTGAACGTAACGTTGCCCAGGTCCTCCACAAACTTCCCTGTGAGACGGAGGGGTCGTCATCGTCGTTACTGCAAATGCCAGCAGCTAACCAACACCATGAGCTTAAGCTCTAGCTAATAGCCTAAACTAAGCTTAACCCATGCTCATGACATAAAAACGTAGCTAAAGCGCAGCATAGCAAAAAACAACAACCAGATCCTTAAATCTGTATTCAGTTCCCCACCAAGCTACTGTTTGGAACCAAAATGGCCACGAGGTGAATAAGGCCTTTAACTAACCCCCAGGCACAGGGCACAGGTAACACCAAGCTAAACCCCAGTTAATAGCTAAAATGTAGCTAAACCCCAGCTAATAGCTAAAATGCAGCTAAACCCCAGCAAACACCAAAAACTTTGCTAAACCCCAGCTAACAGCTAAAAACATAGCTAAACACCAGCTAACAGTTAAAATGTAGCAGCTAAAAAGTATCTGAACCCCAGCTAAAGTCATTCCCTTGCAAAACACCAGCCACGATTAAACCTCATCTAAAAATAGTGGGGTTTTTTTTTGGAAAAGATGTATTTGATTTCCATTTGTATGCATGTTTGTATGCGTTACTGTACCATTCTGGGCATCTTGGTAAATGTTGAGATAGAGCGAGAAGAGGTCTCTTGGCAGGGTCTTCTCCTCTGGCAGACACTCCACCAGAAACACAAGCTCTCTCTGGCCCAGCGCCTGCAGCCCGGTGGAGCCAAAGCACCAGCAGCGCTGCTCGCAGTCTGACCGGAAGAACACAACATACATTACACCTAGGGTACAACACGACTACTGAGTGAAGCACACAGGCTACAATATATACATACCACACATACAGGCTGCGATCAATACTCAGTAAACCACATATACAGGCTACAATTGAAATACTAAGTGAACCATAGGCTACACTATAAATGCTCAGTAAATTATAGGCTACAATTATAAATATTTACTAAACTATAGGCTGCAACATAACTACTAAGTGAACCAGAGAGACATAGGCTGTTCAACATCATTCAATTCACACTCCTGTAGCACTTTATGGATTCGTGGAAACATGAACACATGAATACATAATGAATGAAAAACATTTACATTCGACTCACATGTTACCAGTTTGACATTGACCAGCAGGTTGGCGTTCAGAAGAAAGGTCAAAGGCTGGGGTCCCCCCTCCTCCAATAGGAGCATGATCTGGCAGGGGGCGGGACCTTCCTCCACCAATACGTCTGGAGAAAGAAAAAAAAACAATATAAATAATAATAAATACATGAATACATACAGGCAGGAATATTTCAATGAATGAATAACAAATGCGGACTTTCTAGCCAACGATTAATGGAAGGGCGTCTCCGTATGTCCGCCCTGCGCTTTTCCCCGACTTTGCCCTCATCAGCTAGCTGGACTTTACAGGAGCGGCAGTGTGGAGCGGAAAGAGTTCTGGATGAGCGGCTCCCCAGAAGGACACACCGAGGAGGCCCAGCAGTCGGCCCCATCTGAACAGGCATGTTTTACATCATATTTTTGGGAGTAATTCTTGCCAATAGCCGCCAAAGTTGTCGAAGTAAACAACAACAACTACTACTACTACTACTACTACTACTACACAAACACAGGACCTCGTTGATCCTGACTGAAAATACAAATTCATCTGGATGTGCTTTTGGTTTTATGTGTTGTTGTTCCGTGGTTTGTTTTTTAACATTATATGTTATCAGAGGTCAATTCGTAAAATAACACATTTGAGTGATTTGTGATTTGAGTGACGTGAATCCAAACAATGCTGGGGGGAGGGGGGGGGGGCAGTACCTCTCAATTCAAATCAAAATCTGGAGGATTGAATCCTCTTTATTGGTCACATACATGTACACACACACACACAGTGAAATGTGTTTCTCTGCATTTAACCCATCCTAGTATGAGGAGCAGTGGGGCAGCTATTTTACATACAGCGCCCCCAGGGTAGCAGTGTATGGGTCTGGTGCCTTGCTCAAGGGCACCTCGGCAGTGCCCTTGGTGTTTCGGGGACTTGAACCCGGCGAAGTCCTGACAGACTGAGCTATGCCGCCGTCCCGCTACCTTGAGTCTCATCCTCTCCGGTGGTGATGATGAGCGGGGGTAGCTCCCCCTCGGCCTCCGGCAGCATGCTGGGGCCCCGGGTGGAGGGACACCCGATCCCACACAGCAGGGCATAGTCCCAGGGCCCCGACACCGGCGGACGCACCACCCCGGGCGCCGCAGGGTCCTCCGGAGCAGACCCTCCCCTACCCTCCCCTCCTCTTCCTCTTCCTCCGGGCCGGACCTCGGAGCCGACGGGGGCCAGCTGGAAAGAGAGAGGAGTTTTAACCCTTTTGGAGTCTGGGGGCATCTGTGCAATTTTTTTGGTCTATACTGACTTATCCTTTTGTCAAATGAAAATTGGAGCAACATAATTAAATGACATATGTTTTGTTAATTTCATTCAGTTTCATCCCGTTCTGTCCTCCATTGGACATGGTATGTGGAGATGGGTGTGTGACTACCACCAGAGCCTCCGTGTGTGTGTGTGTGTGTGTGTGTGTGAGACAGAGAAAGCGAGACAGACAGACAGACAGAGAGAGAGATACAGAGACAGAGAGAGAGAGAGAGAGAGAAGGAGGGAGCTTACTGTGGGAGGGTCAGGGGAGACTGGGCTGCTCTCCTGGGGGCTGCGGCGGCCCGTCACCGCCAGCCTGGTGGTGTCCGCCACCTCCCCATTGGGCAGGATGCCGTCCGCAAACCACACGCGCTTCTGCTCCCGAGGACCACCTGCGGTCAGGCACAAGCACAGTGCGGTCGTGTCATTGTACGCCGCCCGCTATAGTGACCTTATGCATATTCCATCAACTGTTTTGTATAGCTATGCATATTTTCCAAAACTTCACATGTTTATGTTGTATTGCCATTGTTGTTGTATTGCCAAGGCATTTTGGTGTTTAGATTTTGGACTTATTTGATTTATCTTTGATGTTTTGTATAATATTCAGTATACTTTTTTATCTTAAGCAGTGCAATTGTGATGGAAGCATTTTCCCTCAGGATTATTGAAGTACAATCTGAAACTGAATTGACCAAAACAAACCAGACCAGACTGAATGAACGAACAGGCAGGACCACGATACAGCCACGACCAAAACAAACCAGACCAGACTGAACGAACAGGTGGGACCACGATACAGCCACGACCAAAACAAACCAGACCAGACTGAACGAACAGGTGGGACCACGATACAGCCACGACCAAAACTAACCAGACCAGACTGAACAAACAGGTGGGACCACGATACAGCTACGACCAAAACAAACCAGACCAGACTGAACGAACAGGTGGGACCACGATACAGCTATGACCAAAACTAACCAGACCAGACTGAACGAGCAGGTGGGACCACGATACAGCTACGACCAAAACTAACCAGACCAGACCAGACTGAACGAACAGGTGGGACCACGATACAGCTACGACCAAAACTAACCAGACCAGACCAGACTGAATGAAAAGGTGGGACCACGATACAGCTACGACCAAAACAAGCCAGACTGAATGAACAGGTGGGACCACGATACAGCTACGATCAAAACAAACCAGACCAGACTGAACGAACAGGCGGCATCACGATACAGCTACGATCAAAACAAACCAGACCAGGCGGAATGAACAGGCACAACCAACGGCGATCCCCGCTACAATCAAATCAACCCACACCGAATAGATAAGCACAACCCAGAGCCCCGGAAAATACAGCCAATACAACAAAACAAAAACAAAACAAACTACACTGAAATGAACAGGACCGAAACAGTTACCGTCATTGCTGGGGTGTTTGAGAACGGACACGGGCACCATGACGGTGGGAGGGGGGGAGTGGAGGGTGCCTGCGGCCCGGGCCTGCTGTAGGGGAGGTATGGTGCTGCAGTACTCTGAGGGAACGTTAGGGTTGGGGCTGGGCCCGGTGGGACTCATCATGCGTTCCAGGGCCAGGGCTACAAGTGAGGAGACAAGAGGGACACAGGTGGTGGTGGTGCTGGGGGTTCATATGGAGCACTCGTTAAAATAAATTAAAAAAAAAAGAGGTTCACAGTTGTTCATGTTCACTTCAATCTTCTCTCCTCCGCCCCACCCTTCACGGTGCCATGTTGTTAAGCTTCTGGGTCTTAAGTGATTGTGTTTACGTGAACATTTTCGTTCTTTTGTATCATTGGCTGTTTACAAATAGCATATCGACTATTCGGTTGTTTGAAATGCATAAACATAATGTTTATAAACTTAATGATCATACAAAAATGTTTATATTTATATATATATATATATATATATACACATATACAGTATATATATACATATATACTGTATATATTTATAATAGATTTTGTTTTGGTTGCTTTAGTTTTATACACAATAACACTGTCCATACAATCCAGAAATATCCTGAAAGTGATTCAGCAAAATAGGATCTTACAGAATCATCTCGTCTGGCCGGCCCGGATGACTTAATTAATTCATAAATTCCCCAATTCCCCTCGCCTAGCTCACAGCACTGTCACTTCTAGTCAAACAAGCAACTTGTTTTGTGCTTCGGAAACCTAGGAAAAGATATCTATATATCTATATCTATATCTATATCTATATATGTGTGTGTGTGTGTGTGTGAATGATTTCCACAGGCTCACTAAAGCTACTCCATCAATGTCAGTGTGTACACTGTAGTCATTACGCAGTATGCAGCTGTGTTAACCTGGCTGTACTGATGACTGATGACGGTACTCGGGATGCAACGCAGTTCATATTTTGACATGGAAGGTAAGGCAGGTTTAGGCACTCAAATGCCCTGAACTTTACAGTGCAGCATCAATGGATTCAGTTTGTTTTTAAACAGAGTCTACAGGGGGGGGGAGGGGGGGGGGCATGACAAAGCAAAAAAAAAAACAGCAGGCAGAGGTTGGCTGGCAAGCAAACTACTCCGGGGCTACGGGCTGAAGGGGTGACCTCATTTTCAGGAGGCTCTCGACGACAAAAACCCATAAATAGGTGGTGATAAAAGGGCTTCTCATTGTTTTTGAAAAACACCTCACATACACCTTGCACGTAGCTCACACATAACACACGCAAACAGGACACAGAACCACACGCACAGCATACATCATCAGAGAGAAACAACAAGACAACTACCTAGTCCGTCCCCGTCCCCGTCCCCCACCACCACCACCACCACCTCTTTACAATTCAAATGAAGCTTACCTCATGCTCACGGTGGACTCTGACAACAACAACAATAGCGCCCGACCCGTCCACCTGCCCATGTTGACTCCCACTAATCCATAACCCAGCCTGACGCAGATGGTTTCCAGCGTGTTCTCCTCTCCCCCACCCCCCCCCTGCCCCGCCCCCACCCCAGGTCTCTGGCTCTGATGATCTTGTGCTTCACAGCCTCTTATCCACAGCAGAGTGATCCACAGCAGAGCATGCGCCTGCTCAGCCCCCCACTCACACGCCAGTAGTTCATCACCATGCCTCCGATGCGAGTGATGAACCAACAAGGGAGAGCGAGGTACATGAGGGGAGGGGAGGGGAGGGAGGGGAGGGGAGGGGAGGGGAGGGGAGGGGAGGGGGGGGCGGGCTCAAGAGCGATGATGTCACAGGGCTCCGCTCCACCAATCGGCGGCCCGGAACAAATCAATCAACAAAAGATCAGCGCTTCCATCTCCCTCTCTATAGAGACTATTCAAAACAAACAACATAGATCTCCCACCTTCATTTCCAGACCTGTTAGGCAAGTACCGAACCGAGAAGACAACAGACCAGTATGTTGCACAAACTCTCTCTCCCCTCTCTCTTTCTCCCCCCTCTCTCTCTCTCTCTCTTCTCTCGTCCCCTCCCCCTCTCTGGACTGCAGTCCCAGCTGTAATGCTTGCCTCTCGGAAGCAGTGAAATCGTCACAACACAGAGACCAAGCTTTGAAGTAAGCAGGTTAGGATGCGTTTAAAATGGTGATAACATGTGTATTACAATAGTATATTTTTTGAAGAAAGGTGAAGCTGAAATTTACTGTATAAAGCTTACGGTAGTGACATACTTTGAGCATACATCCACTGGCATTACAAAACAATGTTAATAAAGTGTATTCTTCATCTTAATCTTGGTTTAATCTCAAGTGTGCAGTGTGCAAGGAAAGTTCACTGCAGGTCGGACAAAAGGGGCAGGCCCGTAAAGCCATCGTTGAGAAGTGTCACATAAATCACTGCTTAAAAATAGCCTACTGTAGGCGTGTGTTAACGCACTCGCATTGTGTGTATGTATCAAATATATAAAATCGCCTATTACTTACACTTAAGACCCATCACGTTAAGTTGATTGTTAAGGTCAAACGCTAACAAGGAGGAAAAACACTTGCAATCAATACAACAGTTTTAGATGTTTGTTGAAGGACCACAGAGGGGGTGGTATGTGAAGCGGAATACCAACATTGTACACGCTCGGGTAAGTCTTTCCAAAGAATGACCCAAGCCCTGTGTTGTTTTTTCCACTAAAACCGAAAGTATTTGCAACACCCCATTTAATGTCCATGTTCACCAAATAATATGCACATGCATTATTTATAGTCATTTTACAGGAATATAAATAATGCATGCGAGTAGTATCTTGAGTATCTTAAATCTTCTAGTGTTCCATAAATTCTTACTTAACATATCCAGTTCACCTGGTTAATCCGGTTCAATCCAGCTTCTTGGAACCAGTGCCCATGTGCCCAATAACATTGGACACACACACAAACAACTAAATGTTATTAATGCAATATCCAATTCTTAAATGAACAAAGACGAATCGATGAATATTTATTTACATCTTCGCCCTATGTTAAAGTATTATCTTCTTTTCCTTTTACTTAAGCTATTTATACATCCTTTGTCTATACATCATCTCTGCATCGGACCACTCCCAATCATTTAAAAGTATGTTTCATGAAAGAGAACATTGAACATTGCATTTTTCTGACATGGCAACGCGACGACAGCCCACACATTGACCATACGCCTTGAAGTGTACCGGGGCACGTGTCTGCCCGCCATCCGCGTGTACATAAATCAACGCCAATGGCGAGAACCAATAGGTTTGGCGTGTTGATGCGCAAAGTAAGAACGCACCTAAACCTGATTTATACAGCCTTCGTGTCACTTCTGGCACGCAAGGCCACAATGTCGTAAATACAGACCATGGCAATCCGTTGTGAGCCATAGTCCACGCCCCTCTGATTCTGTCTCAAGGCGAACGAAACACGCCCTTTATGGTGACAGTGTCTTATAAACTTGTTGTAGTGTCTTAGACGTGTATGTCTTAAAAAGTCATCTGAATTCACTTGAATTCACTCATTTGCTCCGTCCTATAATGAATGTGGAAGCCGAACGCAGCTTACCTCGTTGGATGTTCTCGAAGCATCCGTTGCACACACGCGCCTCCTTCTCCAGGTACTGGAGCTTGCATTTCCTATTGCAGCAGATAGCACAGTAGACCTGCCCGAGAGAGAGAGAGAGAGAGAGAGAGAGAGGAGAGAGAGAGAGAGAGAGAGAGAGAGAGAGAGAGAGAGAGAGAGAGAGAGAGAGAGAGAGAGAGAGAGAGAGAGAGAGAGAGAGAGAGAGAGAGAGAGAGAGAGAGAGAGAGAGAGAGAGAGAGAGAGAGAGAGAGAGAGAGAGAGAGAGAGAGAGAGAGAGAGAGAGAGAGAGAGAGAGAGAGAGAGAGAGAGAGAGAGAGAGAGAGAGAGAGAGAGAGAGAGAGAGAGAGAGAGAAACAAGGAGGTAGAGACGGGGCAGTGAGCCAGTGCAAACCACTCGGTGGACACTCAAGGGTATAACAACAACAACAACCACAAAAAACAACACGCTACTGTCCGTCCTTTTGCCAGCACGCAAGTACTGCACTTCAAATGTGCAGACACAACAGGAACACTGTTCAGCAGTGATCGACACAAGACCCGGGCTAGCTATCTATTTTGTGACGTGCGTGTTCGGGTGTGACATGTGGGCGGCAGTAGCTCCGGAGGTAGAGTGCGGTCGTCTCACAACCCGGAAGGTTGCTGGTTTAGATTCCCCGGCTACTCCGAGCGAAAGTGTCGAGGTGTCCTTGAGCGAGACGCCCTAACCCCTAACCGCTCCCGACGTGCTGGCGGTCTCCTTGCACGGCTGACTCCGTCGTGGGTGGGATGAATGAATGGGTGAATGTGAGGCATGACTTGTAAAGCACTTTAGATAAAAGCACTATATAAAATTAACCATTAACCATTTTACAAATGTCGTACCGTGTTAATACCGTGTTAATCAGTGGGGGGGGGGGGGGGGGTCTTCGATTCTTTACCTCCTGCTTTGGTACATAACTGGCTGAGGATCGATAGAGGAGCTGGGAGGGATGACTGCTGACTCATGGCTCCCTCCCCCCCCCTCCCCCCCTCCCCCCCTCGTGGTCTGTCCTCCCTAGTGAACACACACACTAGAGCTATATTTAGGCCCGGTCATAGGGCTTGTTGTTAATTCAACACTGAACGAACAAAAAGGGTGTGTGAGTGTCCTTGGAGCATTTCTGTTTTCAACTCAATCCTAACCCGAATAAACCCCCCTGTAAGAGCTACATGTGAAAAACAATGTTGGTGAGCAAAAGTAATAAACGCTTTTAACGACTACATAATTCAATAATTATGGAGTATTATTTTGGATCATACGGGGATAAGGGCATCTTGCTCAAGGATAGCTTTAGTCGGTTGTGGACACAGGGATCGGCCACCTCCTTACACAATCCTGCCCCCCCCCCCCTGTCTCCACACACACACCACACACACCACCACACACACACCCACCACACCCCCACCCCCCCACCCCCCCACCCCCCCCGCCACCTATAATGCATTCCACCAGATACACACATTCGATTGTGACCACAGAGAAAGATAAGACGGACCAAACACACCTTTCCACACGCCCGACAGTGATGCCGGCGCCTGGTGAAGGTGAACCTCTGGTCGCAGCTCATGCACTTGGGCGCCTCGGCGTCCGGCACCCAAGATGGCTGCCTGCACCCGAGGCCTTCGTCCGAGCCTTCGTCCAGGGACCCCGAATACTCCCTGGAGGGCTCCCCAGGGTAGGGCGGGGGCTCCGACTGTTCGTCAAACGAGGGGTCTTGACCGCGGTCGGCCTGGGGCGCGTACAGGAGCCGGGGGTCACCGTTGTCGGCCGTGACCGGGCGGCGGGGGTGTGGAGGGGAGGTGGGGGTCGCGTCTTCGTCCGGGGAGATCGGCGCGTCGGAGGCGGGTGGGCCCTGCTGCGCTTCCTCTGCCACCGGGCAGAAGGTCGCTGCCGGGCAGTGTAGCTGCTTGGGTCTTGCTCCTCCATAGGAGGATTGTAAATCGGGGCTGCCTACGTGCTGTGGATGAGCAGGGGTGTTGGGGGTGGCGGAGGACCCGCCGCGGGAACAGAGCTCCGCTTCTAGCCGGTACGAGCCGTGGGTGTCCCTCGAGGCAGACGGACGCGCGGGTTCCAGACTCTCGTCCGGCGATGCGCACGGTGCCCTGCGTTCACTTTCTGGCGAGGCGGCGGCGGAGGAGGAGAAGGAGTCCTCGCCGTAGCCCCCCAGCTCCTCCTCCACCAGCCGGTGCTCCGGGTCACCGTCTGGGCCGCACATACCCGAGAGGCCGCCTCCGCCGCGGGCACAGCTGGAAGACCGGCCGGCAAGGAACGCCCCACCCTCCACCTGCTCGGCCTCGGCGTGGGCCTGCAGGAAGGCTTCCAGCTCCTCGTCCGTGACCAGGAGCTCCGCCTGGTCGCTCTCGGGCAGGTACTCGAAGCCGAACTCGGGGGAGTCGCCTGAGCCTTCTTCTTCTTCTACGTGAGACTCTACCGGGAGTACAGAGGGGGCATGGAGGGTGTCGGGGGATCCCGGACAGAGGGGCCGCAGAGCGAGAGACGCGGCGGCCATTGCGGGCTGCCGGGGGAGACGAGGGGCGTCCCGATTAATCTGTTCGTTGGAACAGACCCCGTTGGAAGAAAAGGACTCTGCTTCCGTGTCGTCGGACACTTCCGACGCGGAGTCCGGGGAGCCTTTCGCCGTTTTGGTCGAGTTCACCAGAGCCCCGCACATGGAAACGGCCATGGGCAGGCAGGACAACCCCGCGGGGATGTTGTGCCGGGTGTCGGGAGCGGTGGTGAGGGAGTCTGCCTCGCCACTGTCCTGCGGTTGGTCTGTCTCTGGTGGGTCTTCAGAGGCCGTGTTGTCATCATAGTTGTTGTGGGGGGCATTGGCGGGTGGGGCACCTGCCGGTTCACAGTAGCTTAAAGAGTTCCCCACTTGTTGGACCACGCAAGACACGCCCCCCTGCCCTTCTACATCCTCCTCCTCCTCATCTTCTTCATCCCGGGGCTCCACAGAATCGTCCGTGGGCTCACAGCTCCTCTCGACCGCGGCTGGTAGAATGACGTCCAGCAGGCTAAGGGAGGCGGAGTACCCATCCGCTATTTGACCCAGCGACTCCACATTCCCACCAGACGCCTGCAGAGTGTCCACAGCGCCCGCGCTTCGCTCAGCCCTCACCCCCTCCCACAGATGGCTGAGCACAGGGCTGGCGAAATCCACCAGCAGGGTCTCCTCCTCTTCTTCTTTTTCTTCTTGTTCTTCTTCTTCCTCCTCCTCCTTCTCCTCCTCCATCCGTCTCTCCGCCCGGTCCAGTTCCCTGAAGTTGTCAAGGCTGCCGGCCCGGACCAGTATGGCAGAGCTTGTGTCGCTGACGAGGTCACACTGTGGCTTCAGGGTGCGGTCCGGACACGGAGGGGTGGAGCCTTTGGCTGGCCGGCGGTCCACGGAGGAGAGGAGGTCCACGCCAGTGAGGGGCTGCCCCTTGACTTCGTTGATCCCAGAGTCTGGATGCTGGTGGTGGGGGTGGTGGTGGTGGTGGCTGGCTGGGCGGTCGATGCAGCCGGGGGCCGAGCCATAGTGGAGAGAGTTGAGGTCAGGCAGGTTTGGAGGCCCTGTGGTGGAACCTTCCGGAGGCATACACTGGGGGCCCGAAGAAGAGACCGCATACGCAGGGGACTTCTGGTACACGGGCCTGCAGTCAAGCTCTTCTGAAAAGTTAACAACAAAAATACATTAAGCTAAAAAGTATAGGGAACAATAGTTTTGTTTCACACACACACACCCCCCCCCCCCCCCCCCAATAGGAAACATGTATATCCAAAGCATACAAACAAACATACAATGATAACAACAAATGAAAGAACAACCGCAGCCTATATATGAAAGAGTTGCATATGAAGCCTAAATGGGTTGTTCACCTTTTATGACACTTTAATGAAAAAAAAAAAAAGACCAAATAAAAATGTACAACAAAACATATGGCATTGATGTTCTTTACCTGTATTGAGCTCAAAGTCATCGAGCAGCTTGTCGAGGTCACACACTGCAGCCTTGAAGAAGCTATCCATGCTGTCAAAGTGAGGACGTTTCGCCACACCGCTACATCCTGCAACCACACACACACACATGGAAACATATTTGTATCTTCATTTTTATCTTGTTTATTGCTAGTGTTAGATTTAGTATAAGGACAATATATTTTATAGCACAAAGCTGTATTTGGATTGTGCAACACGTGTTAGTATGTTGTTGTGCAATACACTGGAAAGGAATATCTTTACAAAGTAATGAAATATCATCTGATAGTTAATATCCTTGTCCCATAGTGTAGGTTTAGCCTACATCATTTTTTGAAGACAACATACCATATACCTTATTTTAATAATGTTCAATGTTTCAATTTGGGAAATGTGTGATGTCATGGACACTCCAGTGCTGCATTGGAATTGCTTTTAAAAATATATATGTCTACATAGCAGTAGGGTAAGGTAAATCTTTCTGTTTCTGACAATGACCAACATTAGTCATTAAAAATGTCCCTTGATTGTTGGTCATGACAAGACAAATGTTTGCCATTCCTAACTGACTTTTATCAACCTCAACAATAGTAGCCCAATAAACCGACCACATCTAGTATAACCGGGCTACATACATCAGAATAATAATCCAGAAACATAACAAAGACAAGTGTTTTTGTATATCTTGCCCCAGACTCACTCTCTCTCTCCGAGAGACGAATTAAATAGTATTATGCGGTCAAATGTGTGTGTGCGCCTGTTACACCAGTGTATGGCCTGTTCAGATTGCCATCACATGGGGCCTACCTGCCTTAAACCGGACTACTGCTGGACTAAGTGGTGTAATCCGTGTAAATAACGCATAGGCGGTGCTGCACCGTTTAACGCAGTACGGCATGTAACGATAAAGTAGTACAAAGTGAATGCCATCATGTTTTTTCCATGCGAGTGATAGATACGATTCCAAATAGCCATTCAAAACAAGCCACAAAAACATACCTTTGAGAAGAAGAATAGCGTTATATTAAAGGCAGCGACGGTCAAACGCCCACAGGAAACGCGTTGTAAACAAAATATATTAAAACAAGGCTACTTTGAAACAACCGGTTACAAATGTAAGAAAAGAAGCTACAGGTTAACAAACAATGACCACAGTAAGCGTCTAATATCCAAGTCTATATCCCTCTAAATGGGTGGCCTGGTTAGACACCGCCAGCCGACCGAATGACATGTAGTTAGTTAAGTTATAAACCTTAACACATCAGTTGGGCGAAAGTCGTTACAGTGCAGTCGGTTGGACTGTTAGCACGCTAGCTGTTTGTAGCCTAGCTAGCGGTTAGCGTAAGGTCGTGATGTTTACCAGAAGAACCCTCTCATCCCGTCTCTCTCGCCTCGTCCTTCGGGGTGGGACACGTAGTTTGACTCCAACCAAGAAACGGACGCCATTCTTTATTTATGATTTAAAAACTGCGGGTTTTTTCCCCCCCTCTCTAACGTTGTACGACAGAACCTTTGGTTTAATTAAAGGTCTGGTAGTTTAGGCGTCCAGTCGGCCATCTTGGATAGACTCACTGTGGGAGGGCGAAATAAACTCAAAAGAATGAGACTCGAATAACAAGCCTGCAACATGTTTGACATCACAGAGAACAAAACACCAATACGTCTATGTCTAGAACACAGGCTACATGACATGGGGGCTGCCATAAACAATCACACCACTGTGCCCACACACACACAACACTGGTTACGTTTGTGTGATATTCACCCAAAATGTAGAGCATCTATAAGAAACCCCAGCTCCCAAGGCCAACTACGGACCAATCTGCTCCACTCGCTCCATTTCCAGTCAAACATTAACATTAACACTATCATTATTATTTTCTATCCAATTATATTACATCTCCCACTTGTATGATCCTATTATATGACGTAGCCCAACTTGATATTCTTTAGAAACTAAAGAAAAGTCATTATTAGCATCGCACAATGGGCCTTTGGTGTGATTTGGAGGTGAATGACAAGTGGCAGTCCGGGTTATCTCTGTTGTCACCCAAGGGTTCGCTGTCACAGAATCGGTTTCTAAAGTGTACCACTGTTCACCCCCTAGATGGCGCTGTTGCTAAAGTGTACTGCCGGTATCCGCATGGTCCTAAAGGGTTTAAGAAGTAGGTCAATAATCAAACACAACCAACGTAGGCATCTAGGGCATGCACTTAAGTGTAGGGTTTGTTTTGCGGGCCATATGACAACCTGCCCGTCCACTACCTGTGTATTCCCCTTTGAACAACCGGTATCCTGGATACCGGTTGTTCATAGATCCACAGATACTATGTGGATACCTTATCCACATATCTATGGATACCTATAGTTTTCTCTGAATTCCTCTTCTAACATATTTTATATTAATATATGTATATGTATATGTATGTATATATATATTATTTTTGTATATATATATTAAAGTAATTTTAAACACAATATACCCCTTATGTAAGACCACATGTGGACCACACACCAACATTATTAATTGGCAGTTGAGCAGTCGAAAATAAAGATATATAAAATGTAGGTTGATTGATCGCCCACATGATCATACACTGTAACTACAGTATTCTCGGATTTATTTGTATAGGCCTATTACATGTTCCTTGTAAACCTATGAATATATTAGTTAGCAGGAATCATTAGAACCACCATCTCTTTCTTTATCTCCCTTCTCCCATAGCAAAGTAGGCAAAGTAATAGGCATACTCTCTGTCTGACTGTAGTAGTGCCATCCAATTCGTATACACTAAAATGGCTTCCATTACGTGTCGGACGGTTCTCAAGGTGACCGAAAATGTCAATTCAAATTGGCATTTAAATTTATTTTTTATATATATATCTATATATATAGATATATATATTAACATATATTTATATAATAAAGATTACACACATACACACGCACGCACACACACACGCAAGGAAACACACACACACGCACACAAAAAAACCCGCACATGCGCACTTTGCGCGTTCAGAATGGCTTCAAAGGTCCCCACGGCGTGCCTGTGCTCCTCCTCCTCGGCTCCTCCTCCCCGCTCCTCCCTCCTTGATGCTCCGCTGGTGACCCGGTCCGTCTAAGGATTTCAACAATCTCTCCTGTCAGGCTATACGATTCGCTATGGCGGCGAGCAAGAGGCTAAAAAAGGTAAAGGGAAAGCGGCCGTTCTTTCGCTAGATTAGAATCACGGTGGTTTTTCGCCCACGTGTGATCGTCTCCGTCGACACGATCCGTTTACTTTGATCCGTATTAACCCTCCTAACCGTCCTAATGGACGGTTCAACGGATAGGTCGGCTAAAAATGATTAGTCGTCGGCTAGCGTTAGCAAGCGTCGGCTATTTCCTTAGCTTAGCCCGAAGCTAATAAGGCTAACCCTCTTAGGCTTAATATAGGGCCGTATTGGCAAAGTGTGCGATAACGTCGTGATTTGTGAAAACGGCGAAATATTCGATTCTAGTGTAATTGGTGTGATTTTTAGAGTTCGAGTCGAGTAAAATGGGTTTCGCCTTCGAGTCGTGAAGCAATACGAAAGTTAGCCTACATGTTGATATGCTTGTTTGTAGGGCTACGTGCGACTGCCCGTCAAATGTAAATGTTTAGTCAAATATCGATGGCCTGAGTAGTATATGGCGTTTATATATATAAGTAGTACATAACACAACATACAGGTGAATCTAGGTTACATCCATCACAAAGGAGTGTTAATTAATTTAATCTAAAAGACGCATCAATTTGATTTTAAATGCACATTTTTGTACCCGGCTATTTCCAAAGAGGTGCTAAATCACGTCGCCATGCGGCAACTATACGATATTGGAAGTAACAATTGGGGTATATACATATTGAAATGTAACGGAAAAATTAAAATGTTTGTTGGGTGTTTTCTCGCCAGAAGATCCTTCTAGGATCGTGTCGAAAAGCCCCATGGTTTAGCACACAGTTGCTTTGTGAAGGGGGGGGGGGGTTGTATTGCAATGGAGGACATCATGTACAATATATAACTGCTTACCCTTTCTTCTTTTTGTCATTTAATTGCAGGAACTTGAGGATATAATCAAATCTGACACCAAATTCGCCCACAACGTTCAAGTGGATGACTCAAATATTTTTAACTGGCAATGGCTCATCTTACCTGTAAGTGTATAGAATATACTGTCCTGACACTTTGTTGTGTAGTGTATTTACTGTACTGTGTTAATATTGGAGATTCTGTCCATTTATTTATGTCTATTGTAGTGATTCAACCTGTGCTTAAAGATTGAATCTCCAATAGTGGATGAGTCATATTTTGATACCAGTATTTGCAATAAAAAGGTTAACCCCCCCCCCCTTTTTCTCTCGCCAAGGAAAACGCGCCGTACGACAAGGGTGCGTTTCGCATAGACATAATCTTCCCTGTGGAGTATCCGTTCAAGCCTCCAAAGGTGACGTTCAGGACCAAGATCTACCACCCCAACATCGACGAAAAGGGCCAAGTGTGCCTGCCCATCATCAGCTCGGAGAACTGGAAACCGGCCACTAAAACCCATCAAGGTATTTCTAGTTTTCTGCTCTTGTTTTTATGTTTCGGTTTCTCAGTTTGCCTTGGGATTATTCAAAGGCACTAAATAAATCTAATATTATTAGGATAAAACCAGGAGGATGTCGCTCTAAATATTTATACCAAAAAAATCATATCTATTAAACTCATATTCTATGTATTACACAACCTGTTCACCTGTCATTAATTTCCATTAAAGGCAGTCTTCAACATTTTAGAGAGGCATAATTGTGTGGCGAATGGTCTTGGTAGCTTATGGCCCTGTTCACACTGCAAGCATTTGGATTTATTTTGGGACGATCAGATTTATTTGTTTGGCTATTCACATTTTTATTTTTTGTGAATGTGACCAACTTGAGATTCCAGTGTGAACCAATTGGAAAGTTCTGATGCAACACGCATACACTCGAAACCAATAACGACAACATCGTCGCAAGTGAAGGCCAAAGTCGGCGTTTAGGGTTTCAATTATGTTGATGTACAGCGGAAGCCAGCGAATTAGTGAGCAGAGGATGAGAAGGAGAACCACATGTAGACGATGGCTTTATGTAGCACAATGGTGTCTACTTCTGTACATAAAATTACATTTCGGCCATGTTTGCTGGCAGTGGGACCTTTTTTGTGTCTTTTGTTTTTGCACTAATGAGTAGCAATGGTAAACTAAGCTATAACTATTATCACAGTACCGCTTACAAAGCTGTGTCATTTAGGCCACTGTTTTTCCACTTCCCCCTTTTTTAGTAAGCAGTCATTCATGTTTTGCCCGGCTTGTATGCAACTAACTTGCTTTCCCCTCCCACCAAATGCGTGGCGTTTACCACATATCACATTCCCACTCTGTGTGAAGGAGTGTTCTCTTTTTTATTTTATTGGTGTGAGGTGGTGGACTGGCAGGCGGACTTCCCTGTTGTGCTGGCATTTGAATATCAGTTACCTCCTTGGCAACAGAGGGGGAAAAGATGCCATACAACTTATTTCCATAATGTAATTGAATAACCAGAGTCCAGAGTTCCCAATACTATGTAATTCATTTTTGTTTTTTTGTCACCCCCAGTGATCCAGTCGCTCATGGAACTGGTTAACAACCCCCAGCCGGAGCACCCCCTCCGGGGCGACCTGGCCGAGGAATACGTGAAGGACCGGAAGAAGTTCCTGAAGAACGCAGAGGAGTTCACAAGGAAACACGGGGAGAAGCGGCCGCTGTACTAAGAGCGTAGTGGCTCTTCTCCCCCCCCCCCCCCCCCCTGACGGTCTTTATTCAGTTTTAATTGTCAAAAGACTATTAAAAAAAAAAGGAAAAAAATAAAGAGCTTTGTTTTTGTTTCTGGGCGGCCGTAGATGCCAAGAACGGATGTCCTGTCTTTGCCGAAGTTCATTGTTGTCACATTTGGGGAAATGACGTTTCGGTTTCATTTTGCCATAGAAGCAGGACTTTATGGCGTTCACGAGAGCCCTGTTAGCCGTCAGCGTGTGGTAACATTCAACAGTGTTTTTATTGTGTAATTTTGTAACCGATATGTACAGAACTACGGATAATCCTTTCTCTCTGGTGTGGGCTTAATTTAAGTGTTCATCATCGGTTTTTCTACTGATGTCTATTTTGGTTTTGTTGCACTTTACCTGGTTAAAAAAAAAAAAAATACATTAAACTACATTTAAATAAATACGTTTGAATCTCACTGTGTTACTGAGATGATTTTTTTTTTTCTTGGATGCAAACTAAATTGACAAAACCGATTTTCAGTAAAAACCGCATGCCTACTCATTTGAGGAAGTTGGTAAAATAGCACTAGGATCATCATGCCCTATAACCTACTGCTAAAAGCAAATATATCAAGAGAACACCAAAAACATTGAACGTTTTATTGAGGTTATCTATACAGTAGCAACCATCATTTGAGGTAGAAGCATCCGCCAAACCACCGATCGCCGTTGACCAAGGTTCTACTTGCTTTACCGTATAGGGCAGAATCTATAAAATGTCTTGGGTCTATGGAAGGAGATGTGATACTAGACTACTAGCGTGACGAGACGAGAGGCTAATGACGCTCAAACAACCAAGTCGTTACTTCTTGAACTGAGTGACGGGAGAAGGGACTTTGATGTCCTGGCCCTTCTCCAGCTTCTTCTCGCACTCGATCAGGTAGTTTACGCCATCCACCAGCATCTGAACAAGCTCAACCTACACACACACACACACACACACACAGGATTTAGCTAGCAGTGGTATGAAACATCGGCAAGAAATATAAGCCTACAGTAATATAACTACGTTGAAGGTGCTGTAGGTAAGATTTAAGATATATTATGTGGGTGTGTTAAGTGATTAGTTGGGAAATGCCATAGCCATTACTCAAAGCGAGTGAGATGCTCTTTCGGTTTCACGTTGACCGCGCCTGCCTCTTATGGTTTAGACCGCTCCCGGCTCATTTCTGACCAATCATGATATCCGAGTATCTGAGATTTAGATCTAATCTAATCTCTACTCAGATTGGTTCAGGGAATTCATCTAGCCTGTCAATTACTTTACACGAACATGTTTCAATAGAGGATAAACAGACCGAGGGAGGGGACGTGTTTGTTTTGGTTTAGTTTATCTTTTTTATTTTTTTTTCGATCTCCCTCTTTACAACTTCCTCTCACATATCGCCTACAGCAGCTTCAGTCCGAATGTTGAATTATATTACATAATGAAGTATAGTAAAATAAGATTAGATTAGATTCAAAATTATTGTCATTGCACAGCAAAGTACAGTACATCGAAAGGAATTTGGCATCTAACCAGAGTGCAAATGTTGCAGTAAAGTGCATGGTAATATATAATGTAAAATGTAATGATGTAAAAAAATATGTAAAAACAGTCAAACTACTACTAAAAACAGGTATGAAATTACTTATAGAGTAGGTATGAGATATGTGCAGAATTATAAATATATAACAGGTAGTGAGCAGGGGTATGCAGTTTGTCAAAAGTATACATATATAAATGTATATATGTATATACATTTATATAGATTTATACTTACCTATATTAATTTATACCTATAGTTTACATATTTATTGTTTACATACCTATACATTATGATATAGGCATGTAAACAATACATATGTAAACTATAGGTAGAGGTGATATGATACAGTTATGAGTTATGATACAGTGAAAATCCTAAGTGATGATGCACACATCATTTTTGTTAAGGCGTGTAGGCCCACCTCGGACTTCCCCAGACGGTCGTTGTTGGAGATGTCAAAGGTGTCCCCGGTGGCGGCCGTGTCCACGCCCCCCGTCCCTCTCTTCTGCAGCCGCAGGTTGTCCAGCATCTTGGAGAAGCGCGTGTCCTGCAGTGCAGTGCGAGAAACGTCACGCAAGCAACCGAACGACTATAACCACCACATCGCACTCGTTGACGTGGTTTAAGTCGCACTTTAAAAAAAAATGATATTATTACTTGTATTTCGTATTTGGTATAACTTATTTGGTATTTAATATGTTTAAGTAGGTTAGATTACTTGTTGTGATGTTATGAACAAGTACAATGGAATGCTGACTCCCTTACCCTCCCGCAGTATGACTTTCTAATACACAATACTATAAAAATACCATACACAATAAAAATGAACATAAAACAAACAATAAAGTGACTGATGGATGATATGTACTGATGTGTATGTGTTGAATTGAGCAAAAAGCATTACATAGACTATATAGTAGGGAGTGTATAGTGTCGTTTATAGTATAGTATTGTATATTATAGTATACAATAGTACATAGTATTAGTAGCATCGTAAAGTATTGTTGTTGCAGGAAGGAATGGGAAGTAAGCATTCCATTGTACTTACTATGCAAACAAAAAATCTTGAATCTTGAAACTTGAATCATAACAATAATCGTACAGTAGCCTTGATTCAGCAGTTTTCTTCTTAATGGCCCGGTGTGTTTGTGAAGCAGTGTTGTGTGTGTGTGTGTGTTGGCCTCACCTTGCTCAGGTTGGGCAGACGGACGTGCACGCCAGCCCGCAGGCCTGTGCCCAGGTTGGAGGGGCAGGTCAGGATGTACCCCAGACGCTCGTTCCACATGAACTCCCATCCCCTCTCGTGGATCAGCTGTTCCACCTGGGGTAGCGTGAGTGAGCCACTTTTAGATATACAGTAGTCAGGCAGTTTGTATTTAGTCAATTGTCATGTAAACTGCCATATATGTATGTATGTAACAGCAGGACGCCAGCAGGTGGTGCTGTGCAGTGAAGTAATCCACACACCTTGATGCCTAAATAGACGTCCTAGCGATGAAGGCTGTGACGAAGGGATGAAGCTAGGGCCTATGGGTTTGAGCTCTAACATTAGAACGTTGCCTCTCATGCCGAAGATCGTCAGTTTGAGCCCAGTGCAGGACAGTTGGTTGGTGCCGTGACCGGGATGAATTTGTACATGTGTATATATGTTTGTATGTACATATACATATATATACAAAGCAATGTATATTTTTACTTAAAAGTAGGTCACAGCAAATAGTAAATATTGCTATCAAGACACTAATGATATTATAATATGAGTTGAGTGGTACGGTTGTGTTTATGAGTGAGTGTGATGGTACCTGCTTGAGTCCACTGCAGAATCTCTCAAACACCCGTTTCATGTTGCCTCCCTTCTCCATGGAGATCACCCTGGTGTGGTCCTCCTCGTTGATCCAGATCAGGAAGTTCTTCTCGTTGTTGTGCCTGAGAAGTGATAGAAATACGACAGAACCTTAATGTCACTTAATTGTGCACACCGCCTTCTTCTGAAGTGGCAGATAACTGGCCATGCGACTGTTTTGCGATGATCAGGTCGGAGACAAATATGTTGAACATAGACAAACGTATAACGTTATGTGTTGTTTTTTTAATCAAAATGTGTCTTGTGACTTCATAAATGTTCCCCTCCCGACTAAACGAGTGTTATGTCTCGTGATTCCACTCAAAACATCCCAAAAAATGACCATAGAGGTGAATTAATGGTAAGCGGTAACTACGGCGACACACACACAGAGGTAAGTGGTTCATGGTAACTATGGTGACGCCGAGGTTAGCGATAAAAGGTAACTATGGCAACACGTATAATAGGTTAGCGGTTCAAGTGAGTCGCAAGGAAGAAAGGGAAGGGACCACACAGAGCTTAGCAGGTTAGCGGTCACTATGAGGCAGCGTACGAGAGGTGAGCACACCGAACAGGTAGCCCCTAGAGAACCTACCAGATACCCCTGGCGTCAGGCCAGTCCCGGGCCATAAAGGCACATGTCAACAGGGGGGAGATGGGCTTGTCAAACAGGAAGTGGTCCTACAGTAGGGGGTCATAGGTCACAGTAGGAGGTGAGGAAGGATACAGTAAGGACACACAGTGTACAGGAGGGATACAATATCGATAGGCAGCGGGGGGTTGGAGGGTGGAGGTCCGTCTGGTGCGGATAGATTCAAGGTCATGAAACTAGAACCGCTACAAGGAGAAGGTCGTTGTAGGACAAGGACCACGTGGTGGTGGTGTTTTCTGCTGCTGCTACTTGTGTTTTCCACTAGCAGGGCGATGTCTGGGGATACTAATAGAGGCACGGGGGTTGGTCTAGTACAGGCAGTGCAGGCCTTACCAGATGCCCCGGGCATCAGGCCAGTCCCGGGCCATGAAGGCCGAGGTGAGCAAGGGAGACACTGGCTTGTCGAACAAGAAGTGCTCCTGGGGGGGGGGGGGCGGTGGTGATGGTGATGATGGTGGTGGTGGTGTGTGGTGGGTGGGGTGGGGGGGGGGGGGGGGGGCATGGGTTGAACACACTGTGAATAGGACTGAACTGTGATGGAACAATCTATCTGCAACATTTTTTGAAAAGTGAAAGTAATAATAATAATAATAATAATAATAATACATTCAATTTAATTTAATAACGCTTTTCTGGACACACAAGGCGCTATACAGACATGGTAAAATTGCACGAACAGTTAAATCATTTAATAGTTATATAGACTAAAATAAGGCAGATTAAATCGATTTCAAATATATATATATAATATATATATATATATATATATATATATAATATATAATATATATATAATATATTTAATACGTAATGCTACATGTATAATATAATACGTGATAATACATTTTTAATGTAATACTTCACGATACATTTATAATTAAGTACGTGATAAATAATACATGTATAATATAATACGTGATAATATATTTGGTGCTATAGGGTTAAGTGGTTAAAGCTGGGACCGTTGATGAAACTGAAATAAAATAGAAAAAAAAAAAGTCGAAAATATAAGTCATCGTCATGCGTCATCGTCATGCGTCCTCGACCGACCACGAGTCGTCGTCGTCACCAATCAACTCACGTCGATGAGCTGCTGCTGCTCGCTGTCGGTCATGTCGCCCAGGCTGTAGTAGCGGCCCGAAAGCTCTCCCTTCAGGCCGCCCAGCGCAGTCACCACCACGCGCTCCACCTCGCGGCGCTCGGAGCGCGAGCACGCCGGAGGCAGGCTGAGGCCGCGGATGCTGCGGCCGGTGCGCACGCGGGACGACAGCACGTACTTCTCGTCGAACACCGCGTTGGAGATCTGAAGAACAGACCGGTGAACGCGTTTAGAAATAAGAATCGACGCCATAAAATCGACGTCACGTACCACCCTACTTACTAAATACTAAATCTGGGTTAAAAATAATGGACAAAATAAATGTGTTTTTGTGACGTATACAGGTGCGTCTCAAAACATTTGAATACCGTGAAAATGTTCTAAAAGTGCAAATTTCATATATACTAGCTTCATTACTCATAAAGTGAAATATTTTCATAAGCCTTTTTCTTTAAGTTTTATTCATGATGATTACGGATTACAGCGGATTAAAAATTCCAGTTATTCCAATATTAAATGAAGAAAAATGATTAATAATTCATTTAACAATTTTTTTCCAGGTCAAATTTTTTTAAGATGCACCTGTAGGCTACATTCTCAGGTATACCGGGTGATACCGTATACTGTATTCTGTGCTAGTGAGTGAGCCATCTGGGCACGTAGTAAATTCAGAAATTCAGATTCAGAAAACTTTATTAATCCCGAGGGAAATTAAGGAAATAAAAGGCCAAAGAGAGATAGACGGATCATTAGTATCGATACGAGGCACCTTGGAAGCATCCAGGTCTGTGGGGTGCTTCATGGTTTTGGGGTCGTAGCCGTTGTGTCTGTCCTTGATGATGGGGTCCAAGAGCTCGGCGAATACCTGCAGGTAAACGTAGGAGGAATCGAACACGAGAAAGATTAATATGTACCGACAAACAAACACTGTATGAAGATGCAATCATATTTTAAGGGCTTTGATGAAAAGAAAAAAAACAGGACAACAATCCAGCAAGAAAGATTGAACAGCGACAATCACGCACAGTTAGTGTAACTGTGTATAATGTGTATTTAATACAATACTATTATCAGTATTAAATACAATCGTAGCTAAAAAAAAAGTGTCCGACCATTCCAGCCTGGACTAGAACACCCATCAGCTGCATTGAGAACCCAAACATGCATGGAGGCAGACTAAGGAAGGAGGGAAAGCCCAAAGACGACTCTGTAGCTCCTCTCTCTCTATACCTCGTAGCTCTCCTCGTCTCCGGCCACGCAGCCCACGGTCTTGATGAAGGGGTGTCCAGGGTTGTCCACGCCGGTCTGGATGCTCTGGTCCAGGGTCCAGTTGTGGGGGGTCACGCGGTCCCTCAGCTTGGCGTAGATGGCCGGGGTCAACGCAGCGGCCATACAGTTGTTGTGCTTCCTCAGGTCGGGGAAGTCAGCGCTACAAAGAGAGATATGAGAGAGATAGAGAGAGAGAGAGAGAGATAAGAGAGAGAGATAGAGCGAGGGAGAGAGAGATAGAGTGAGGGAGAGAGAGAGCGACAGAGCGAGACAGAGACAGAGACAGAGAGACAGACAGACGGACAGAGAGCGAGAGAGATATTCATATTCTGTACCCCCTAGCCACGCACAAGAAGTGCCATGGTGATGATTCATGGCATTCATGGCGATGCATTATTCAGAGTTAGACTATGCAAATTAGCTGTGATGTCGATTATGAACTTTAAAACAACTTTACAAATGTAACTACTAATGTCTAATTGTTTCACCATTTTGAATGTACATGTGTGTATGATTGGATCATTTCTGATTGTATGTGTATACTGTATGTGAAGTGTATATTGTATCAATACTGTAAATTGCATATATGTGTTACTTTCCGATTGTATATGTGGATCTTTTCAAGGATTGTATACTTTCTGACTGTATTGTGGATATGTTAAATGATTGTATACTTTCCGATTGTATGTGGATATTTTAAACGATTGTTTACTTTCTGATTGTATGCGGATATTGTATGCGGGTGTATAACGTCTGCATATGTATATCTCTGATTGTATATTGAATATATCTGTTACAATATTGTATATTGTGTTTGTTCTGATGTGTGTGTGTGTGTAGGTCAGTTCGTGACACGGCCAGCAGGTGGCGCCAGTGGTACCTGGGAGGGTACAGGCTCCTCTTGCTCTCGGCAGACAGGGCGCCGCTCTCGCTCAGCAGGAAGCCAACTGCCGCGGTGCCAGCGCCCAGGCCGGCCAACAGCACGGCAGGGTTACGGCCAGCAAGGATACGTGTGAATGAGCTCGCCATCTTGTGAGTGTCGCAAATGTCAGTTATTGATAAACTGGGGGGGGGGGGGGGGGGGAAAGAAAAAGACATAAATAATGTCATAAATAATGTTATACTTTATGTTTTCAGCATGCATAGGTTTTTTTTTAAATATATGTGTATTGATTTTTTGATCATTTTAGCCTATGACATTACATACAATACAGTATATTCAGGTTGTCAATTGAGAAATACATGAATGCTAATTCATGTATACTCCACCAGCTCCACCTACATCCACCCACCCACACACACCCGATGTTTAACACGTCTCCAACATCTAAAAACCGCCCACCCAGGATCATCTGCCCCCTGTCTTTAATCTGATTAAAAATACAGATTCAAATAACACAACACTGAGAGCTTCTGGGCAGCCTGTCCTTCAACCTGGTCTCAGAGATCAGATGGAAAAGGTCGGACCAGCATTCTTAATATAGCCACGGCGTTATGACGTCATCAGTCTGCTTATCCCCGGGTCCGAGCTGAACCAGCACGCACTGCAACCCCCCCCCTCTACCCCTCTCCCCCTTGCACATGGAACGTCCCTATAAACTGTACGTTTAGTCGTTACCTGTACCTATATAAAATATGAAATAGTGTATTCCAATAGTATAGTGTGTGTGCAATAGTGTACAAATAACTGTAGCCCGATTTTTGTTTTACATTTAATGTAATCGTTGTATCCTACTGGGATTTGATCTCCTGTGAAAGTTAACGACTTCACAGTCAGTCAGTCTTGTGACCGGTTCTACCGGTCAAACAGATGTTATTATTAATAGAACCCTCCTCCCCTCCTCCTCCTCCTCCCCCCCTCCTCCTCCCCTCCCTCTGCCCAAGGGTTCTAGCGCCAGGATTCTGTGCCAAAGCACCTTTAACATATTCTCGGGTAACACGGAGATCCCGTGGAACTGATGACACCGATGGTGCCCTGATGAGTGAGCCCTGTCACACCACACAGGGAACAACAAGCGCCACCCAGCGACTCCTTCTCTTTAACGTTGACATTTGAAAGATAAGAAAAAAGGTCAGAGATGGAGGGACACTACTAGTCAATTCACGTTTCCATTATCGGGGGTTCTTTCCAAGAACTCTGCTTCCCCCCGAACTGTGTGCTCCCGCGTGGGTCCGTGAGCTCTGAGCAGTGAGTGACTCTGAGCTGGGCTTACGTGCCCTAATCTTTGGGACTTATGCCAAAGCGAGATGCTCCTGTCAGACCTGGGAGGGATGAGCCCTCCTTCCGCCCACACACATGACCTTGGCTAACAAGGCTAACTGTGAGCACGTAATCGAGGACAGGCCACCATGGGGCTCGGTACAAGCCTTTTATTTTGTTTTACAATGAACCGTTTCAGATGGAAACATAGTCTGTTCCTTTGTATTCATTATGGAGGTGTTTCCAGATGTTCAACTCAAATTGTATCACAGAAGGAACAAGAATGGTTCTTGTGCCGATAAAATAAAATAATTGTAACGGAACAGAACATCTTTCTCTACACGCTTGTCTTTTTGATTCTTGTTTCATTTCGAAAAACCAAGGCACATCAAATCACATTCAAACCATTGTTTGACAGATCATACTTTTCCCCTCTATGGCATAAATGGCAGAAACATTTAAAAAGGTACCAACTATCACATAACTAGTTAGGAAAAGCATAAACAAACCCCATACACCATGCATGCATTTTAGATGGCAGTTTACATACACATAGAACTATACCAGCATGTCTAAAGAGAGAGAGAGAGAGAAGAGTGAGTGAGTGAGGCCTACCTGGACAGAAGTCGCTATCCTCCCTGGGCCGTGGAACTCTTGAGTGCATCTCCCTTCACCACAAAACTCTGCCCACTAGTGGCGGGGGGATTACCCCCCTCCCCCCCCTCTGCTGGCCCAATGGGAGCGCGAGACACGGCCCGTAATAGACCAATCCGAGGGCCAAGAGCATATGGTGGAGCAGTGCAATCCTATTTGGCTCTACAGCTGCGAGACCCAACGCAGGGGGGAGTCCAATCCCTCGCTGTCTGTCTGCCCAGGGTGACCTTGGCGTTTCCTCTGCAGCACCATAGTTTTCACGTGTAAGAGTACAGTATATATCATATATGTCATATTTGTTGGCACCTTAACACGTTAATATTAGCAACTGGCAAAAGGGGCATCTATTTGGACATTTTATGGCGGACCTTTGTGAACCTAGATTGGAAGGGAGGGAGGGAATGGGGAGTAAGCATTCCATTCCAGTACGTGTTGCAAATAGAAAATCAAAAATCTTGAATGGTGAATCTTGGAAGTAGGACACAGTGCTGTGTGCCGTGCTGGTGTTTGGCCCACCACCGCGCACTGACACGGACACGCTGACATGGACACACTGAGCCTCTTGAGTCGCTGCACGTTTTACACATAGTGGATTTTGTTCATTCCTATATTGACCGTGAAGATTAAACGCCAACCAATACCGAAGCACCATGTGGTTCGGTCATGTTGTGTGCGTTCCATACCGCAAAAACGTATGTACAAAGACAAATGCAATTTTTTACGTGAGGGTTTTTATTTACAACACTTTAAAGTGTAAATATACAGTATGTAGAAGGGGGGGGGGGGGGGGGCTGTACATCCTGGAAGGAAAGTTGCATGGGGAAGAGGGCAGTAACAGTCAGTTAAAGTGAAGTACCCCTGAGCTATGCTACAGTTCATAGCAACATATTATTGAAGTTTTGACCCAAAGAACGAAGATATATATATATATATATATATATATATATATATATATATATATATATATATATATATAAAAATAAACTAATTTAATTGACATTATGACATTAAGTCTTCAGTGGCGTACCAGTTTACTTTGATGGTTTGTTGTTTTACATATTTCCACGAAATATTAGACTTAATTAGGATCAAAAGTATCAAAAAAGGGTACTCCTAGCTAATGAAATAACAGCTAGAATATACATGAAAATATATTTGAGGACATTTACACACACACACACACACACACACACAGTAAAAATAAAAAAATCGAAATAGAACATTTAAAATTATGATTTTTTGTTGTTGTTGTTGGACATAATATTAGGAATACAAAAGGAAGTGATTATGAATACAGTCCCAATGCCACACCATAAACAGACCTCTGGTGTCAACGACCACACGGCGTGTGCGGATAAGTTCAACATATGGACACGGTTCTCTCGGAGTCTTTTCTACACGTCCTAAATCTAAACCGAGTTCCACTCGGGCTGCTCAGGACTTGGAGGGATAACCCATGTGTCTGTATGTTGACACACACACACGCTGTGGTAAACAAGACGTTGTTTTCCTCGCCGAACAGCTAAGTCGTATATTCACAAGAATAGGCACGGCTGGTGGTTAGGCTAGGTTTTCTGAGTGTATATTAAATCTAAATCTGGAGGATTTAATCCTCCTTATTGACCAATATGTACATTCATATTGTACGCCACACACACACACACACACACACACACACACACACACACACACACACACACACAGTGAAATGTGTTTCTCTGCATTCAACCCATCCTAGTAATAGGAGCAGTGGGCAGCTATTGTTATATACAGCTGCCCACGGGGAGCAGTGTAGGGGTCTGGTGCCTTGCTCAAAGGCACCTTGGCAGTGCCCAGGTGTTTAGGGGACTTGACCCGGGACCTTCCGGTTCCCAAGCCAAGTCTCAAAGGACTGAGCTTCTGCCGCCCCACTGTATTGTCTGCGAAAGTGTGTGTGTGTGTGTGTGGGCGAATGTGTGTGTGTGTGTGTGTGTGTGTGTGTGTGAGCATGTGTGTGTGTGTGTGTGTGTGTGTGTGTGCACATGCGTGTGTGTGTACGCATGTGTGTGTATGTGTGTATGCATGTGTGTGTGTGCGTGCATGCGTATCTGTATCTCTCCGTGCATGCGGTCAGCCAGGTGCGACCCGGGGCTCCATCTTGAGTGACAGCTCGTACAGCGTGTCCTCGTCCATTACCAGGCTCTTGTCCAGCAGGAACTGAGTGACCTGAAGAACCACCACCACACAGAACACAGGGGGGCCACAGGGGAGACGGTTAGAGACACCGGAGGAGCCAATGGGAAAACAAGGAACTTTTGGTTTAGTTTTTTGGTTATTCTTTCCAGACTTTTACATATTTACATACTTATATTCTGTAAAATAATATATATTATTATTATATATATTACTTATATTATATTATTTGACAGAACACCAATATTCAGATTTCTTAGAAGATGCTTTTATCTCAAGCAACGTGCAGTGAATTCACATTCACGTGACTACGGAGCAGGTAGGAGGTTAGGAGGTTCTTGGCTGAAGAATGCCCAGAACCCCTTTTGGCCGGGTAGGTTGAATATCCAAACCATCACAATCCTGCCCCCCCCCCCCCTACCCTACATAACATCTCATTCATAGTGCACAGAACTATGATTACAACAAAAACATCCATCAAACAGTATGACACACAAGTCTAAAACGCACGCATTGGAAATGACCTCCTTCACCTTGTTTTTCAGGATTGTCCTAATTATTTAATATATGTCGTTTGTCTTAAGAACGCAACATCTATCAGATAGTCCAAAATTGCTCCGGTCACTTGTACCTTGGTCTGGTGTTCGATCCTGTAGGGCGCCTGCTGAAACTGACGAATCTCCCGGATAATGTGGGAGATCTGGAGACAAAAAAAAAGACAATTTAAATATAGAAATATAAAACTAAATACATATGAACTTCATGTTCCTTAAAACGACGGTCATACATTCATGATTATCAATAAAAAAAAATGATCATTCTTAAAAATGTACATGTCTAAGTTCCCGCCGTGTGGTATCCGTGGTCACCCAGCTGGGCACGGGGGGGTTTCCGTTTGACGGACCGACTCAACGCGTTAAAACATAAAGCAGCGTATGGTGATCATTACCATCCTCATCTTAGAGAAGTTGACCAGGCCCTCTGCGGTGAAGTTGGGCGTTCCTTCCTCGATGAAGGCCAGGTCGGTGAGGTACATGCCCAAATATGGCACACATGGAGGGTTGCAGCTGCACAGAGAACGTTTTTTAGGGGCTAAAATGTGCGTACTGTATATATATATATATATATATATATACATATATATATATATATACGTTTGCCGTGCGCATTTTGGCGCGGTGATATTCGCTGTCGTTTACTTTTTCAGGGTCTCTCGCAGGTTCTTGAATCTTCCTTCCGACGACACGATTTTCTGTAGCCTGTCCATCAGGGACTTAGTCTGGAAAGCAGAGAACAACCCCCAGACAGACAGCTAAGTACATGATCCAATCATCCAGAATTAGTCTGATAGGTTTCTTCCCTTTCCTTTCCTTCTTGTCCCCCCTCTTCCTTCTTTATTTAACGCTGCAAACGGGGTTCATTCACTATTCACCTCAAGATTCTTAATTTGTGTAACGTACAATGGAATTCTTACTCCCTATTCACTCCTGTGCTCTGAATTAGTACACTATGCTAACTATGCAATACTATACGATACTACACAATACTATACTATATACAACATTATATACTATACTATGAACTAGAAACAACACTATACTTTAACAACATGCATAAAAGGTGCAAAAAGCATTTTAAAGTGGCAGTAGTGCAGCAGCATGTTGAATACAGTGAAACACAGTGAGTCCAGTAAAGAAGTATTTCAAAGAACTATGGCATGGCGGCCATCTTGGTTCTAGCCAAGGGGGTCCGTTTACCCCTCCCCCCCCACCCCCCCCGGCCCAGCGTTAAGAGCCAAGATGGCCGCTCGGTGTATAAGACCCACTGTGGCCCTCGTCGGTGTTTCCCCACCTGTCTGCAGACTTTGGCCCAGGTCTTCTTCAGCCTGTAGATGGCGCTGCGGTTCAGGGCCGAGGTGATCTCCAGCACGCCGTTGTAGTTGTTCAGACAGCGGCAGATGTCGGCCACCGCCAGCCACTTCTCGATGGCGCCGGCCCGAAGCCCCGCCTCCGCGTTGGCCATGATCTGGGACGCCACCAGGTTACTCATCTAGGGGGGGGGGGGAAAACGATTTGAAACCAAAGGGACGTTTTTAAAGGTTTGATGTTTGTGTGCTGGAGGGCAATATGTGTGCCCTCCATGTGTGTGTGTGTGTGTGTGTGTGTGTGTGTGTGTGTGTGTGTGTGTGTGTGTGTGTGTGTGTGTGTGTGTGTGTGTGTGTGTGTGTGTGTGTGTGTGTGTGTGTGTGTGTGTGTGTGTGTGTGTGTGTGTGTGTGTGTGCGTGCGTGCGTGCGTGCGTGCGTGCGTGCGTGCGTGCGTGCGTGCGTGCGTGCGTGCGTGTTGTCCTTTGACTGACGTTGTTAAAGTGCTGGCTGGTCTTCATGATGTATGGCGTTCTCTCGGTCTTGTCCAGCTTCATCCACCCCTGTCCGAGGAACTCTCTGCACATTTAGAAAACACAACCATACCAGACACTCACCTGTTAAGAGCTGCTTCTAAAAGGTGTAAATAGTGTTGTGTTTTATGTTTTTAACTGGTTGTTTTCCTCGGAAATGTATCATATGTACATATGTAACACATTATTTGAACACTGCAAAGTGTCTTTGAGTGTCATGAAAAGCACAAATATTATAACAACAACAAGAACCATTTGAACAGAAATTAGACTTTCAGTCAGAACTTGTGGCTCGGTCAAGACCTGCACCCACGCTTCAGACGAGCCATAGTACCTGGGCTGCTGCTTGATGACTATACATCGAAGGAATACAATACTCAGGTGTGTATGGGCACTTGTACACAGGTACACATGTACTCACTCGTAAGGAATACCCCTGAACACGATGTGGTCCAGGAGTGTGATCTGCTCGGCCAGCTCCATGGCGGAGAGAGACTCGAAGCACTCTGCCTTTGGACTCTCCGCCTGCAAGCATACACACAGGCATAGGCACACACACACACACACACACACACACACACACACACACACACACACACACACACACACACACACACACACACACACACACACACACACACACACACACACACACACACACACAGTGTAGGAAAATAAAATAAAATTTGTTTAAAGAGACACTTTATTTGACCATTTCCAAATCCATCGGCTTGTTATGTCACACAAGTGGGAGTGTCCACCCAGATGAATAATAGATCTGTCAATCATCTGATTGGACACACCCACTTGGGCTGGATTTCGAAACGGCTTGCAATTGGCTAATAAACCTCACACCTGGTGGTCTGGCTATGGAATTGTGTGACAAAAATGAACAAAATGCAATTACACAATTACGAAATACAAAAACACTATATTACTTACAGTAAATCACAAAAATAAAACCGTATTCTTACCACAATGAAGTGGAGCAGAGGAGAGCTTTTCTGTTCCACAGGCAGTAAATAGAAGGAAAAAACATGATCAAACCCTTCATGATAAATCAAAACAATATTAGTGCTGCCAGATTGGAGTGCCAGCCGGTCCGGTGGTAGCAGATTATTAGTCCTAACAGCTATGAGAACTAGCATGTACATGCGTAACAGGGACCCACCATTTGCAATATGTCCTCTATCTTCAGCTGGACGTCGTCTTGTTCTTCCTGAGCCAGAGCACTGAGGAATAAAACAACAACAATACAATTAAAAAACATGTTTAAAACAGCGTTATAGTGTGTGTGTGTGTGTGTGTGTGTGTGTGTGTGTTTACCTCAGTAGGTTGGCAGTGGCCTTCCTCTCCTGGGGTAGGAGGTCCGGGTCTCGTAACACCTCGTCCAGGAGGGAGACCACCCCGGTCTTCAGGACACTGTTCATATCAAAGTCCTGGTAGACACACGCACACACACACATACACACACACACACAACCACACACACACGTTCACACACACACACACAGAAATACATTAGGATGGAAGACGACAGTTGACACAAAACACACAAGACACAAGGAGACACAACAGTGTGTCTCCTTGTGTTAATACATCTGTGCTTGTGTATTGATATTTATTTGAGTGTGTGTTGTGTGTGTGTGTGTACATGCGTGCAGGTGTCTACATGCGTGCAGGTGTGTGTGCGTGCATGCATGCAGGGATGTGTGTGTGTACATGCGTGCAGGTGAGTGTGTGTGTGTGTGTGTGTGTACATGCATGCCGGTGAGTGTGTGTGTGTGTGTGTACATGTGTGCAGGTGAGTGAGTGTGTGTGTATTTGTGTGTGTGCAGGTGTGTGTGTGTACATGCGTGCCGGTGAGTGTGTGTGTGTGTGTGTACATGTGTGCAGTGTGTGTGTGTGTGTGTGTGTGTGTGTGTGTGTGTGTGTGTGTGTGTGTGTGCGGGTGGGGGGGACTCCACCTGGGAGTGTTTGGACACCCAGTGGCGCAGGACGTTCAGAACCCTGTTGGTGGCGGCTCGTCGTATGATGAACTCCTTGTCACACGTCCTCTCCGAGCCGCACACTCCTGGGACACAAAACGTTTAACAGGCACTCAGCGCTGCGGCTCCCCAGCCTTCCACTTTAGGCGTGCCACTGGATTGTCATCGAGTGCTTCCGTCCGTGCACTCGGTTAAAAATAGATAAACACACACGTGCGTGTGGTGGCTGAGCAATAATTACTGCAAGAAGGCCGTGGTCTTTATTGTTTATTTAGCAATCAGTGGAAAACATCACAAAAAAAGAGGACGTATGACGGCATGCACCACAGTACACCACACGACCCTACTGCTGCTACTAAGCCCTCATTGAGATAGTTACTGAACAATATTAATCAATAAGTAACAATAAATAGAATTTTTTTCTATTATTGACAATTTGTCTATTTCAAGAATTGAATCCCACGTACCACCTGCAGTACCCTCGCGTGCCACAGGTGGCCACGCGGACCACAGGTTGAAAAGCCCTGAGTGATGTTATGCAAACTGGCTTACATGTTGTGCTGAGGACACAATGACAGTATATAATAACAATCAATACAACAAAAAATAGATATATTAGTTAGAGTAAATAGGAATTACTCAGATATATTAGTTAGATAGTAGAGTAGATAGAAATAACCCTATATTTGTAGAATTTGTTTGAATGGAAACTGCCATCAGCTTGTAATGGAAACTGCCAATTTCTACTCTGACAACGTTGATTTAGACATTTAGACACAATGACATGATTGAGGTGTGGGTGGAGGGTTTTCCAAATAAATATATTGTTGATATTTTAGCTCAATAATACATTAACTAGTCAACTAGTTAGTTAGAACTTCTAACACATAAACTTTCAGAATATCTTGGCGACAAGCTACTCCTGAGGTACGTTCCTATTGGCTGAGAGAGGCGTGCCCACCTTGGGACGTACCGTGCCCACCTTGGGACGTACCGTGCCCACCTTGGGACGTACCGTGACCAGCGGCGGCCGTGGCGATGGCGAAGGCAGAGGCCGGAGACACAGAACAGCGAGAGGTCTCCCCTGAGGAGAAACACACACACACACACACACACACACACACACACACACACACACACACACACACACACACACACACACACACACACACACACACACACAGATGTCTGTTTATTTGTTTGAGGGAAACAACAACACAATGCTTTTGTGTGCACCTGTCTGTCTGTATCGCATGTGTCTGGGGGTAGAGGATGTGTGTGTGTGTGTGATTGTGTGTGTGTACCTGTCTGTCTGTATCACATGTGTGTGTGTGTGTGTGTGTGTGGTGTGTGTGTGTGTGTGTGTGTGTGTGTTTACCCGTCTGTCTGTAGCGCATGTGTCTGGGGGTAGAGGGTGAGCGGCAGGGAGACACGTCCCCTGACTCGCTGGTTGCCGGGGACTCAGGGATGAACTTGTCCAGGGACACGGTCTCCAGCACAGCTGGTGGGAACATCCCAGAATATATCTTAAAACACAAACCTTTAACCTCCTTCTTTTAAAGGTAAAAACAGCACCAATGTGTATCTGTGGTCATTGGAACAAAAAACACTTAATGATGTTAACTAAATGAATTATACGTGCAGATATTATATGTGCTGTTATACATTTTCAGATATTTTGATATGTCTTGTCTAATGTTTTGGACCAAGTGCATTATATTAATATGCATTATTATACCGGTAAGGAATGCGTAAGGAATCATAGACATGCGGTCAGAGATGATGGGAGGCATGGTCAAGAAGTCCCTGAAGAAGTGCACTGTGCCCACTGTATTTCAGAGCCCCGACAGGTGTGTGTTTAGCTCACGTTAGATACACCGCATGCCAGGTACATTTCCATTAGTATGTCTGCTCTATTTAGTACCGAGATGGTCTTACACGTCGAGGTGCTCATCGTTGTGTTGTTGTCACGTTACTCTGCCATCGCAGACAGAAGGAACACACTGGCTGTACTACTTCTACTACTGCCACTGTCAGGGGGCCCAGCTGTGGGACTCATACACGACCTGCTGCAACCCACAGTCAAGGTGGGCTCGTCTCAGAGGTAGTAAGACTTTGACTGTAACCGTAACGTTGGAAACTAATGCGAATTGCAACTTCTTCTTGAGCTCTGACTAAAACGTGACGTGCGATGTTTGTCGATATTATTCGGTTGGTTTGGCCACCAACATGATCATCATTTCCAGGTACACATAAATGACGAATATATTTTAATGTTTGTATAAATAAATACTGGTTATGGAAGTAGGAAGCTCATTGAATGCAACACAATATGTTTGAGTGCTATAGTAGTACACATAATCCAAACGGCACTAAGAAGCAAGGAACCTCCATTCATTTGTGCGAGTTGGGAAACCCGTACCCCACTTGGTGTGTTTACAATGTGCGGCTGGTGATTTGACTGTTGGTTGGACTGTTGATTTGCAAGTAGGCTTCATCTATAAATGAATAGATGTAGGGTTGTCCATGCAATTTCCATGCACCGGCACTGGCTTATTGCTGGTTTAGGTGGGGGACACAGTATGTTCATTTGTAAATGAAAAGTTTGGAGGATTGGGTACACACTCTGCCACACACACGGCAGGATAGTATTCTAGCGTCCAATGGCCAAATGTATCTTTTCCAAGTCGGAATAACAAGTCTAATCACACCCGATTTGTTGAATAACAAACTTTTCTCGTGTCATCACTTCATCGCAGGTTGACTCTGGGACAACAGCAAAGCAACCATCAGTGGACCTTGACGCCATCTTCAGCAGCATCGCATGGCTGGTTCCTGACGGTGACGGCAGAATCTGAGTGTACTACTACCTTCACCAGTGAGTCACCGGCCTCGACGACGAGGCAGGCCTCGACGACGAGGCTGGGGAGACGGGCTGGCAGGAGTCTGAGGCGGTGGTGAGCCAGTCCTGTATGTTCAAGGTGCGCCAGATATGTGGATCACCCATGAACAACACCCACATAAAAAACATTTGGCGCACAGATGAATGGGACTGTCTTAACGTTTGGACAAGTTTTCAAAGGACATGAACCTAACAATGATTCAGTTCAACACCTGTCTATGACACATAGAAGATATCCCTCCATTCCTAGCAGAGAGGAGACTCTCTTTCTCAAACTAAATCCTGAACCAACCAACTGAAGGTTGGACGAAGAGGAACCACTTGGCCCCAAAGTTGGCTCGTCTGTCCGTGGATGGGAGGTATGAACGAGGGTTGGTTGTGCTTCAAATGTCAATTGTGGTCTCTATGTTGTGCCTCCCCCACGCTCTAATCGATCCCAGGTGTTGCCCATCATAATCAGGCCTACTGAGACTAATTAACACCTGGGATCTACCCTTCTTTAGGCTGCCGAGGACCGACGTTGGGCGCTTGGTTATTGAGAACCACTGTCACGAGAGACTGCGTGTTCCAGCTCCGACCTCGCCAAGTATCCAGTCCAACCCTGCCTAGTTTATGTTTTTGATGTTGGAGATTTACAGTAAAGACATTTTTTCTGTTGTTTTGAGTGTCCGTGTCTCGCTACTTCTGGGTTCTTTGGCACAATTGGCTCTTCGGTCTCGTTGGGGTCTAACAGAATAACCAAGCCCACCGCCAAGGTGGATGCTATGTCCGGAGCCCTAGCGTCCATCCAGCGATCTCTGGACGCGTTAGCCGTCAGCACCTATCCAGCCCCAGGTTCCGGTCCGGGAACCAGTTCGTCCTACGTCCCAGCTGGCCCCGATGTCCCCGCAGGGTCAGTCGGTTGCGCCGAGCCCAGCTTGGTTAGCCCCAGATCGTTCGGGGGCGATTTGAACCAGTGCCGTGGGTTCATAGCTCAGTGTGAGTTGCTGTTCACACATCAGCCGTCCAAGTATTCCTCGGGTGGGGCCAGGATTGCTTTTGTGATGTCCCTCCTTGCCGACAGAGCTCTCAGCTGGGCGATAGCCGCGGTGAACAGCGACGGGGGTTATGCCACCGATTACCCCCTGTTCAAGCGAGAGTTTTGCGCGGTCTTTGACCATCCATTGGACGGGCTGGATTCTGCAAGCCGGCTGCTAGTTTGCCGTCAGGGGTCTCGCTCGGTGGCCGATTTCACGGTGGAGTTCCGGATCCTTGCAATAGAGAGTGGTTGGGACGATAGAGCACTCCTCTGTCTCTATCGCAAGGGCTTGAGCGACGCCGTCAAGGACCTCATCGTTCGAGACAGCCCGGAGACGCTGAGAGAGTTAATCACACTGGCACTCCAAATGGACTCACGGCTGCGTGAACGCCGTTTGGACCGAGCCCAGCGTTCGTTCCTTTGCCCGGCTCCCGGTCGCTCTGCCTCGGCGACCGCCACCCAGTCCGCGGCGGGCTTGGCCACGCCCCCTTTTCAGCACGCGCTGTCTGTTGACAGGTCGACGTCCGGGCCCGGAGAGCCCATGGAGATTGGCCGATCCCACCTTTCGGCAGGACAAAGAGAGTACAGGATGTCCCACCAACAGTGCCTCTACTGTGGGAAGGAGGGACATTATGTCAGATCCTGCCCAACCCGCCCAAACGACCAAGCTCGCCAGTAAGGGGCATACGGGTGAGCAAGACATCCCTTTCCCCGCCCCATAGTACGTTAAATCGTCTTTTTCCGGCCACCTTAGCCTGGGGTACGGAGACCTTGTCGGTTGGCGCTCTCATAGACTCGGGTGCCGACGAGTGTCTACTGGATGTTACTCTAGCCCGACAGGCGGGAGTCCCTTTGGTGGCTTTAGATCGCACCCTCTCTCCTCGGGCCATAGATGGGCATTCTTTGGGTACTATTACGCACGCTACTGACCTTCTCACACTCACTCTTTCGGGAAATCACTCGGAGTCCATTCGTTTTTTTGTTTTGCACGCCCCCACGGCGCCTCTAGTGTTGGGTAGACCCTGGCTGGAGAGGCACGACCCTCACATCTCCTGGGCATCTGGGCGGGTTTTGGGGTGGAGTACAGCTTGTCACGCTACCTGTTTGCGTTCCGCCTTGTCTCCGTCCAGCGGTTCCAGGCCTGTGTCCTCTCCACCAGATATCACTGGGGTGCCTCACATTTATCACGACCTCTCTCTGGCGTTTAGTAAGGACAGAGCCCTCTCACTCCCCCCTCACCGGCCTTATGATTGTCCCATCGACCTCCTTCCTGGGGCCGCCCTTCCTAAGAGGCGGCTCTACAACATCTCCCAGCCGGAGAGGGAGGCGATGCGCAACTATATCGCTGAGTCCCTAGCCTCAGGCCTTATAAAGCCGTCGTCTTCGCCCCTCGCAGCGGGCTTCTTCTTCGTGGCTAAGAAGGACGGTGGCCTGAGGCCCTGTATAGACTATCGGGCACTGAACGACATCACGGTGAAGAATAGGTACCCCCTGCCACTTCTTAGTTCCACTTTCGAGCCACTCACGCACGCCCGGGTGTTCACCAAGTTGGACCTTCGTAACGCATACCACTTGGTCAGGATCAGGGAGGGTGACGAGTGGAAGACGGCCTTCAACACCCATCTCGGCCACTATGAGTACCGCGTCATGCCGTTCGGTCTGTCCAATGCCCCCGGAGTTTTCCAAGGCCTGGTGAATGACGTGCTGAGGGACATGCTAGACATCTTTGTGGTGGTGTACCTGGACGACATCCTGATTTTCTCTAGGTCCATGGAGGAACACCACCAGCACGTCCGCCTGGTGCTACAACGGCTGTTGGAGAACAGGCTCTACGTGAAGGCTGAGAAGTGCGTCTTCCACACCAACTCGGTGACGTATCTCGGCAACGTGGTGGAGGATGGACAGATGCGTGCAGACCCCGCCAAGATCAAGGCGGTGGAGGAATGGCCACGCCCTACTGACCGCACGCAGCTCAGGCGCTTCCTGGGTTTTGCAGGCTTTGTGCGGCGGTTCATCAAGGGGTTCAGCCAGGTGGCTGCCCCCCTCAACGCCCTCACCTCCTCCTCTCGACCATTCGTGTGGACACCTGAGGCGGAGTCGGCCTTCCGCCGACTCAAGAGCTTGTTCACCACAGCCCCGGTTCTCGTCCACCCCGACCCGGCGAGGCAGTACGTCGTCGAGGTAGATGCGTCTGACACAGGCATCGGAGCCGTTCTCTCACAGCGGTCAGAGGAGGACCACAGGGTCCACCCATGTGCCTATTTCTCTCGGCGTTTCGAACCCGCTGAGAGGAACTATGATGTGGGCAACAAGGAACTGTTGGCGGTTCACGCCGCCCTGGAGGAGTGGAGACACTGGTTGGAGGGAGCGGAGCTACCGTTCATCGTGTGGTCGGATCACAAGAACCTGGCCTACATGAGGACGGCGAAGAGGCTGAACTCCAGGCAGGCCCGCTGGGCCCTTTTCTTCAGCCGGTTCAATTTCACCCTCACCTACCGTCCGGGCTCCAAGAACGTCAGAGCTGACGCCCTCTCCCGTCAGTCCCCGGGGGAGGGTCCTGCCGTCAAGGAGAACCCCGACACCATCCTTTCCTCAGCCCGGGTGGTGGGTGTAGTCACCTGGGCCATCGAGCCGCTGGTGAGACAGGCCCAGCGGGCCGAGCCAGACCCAGGTAACGGTCCCTGTAACCGGTTGTTTGTGCCTCTTGCTGTCCGCCCGCAGGTGTTGGAGTGGGGCCACTCCAGCCACTTTGCTTGTCACCCCGGGGAGCGGCGGACGGCGGAGTTCATCAGCCGGAGGTTCTGGTGGACCACTCTCAGGAGGGATGTCAGGGGGTTTGTAGCCGCCTGCACCACCTGCGCCCGGAGCAAGGCTTCGCATCGCCCTCCAGCAGGTCTCCTGCACCCCCTCCCCGTTCCCAGTCGCCCATGGTCCCACATTGCCTTGGACTTTATTACGGGGCTTCCTGTTTCCCAAGGCTGTGACACCATCCTGACCGTGGTCGATCGCTTCTCCAAGGCGGTTCATTTTGTTTCCCTCCCAGGGCTTCCCTCGGCGGCCGAAACAGCGGACCTCCTGACCCTCCATGTGGTCCGCCTACATGGAATCCCCTCTGACATTGTGTCCGACCGCGGTCCCCAATTCATCTCCAAGGTGTGGCAGGCCTTCTGCAAGGGAATTGGGGCCACGGCCAGCCTATCCTCTGGGTACCACCCCCAGTCCAATGGGCAGGCGGAGCGCGCCAACCAGGCCGTCGAGGCGGCTCTTCGTTGCGTCACCTCGAGTAACCCCACCTCCTGGGCCAAGTACCTGCCCTGGGTGGAGTATTCCCTCAACGCTATGGAGAGCTCCGCTACTGGTATGTCCCCGTTCCAATGTTCCCTGGGCTACCAGCCCCCGCTGTTTCCCCAACAGGAGCTGGAGGTGGCGGTCCCGTCCACCAGGGCCCACCTCCGCCGGTGTCGACGCGTTTGGAGGGCCGCCCGGGCCGCACTACTCCGGGCCACGGAGCGGGCCCGGCTTGCCGCGAACCGGCGGAGGGTGCCTGCCCCTGTCTACCAGCCTGGTCAGTGGGTTTGGCTGTTGGCCCGGGACCTGCCCCTCCAGACCTCCCAGACATCAACTCGTAAGTTGAATCCCCGGTACGTTGGTCCCTACACCGTGGATCAAATCATTAACCCCTCTGCGGTGCGTTTGGTTCTCCCTCCGGCTCTCCGGGTTCACCCCGTGTTTCATGTGTCTCAGCTAAAACCCGTGGCCTCCAGTCCCTTGTCTCCCCCTGTTACAGCTCCGCCGCTTCCCCGGGTCCTGGCGGATGGAGATCCGGTATGGTCGGTCCATAAGCTCCTCGCCGTCCGCCGCCGGGGGCGGGGTTTCCAGTACCTAGTGGATTGGGAGGGCTTCGGTCCGGAGGACCGGAGCTGGGTGCCCACTTCCTATCTCGCGGACCCCTCCCTGCTGGACGACTTCTATCGGGAGAACCCGGGGGCTCTGGGGCGGTCGCCGGGAGCCTCCCCTCAGGGGGGGGATACTGTTGTGCCTCCCCCGCGCTCTAATCGATCCCAGGTGTTGCCCATCATAATCAGGCCTACTGAGACTAATTAACACCTGGGATCTACCCTTCTTTAGGCTGCCGAGGACCCACGTGGGGCGCTTGGTTATTGAGAACCACTGTCACCAGAGACTGCGTGTTCACAGTCACCAGAGACTGCGTGTTCACAGTCACCAGAGACTGCGTGTTCACAGTCACCAGAGACTGCGTGTTCACAGTCACGAGAGACTGCGTGTTCCAGCTCCGACCTCGCCAAGTATCCAGTCCAACCCTGCCTAGTTTATGTTTTTGATGTTGGAGATTTACAGTAAAGACATTTTTTCTGTTGTTTTGAGTGTCCGTGTCTCGCTACTTCTGGGTTCTTTGGCACAATTGGCTCTTCGGTCTCGTTGGGGTCTAACACTCTATCCACATCATCTTCATAAGACTACAGACTGTGTCATACCTCAAAAGGTATTTAGAACTTCTGTCTATAGAAACGTGACGAGACATATGTAAAGTGTTATCCATCTGTTATAGTTTATAATAATAATAATAACAACTGACTTTTCTATTCATTCACAGATTTACTATGAATATGTTTACAGTCTGTGGGAGACATACTGTGCATGTGCATGACGTGAAAAAGCTATTATAGTTATGACCATAACAATAGGGCCTTGTTAGCCTAGTGCTGGCATCTTAACAATGTTTTTGTTAAAATTTGAACTTCTTGGACTTCTCCGACAGTTAGTCCAAGTCTGCACTACACGAAAAATATATTTGATCATTTTAGGTGAGGTGCAAAGGAAATGAGTTTAGTGCCAGAGGACCAAGCATTGGGTTGTGAAGATGGTTTAAGAACCCTACACACATAACTTCAGAGCACGCCTTGTTGAACTTGTTGTCATTCCACAAAGATGGGAGCCTACCATTGCCTATAAAGTGCGGACATCATCACTCCAGCTCTCCCCCACCCTGCTCTCCCCCCCCAGCCTGCTCTCTCCCCCAGCCTGCTCTCCCCCCCCCCAGCCTGCTCTCCCCCACCCTGCTCTCCCCCCCCAGCCTGCTCTCTCCCCCAGCCTGCTCTCCCCCAGCCTGCTCTCCCCCCAACCTGCTCTCTCCCCCAGCCTGCTCTCCCCCCAACCTGCTCTCTCCCCCAGCCTGCTCTCCCCCCCAGCCTTCTCTCCCCCCCAGCCTGCTCCCCCCCCCAACCTTCTCTCTCCCCCAGCCTGCTCTCTCCCCCCAACCTTCTCTCTCCCCCAGCCTGCTCTCCCCCCCCTGCCTGCTCTCCCCCCCCCAGCCTGCTCTCCCCCCCAGCCTGCTCCTCCCCAGCCTGCTCCCCCCCAGCCTGCTCTCTCCCCCAAACTGCTCTCTCCCCCAAGCCTGCTCTCTCCCCCAGCCTGCTCTCTCCCCCAAAGCCTGCTCTCTCCCCCAACCCGTTCTCTCACCCAACCTGCTCTCTCCCCCAGCCTGCTCTCTCCCCCAACCTGCTCCCCCCAGCCTGCTCTCTCCCCCAACCTTCTCTCCCCCCCAGCCTGCTCTCTCCCCCAATCTGCTCTCCCCCAGCCTGCTCTCTCCCCCAACCTGCTCTCTCCCCCAAGCTACTCTCTCCCCCAAAGCCTGCTCTCCCCCTCAGCCTGCTCTCTCCCCCAACCTGCTCTCTCCCCCAAGCTACTCTCTCCCCCAAAGCCTGCTCTCTCCCTCAGCCTGCTCTCTCCCCCAACCTGCTCTCTCCCCCAAGCTACTCTCTCCCCCAGCCTGCTCTCTCCCCCAGCCTGCTCTCCCCCCCAGCCTGCTCTCCCCCCCCTGCCTGCTCTCCCCCCCCCAGCCTGCTCTCCCCCCAGCCTGCTCCCCCCCAGCCTGCTCTCTCCCCCAAACTGCTCTCTCCCCCAAAGCCTGCTCTCTCCCCCAGCCTGCTCTCTCCCCCAAAGCCTGCTCTCTCCCCCAACCCGTTCTCTCACCCAACCTGCTCTCCCCCCCAGCCTGCTCTCCCCCAACCTGCTCTCTCCCCCAGCCTGCTCTCTCCCCCAACCTGCTCTCTCCCCCAGCCTGCTCTCCCCCCAACCTGCTCTCTCCCCCAGCCTGCTCTCTCCCCCAGCCTGCTCTCTCCCCCAGCCTGCTCTCCCCAGCCTGCTCTCTCCCCCAACCTGCTCTCTCCCCCAGCCTGCTCTCTCCCCCAACCTGCTCTCTCCCCCAGCCTTCTCTTCCTCCCAACATCGCAAAACTCAAAATGTTGTGTACGAAATTGGACTAAACTTAGTGGTTAGATTACTTATAGGCAAAGGAACATTTGCCGCAGATTGGGGGAAGGTCTGCGCTCTACTGAGGGCCCTCTAGTTTGTTGTTGGATAGTTGTTACTTGTTCTACTGAGGGCCCTCTAGTTTGTTGTTGGATAGTTGTTACTTGTTCTACTGAGGGCCCTCTAGTTTGTTGTTGGATAGTTGTTACTTGCTCTACTGAGGGCCCTCTAGTTTGTTGTTGGATAGTTGTTACTTGTTCTACTGAGGGCCCTCTAGTTTGTTGTTGGATAGTTGTTACTTGTTCTACTGAGGGCCTCTAGTTTGTTGTTGGATAGTTGTTACTTGTCACCGACTTTGAAATTGGTGTTTATTAAGAGGTGTGTAGCCAGGCTGCAGATGGACCTAGTCACCTTTTGAAATAACAAGGTGTAGCCATGGAGAGAACCATGGCATTTACTCGGACGGTTTTCATAAAAGACAATAAACATTTTGTACTATGCATTGGTATTTCATCCTTTTTTGGTCTTTAATTAAATGTTTAAATGTTGACATTATGCCTAGATTTATGGTCATTGGTGTGAAAATAAAAATAAAGTTTGTATGTTAATATAGATAACAACTTTATTCAGGTATCTAGACCACGCCCCCTGGCTACCTTTGACCATCTAGACCACGCCCCCTGGCTACTTTTGACCATGTAGACCACGCCCCCTGGCTACCTTTGACCATCTAGACCACGCCCCCTGGCTAACTTTGACCATCTAGACCACGCCCCCTGGCTACCTTTGACCAGCTAGACCATGCCCCCTGGCTACCTTTGACCATCTAGACCACGCCCCTGGCTACCTTTGACCAGCTAGACCACGCCCCCTGGCTACCTTTGACCATCTAGACCACGCCCCCTGGCTACCTTTGACCATCTAGACCACGCCCCCTGGCGACCTTTGACCATCTAGACCACGCCCCCTGGCTACTTTTGACCATGTAGACCACGCCCCCTGGCTACCTTTGACCAGCTAGACCACACCCCCTGGCTACCTTTGACCATCTAGACCACGCCCCCTGGCTACCTTTGACCAGCTAGACCACGCCCCCTGGCTACCTTTGACCATCTAGACCACGCCCCCTGGCTACCTTTGACCATCTAGACCACGCCCCCTGGCGACCTTTGACCATCTAGACCACGCCCCCTGGCTACTTTTGACCATGTAGACCACGCCCCCTGGCTACCTTTGACCAGCTAGACCACGCCCCCTGGCTACCTTTGACCATCTAGACCACGCCCCCTGGCGACCTTTGACCATCTAGACCACGCCCCCTGGCTACCTTTGACCATCTAGACCACACCCCCTGGCGACCTTTGACGATCTAGACCACGCCCCCTGGCTACCTTTGACCATCTAGACCACGCCCCCTGGCTACCTTTGACCATCTAGACCACGCCCCCTGGCTACCTTTGACCATCTAGACCATGCCTCCTGGCTTCCTTTGACCATCTAGACCACGCCCCCTGGCTACCTTTGACCATCTAGACCACGCCCCCTGGCTACCTTTGACCATCTAGACCACACCCCCTGGCGACCTTTGACCATGAGGCGGAGAAATCCACACTGACAGCCTGTAGTTCTTCCTGGTCACCAATGATGTATATAACTCGGTCAGTGCTGATTTTGCAGCAGACAAACTCCCCCTTCTCGGTCAACATAGCACACACTAAGGTGTTTATTGCTTCGATTGACTACTTTCACCAACAACACAGACTGGACATCCACATCTAAATGTGGCCAAGTTTCCCTTTTAATTGTATTGCATCTTGTTTTTGGATCGTCAAGGAGACACTGGTCTATAGTTGTATTTGACCGCTGTTTTGAATGTTGGATGTTTTTGGGTTCCCTAACCCCAACATGCTCCTAGATCTGTATCTGAATTCGACCTGTATCTGAATTCACTGCAAGTACTTTTGGATCAAACTTATCCATGTGAGCGACAGTGTGTGTGTGTGTGAGAACCATGTGTGTGTCCGTACCCCGGCGGATGCTGCGCCTCAGCTTCCCACAGAAGGCGTCGATCCTGGGCAATTCGACTCCCCCGCTCACGTCCTCCCCGGGGGCGGGGCTGAGGTCCGGGGAGCTGGGCCCGTGGCTCAGGTCCACCGAGGGGGAGGGAGAAGAGGAGGAGGGGAAGAAAGGGACGGGGCAGCGGGTGGCGGAGGGTGGCGGCGAGGAGCAGAAGCCAGAGGGGGTTCTGGGGGAGCCGGGAGGCGGGGAGAGGACGGAGGGGCAGTGGCTGGAGGTGGGGGAGGAAGGGGTGGAGGAGGAGGAGTTGTTGGAGAGTTTGCGGGAGTGGACGGGGGAGGAGGTCCACGAGGGGATGGAGAGGGGCGGGGGGGAGGAGAACTTGCGGGACACCCTCGGGGATTTGCTGTTCAGGGTGTCGGACCCCCACACGCCCTGGTTGGTGGCGAAGAACAGCTCCAAAGACCTGAGGAGAGGAACCAAACATCAGAAAACTAGCAGTAGTCGTGCTGTACATGCACCCAATTCACCACCAGGTGTGCTATTGAGCAGCCATTAAAAGCCATTTCAACATCAGATGCATGATAGATAGGTTCATCTACCATCCTACCCAGTGGACTATACCAACCAGTAGGTGTCCATCCATTAATTATCTGGATGGACACTCACTTGTGATGTCACAGCGGGAGTGCATGGGGGAAATGGCTTGGAACAGCCAATTAAACTAGGGGACCTTCAGTGGTGAGGACTATATGCTTGATGGGAGGGGAGTGTATTGAAAGATGGTTGTGTTTGCATTTTGTCCTTGATTATGCGCCTGGATTGTTCTAGGCCTCACTTTGAAGTCACATTGGTGAAAAGCCGATTGATTCAATGTAATGTCAATAGGGTTTGCCTACTGGCCCTAAACACTACAACTCTTATGCGTAGTATTTACTTAGACTGGTCCAGAGCGAGCTGCGTTATCTTCAGACTGTAGTCTGGACTGACGGATGTGATGGACAGGCGGTCGGACGAATGATACTGCACCCTGAGGTGAGGCAGGCAGTGGATTGGACGATGGGAGGCATGGAAGAATGGAGGAAACCAGGTGGGAGTGGAGGAGGGTGACCAAGGAAGTTGAAAATGAAAACATAGAATCAATGACAGGTGAGCCATGCCTCTATCTGTGACAGATGAAAATGGAGAAGGGGGGGTGGAAGTATGCATGATAGTGGAACAACACTCAGTGGAATATCCATGGATGGCAGTGTCTCTGACGCCCACAGGCTACTAAGCAAAATAAACCGTATTGATAACATTGATCGAATATTGATCAAACATTGATCCAATATCGATCAAACATTGATCCAATATCGATCAAACATTGATCCAATATCGATCAAACATTGATCAATGGCAGACAAGAAAAAGCCCTCTACAATCATCAGCTCGACGGCTAGGTTCTTCAAAGACTTAAGGTTAAAACAAAAATGAAGACAACATACCTGACAGCCACAGGCCACTCACATGAAAAGCGAAAGAACCCTGATCGTTAAAAATCAACCGATAATGATCGAATACCAATCACTCGAGAGCAGTGTACCTGATGGAGATCACATGAAATGATCAAATATCGATCGATAGAACGGCGATGTCCATGTCCAACTCTCACAACATTTAAGTGAAACAACCCGATCATATCTATTTATCAATCAGCGTGTAGCCTGAAGCCCACCCTTAACCATCACGTTCATTTCGTTTAACACTCGCTCCAGCGGCGTACCTGACGGGGATGGAGGTGAAGGGCTTCTTGTAGATGTGGGCCAGCTTGTCCATGACCACGGCGGCGGTGGTGAAGATGCGGTACGTGTGCAGGAAGGTGTTGAGGAAGTCGATGGAGAGGAAACGCAGGTCGGTGAGCCGCTCCAGGAGCCGCTCCACGCTGGCGTAGCGGATCTGGGGCACCTTGCAGGAGTTGAGCGTCTTGCTGAAGCGGATGTCCACATCGTCCTTGTGGAGTCTGGCGTCTGACCTGTAGGGGTTGGGGTGGGGGATTAAAGAGAGGTTAAAGATGAAAGGCCTGTGATGAGACGGGTAAGTTTTATCTTACTCATGATGTGCTAGGTGGGATTTGGGAGCTGTTCTTTGTGTGTGGCTTGTTAGAAACACCATAGCCCTCTGTCAGCTACTAGTGAGCGAATTTAAGTGGTAACGTTTTGAATCTTCTTACTTGATCATGTGTGGCACACTGACTTTGGAGTTCTCCTCGAACACGCTGGTCATCAGGCCGTTGCATCGGATGTTATCTATACACTACACAGTATAAATACATAGAGAATCATATATATATACACTACACAGTATAAATACATAGAGAATCATATATATATACATATATATATACACTACACAGTATAAATACATAGACAATCATATATATATATACACTACACAGTATAAATACATAGAGAATCATATATATATATACACTACACAGTATAAATACATAGAGAGTCATATATATATATATACACTACACAGTATAAATACATAGAGAATCATATATATATATACACTACACAGTATAAATACATAGAGAATCATATATAGATATACACTACACAGTATAAATACATAGACAATCATATATATATACACTACACAGTATAAATACATAGAGAGTCATATATATATATATACACTACACAGTATAAATACATAGAGAGTCATATATATATATATACACTACACAGTATAAATACATAGAGAGTCATATATATATATATACACTACACAGTATAAATACATAGAGAGTCATATATATATATACACTACACAGTATAAATACATAGAGAATCATATATATATATACACTACACAGTATAAATACATAGAGAATCATATATATATATACACTACACAGTATAAATACATAGAGAATCATATATATATATACACTACACAGTATAAATACATGGGATAGAGAATCATATATATATATATATATATATATATATATATATATATATACACACTACACTGTATAAATACATAGAGAAGGATAGAGAATCATATATATACACACTACACAGTATAAATACATAGAGGGAGGGATAGAGAATCATATATATATATATATATATATATATATATACACTACACAGTATAAATACATAGAGAATCATATATATATACACACTACACAGTATAAATACATAGAGGGAGAGATAGAGAATCATATATACACCACACAGTAGAAAAACATGACTACCACATAACCCCACCCCTTTTAAACCCCTTCCCGTCCAATCAGACGAGACTACCTGACTGATGTCACTGGTCCAGGCAGCCTTCTCCTGTCTGGAGGGAGCCAATAGGACGACAGAGAAAGGCGACCCGTCTGCCGGCTCCACCACGACCTTGAACTCCAGGTGACTGAACCCCTGGCCTGCTGCGTTGTCTGGGGGAAAACAATCAGTGCGTCTTCATGCTTACATTCTCTATGAAGCCCGAATGACCCAAGTCTATTTTGAAAACACATAATTGTGTCTTTACATTTGACTCTATATTTGTCTTTTCTTGTACATTCTTTGGAAGAATTCTGCATGTTTTTATAAAAAAAATGGATATCTCTTTTTAAATGTCCCACAGTCTGGGATTAACAAATATATATATGTTAACTCACGTAAGACGAGGGACGGTCACAAAAATTATTGAAACAGTGTTATCGCCTTCAAAATAAATACGATTCTACCAAAATGTTACACCGAAATGTGTTTTAAATCTAAACGTGTCACAGTCTGCGTTCCGTTCCTCTACCAGGTAGCCCCGCCCCCCTCATTCAGTTGTTGCGCTCGGCTGCAGCTCATTACCTATCAGGCTCATTACCTATCAGGCCAGTGCTTAAGTCTCCCCCCTGTGCACTCACTTGTTTCCAGATTGTTTACTTGACTTATGCAAGACTCTCCGGCGTTAATTCCCGACCCTGCCTGCCTGCCTGTCTCGCCTGTTTCCCCGACCCTGTCTGTCTGTCCCCAGTCAACCTGCCTTGCCTGATACCCGACCCTCCACCCGACCTCGACTACCCTTCTGCCTGCTTCCTCCTGGTTTGTCTGTTTGGACATGGTACTCTCTATTCTGTTTGGCCATGTTCCCGCTCTCCTGTTGGTATTAAAAGTATCACCGACTGTTCCTGGTTTTCCGTGTGCTGCATTTGGGTTCTAACTCGTCCCGTGACCAAACTAGATCCAGCCCCAGATGGGTCTGTATGTGAAGGGGCGCTGGTAGGTCTACTCACAGTCCTCATCGCTGTTGTCCAGCTCTTCGATGAGAGTGCACTCCATCAGGGACAAGGTTCCTCCTTGCTGTTGAGGGGGGGGGGGGGGGGCAAAGGGTTCAGAGGTCAATCCTAGGAGTCTGGTATTGGTATAGTTTTTTTCACTCATAAGATTTCCCTTTGCTGGGAAATGGGTTCATTCGTATTGATTTTTGTTTTTATATTTAAGCTTTATTGTCTTCGTAGTGGTTTTTTACTTTCTTTACTGTTTGATTCCAATCAATTTGAAGCAGTTTGTAACTTTTATTTTGAAAAGTAATATAGAAGAAGTTGATTATTATTATAATAATTAAATTATTATTTTAATAACGATAATAGTAGTAGTAGTAGTAGTAGTAGTATTATAATCATCTTTGCATCATGTTCTCATCAACATAACTGTAATGAAAATGATCAATGATGTTATCATGACAGAACATCCTCATCATCATCATCATCATCATCGATCATCATCACAAGCGTCTCCGGGCGGCTGACCTTGAGCAGGTGCAGTTTCCCCCCTGACGTGCGTGTGCATATGAGGAAGTGTTTGGTGAACAGGAAGCACTGTCTCTCCCCTTCCTTCCTGAGGGACAGCGAGCCCAGCCGCACCTTGCTGAGCACCCCCCGCTCGCTGCTGGACGGCAGCTGGACCAGAGAGCCTGGAGGAGAGAGGAGGGGGGGGGGGTGATCAAAAAGCCTTGTGAGACCATCACATCCAACAGGTGTGATCAGGGGTGATTATTGGAACACGGCCGCTTTAGGTACCGTGTCTACTGAAGGTGTGCCTATTGGAACACGGGCGTTATTAGTACCATGTCTAACGAAAGTGTGACTATTGGAACGCGGCCTCAGTCAGTACCTTGTCTGACGAAGGTCTGGCTGGTGTCCAGCAGGATGTCACAGCCCTCTACGATCATCCTCTCGATGGCCAGGTTCTTCCGGATGTTCTCCGTGTCGCTGACCTCGTCGTGCATCATCCTGGAAAAACAAACAAAAACATGTACATATCATTTAAGTCACTTTGCTGCTCTTTTTTTAGTTTATTTTATTGTATATATTATTTATATTTTTATGGTGTTGTTTTGGAGATGTATACTGCGGGAGGGAATGGGGAGTAAGCATTACTATGTACTTGTTACAAGGCTAATAAATCTGATCTGTGTTCAGCGTAAATGGGGATTCTGTTCTTACTTTAAAGCATCGGGCCTCTTGAACTTCATCACACATAAGGAAACTGTGCCATTAGAAACACTGAACTGGGGATGACTTTGTTTGAGAGAGAGAGAGAGAGAGAGAGGGTTTTAGCGCTCTTACTTTGAAAGCTCCTCTAGTTTGGACTTGGCGAACTCCAGGCTCTTGCGCTCCACGTGCTCGTGGGGCGTGTGCGCCAGCAGCTCATGCAGAGTGATGATGTACCGGGGGATCTGATCATGAGGGAAATGGGACATTTAAATAATCAAAATGAAAAGTGTCATAAAATGCATGCATGCGTGCGTGAGCACACACCATCACCACAATGCGCTACTGAATATGTTATGAAAGATATGAACGATGGAAGTAAGTCAACTATATTTGTGTAGCACTTAATCAAGGTTTTCCATCATAAAGGATGTATATAGTTATATATAAAGTTACTCTATAAATAACTTCTAAAGATATAAGCAGGTAGAAGGCTAACTATAACATCAATATATGTAAATCTGGAAAATGAATAATTAAGGAGCACACAAATGATTTGAAATAACTATCCAGCGAAATGAACACACATGCACGATTTAGCACGTACTAAATGATCACAGATAAAAAAAATACATGCAAATCTGATGCAAATGACATAATAAGAACTGATTAAGGGCCTGGGGTGAGGTTCCCATTGGTCAGGACGCTGCAGGTGACCTGGAACATGGGGTAGGTGAGGAAGGTCTCCAGCATGCGTCCCTCGCAGGCTGCGTTGGCCTCGTACTGCTTCAGCAGCTTGTCCAAGTCCCGGTTCTGCTTGCAGTTGGCCAGCACCTGCAGGCTGTACTGGTGGTTCCTCACAAACTCCTGGTAGATGTTCAGCATGGGCAGCAGGATGTCAAACAGGTCCGCTGGAACACAGAAAAAACACACGCACGTCGTCGCTTTACGTCATTTTACAAGTACATTTGTACTTTGATGTAAAACAAAAAAAAAGAAGCATTTTAAAGTGCCAGTAGTGCAGCAGCATCATGAATACAGTGCAGTACAGTGCAGTGACTGTAATGAGTCCAGAAAGTCCGGCAAAAAGCAAAAGTATGATAGTGTATGATAGTTTAATGTAATATGGATGACAATATCTTGAATCTTGACTGCATTGATTAAGTACTTTTCTGGCACACTGTGGTCATTCAAAACCCATACAAGATACCATTCATACCTGACGATCTCCTATTCAAACACACACCTCTAGAAGCTGTTTCAAAATCATGCCACCAGCTTATCAGGAGCATTATAGGAGAGGTGAGAGGTGCCTTTTAACCCTCCGGTTTGCCTAGTTTGCAGCCGTCCAATCAGAAGCTGGTCCTGGTGGACAGTGACCTTATTGTACATGGGGGTTAGTGAGATAAAGCTGGGCTCACCCAGCACCAGCGTGGGCCAGTTGGCTATCCGAGCGTTGAGGCCTTGGTGGAAGATGTCATGGAGGAACATGATGGTCTCACTAGAACAAAACCAAAACACAACAAATGCTCCATTGTATGGAGTGTTTGTTTAAACAGTATATTCCAAATACACACACACACGCACGCACGCACGCACGCACGCACGCACGCACGCACGCACGCACGCACGCACGCACGCACACACACACACACACACACACGTGCCTCTCTAATTGCTATTCCAAATCCGAATTATCTGTCAAATTCAATATATACATTTTTCTGCAATCTCTTTTTTATATGAACTTTTATTTTCTTTCTCTTTAACTCTGCCATCAAAGATAGGGGAGGTTATGTTTCTGCCCTGTTCATTTGTCTGTTAGCAAGATAACTCAAAAAGTTGGGTTCCAGAATTGGACAAAACTTGTTGGTTGTGGTTGCTTGTAGATTACTTACGGGCCAAGGAAAACATCGATTTCTGTGCAGATCTGGATATAAATTTAGTCTTAAAAAGCTTAATAGTCCTTGGGTCAGGTTTAATTGGTTTAATCAAGCACAGAAAAGGTACTGCCCAGTGGAGTTCTGCTTGTGACAGCCACGTCACCTTCTTCTGGGTTGAATAAATTACACCTTATCATACTTATACACTATATACGTATATCTTACTTCATCACATCTATCTATCTATCTATCTATCTATCTATCTATCTATCTATCTATCTATCTATCTATCTATCTATCTATCTATCTATCTATCTATCTATCTATCTATCTATCTATCTATCTATCTATCTGTCTGTCTGTCTGTCTGTCTGTCTGTCTGTCTGTCTGTCTGTCTGTCTATCTATCTATCTACATATCATATACATATACCACAAACTACGGCTATGTTGAGGGTATGTGTTCAGTTAATCTTGGATCCAGCAGTAATTCTGGGGGGGGGGGGGGGCACAGAGGCTGGGCCAGAAACAAAAAAACGGAAAGGGGCGTTAGGGGGAGTTACACCTTGTTCCTGTTTCGTGACAGAGACATTCTGCCAAAGAAAACGTATTTGTGTGTAAGCCGATGAAGCGTTCTGTAGGGGATTTTAGTTGTGTGTGTGTGTGTGTGTGTGTGTGTAGTTCTACAGTGGCCATTCTACACATGGTGTTGATTTGAAACCTTTACCGATTCCTATACATCTAAGAGATTACGGTTGAGGACGACGCTATATAAGTCTGTAAACATTTATATATATATACTCTTACTTAGTTCTACTAAGTTATACTCTTACTCTTTTACTCTTACTCTTACTAGAGAGAGAGAGAGAGAGAGAGAGAGAGGGAGAGAGAGAGAGAGAGAGAGAGAGAGAGAGAGAGAGAGAGAGAGAGAGGGAGGGCGGTGGGAGATAGGGAGAGAGAGAGAGAGAGAGAGAGAGAGAGAGAGAGAGAGAGAGAGAGAGAGAGAGAGAGAGAGAGAGGGAGGGCGGTGGGAGATAGAGAGAGAGAGAGAGAGAGAGAGAGAGAGAGAGAGAGATAGGGGGAAAGAGAGAGAGAGAGAGAGAGAGAGAGAGAGAGAGAGAGAGAGAGAGAGAGAGAGAGAGAGAGAGAGAGAGAGATAGGGGGAAAGAGAGAGAGACACATACACACCTGTTGAGGAAGATGCTGCTGACGTCATCGTGGCTAATGGGGGGCTTCTTGGAGCTGGCGGCCATCCTGAGGGGTCTCAGGAAGCAGTTGACCAGGACGGAGAGCTGGTGCACGTACTCTGTCTCCACCTCCACCATGTTGAACACGATGTGGTTCCTCTTGCGCATGCTCTCGGCGTGCGGCGAGCTGATGTAGTCCTGCACGATCAGCTTCCACTTCCTGCGGCACAGCCAGCCGCGCATGAAGCTCTGCACCTGGTGGGGGGGGGGGGGGGGGGGAGAGGTAAGAACATCAGGTAACACACGTCTGGGGGTCTGCACCCGGTGGGGAGGTAACACATCAGGTAACACACGTCAGTCTGTCTGGAGGTTCTGGGGCTCTGCACCTGGTGGGGAGAAACACGTCAGTCTGTCTGGGGGTCTGCACATGGTGGGGGAGGTAACACATCAGGTAAGACACGTCAGTCTGTCTGGAGGCCTTACACCTGGAGGAGGAACACGTCAGTCTGTCTGGAGGCCTTACACCTGGAGGAGGAACATGTCAGTCTGTCTGGGAGTCGGCACCTGGAGGAGGAACACGTCAGTCTGTCTGGAGGTCTTACACCTGGAGGAGGAACATGTCAGTCTGTCTTGGGGTCTGGAGGTCTGCACCTGGTGGGGAGGTAACACATCAGGTAAGACACGTCAGTCTGTCTGGAGGTCTTACACCTGGAGGAGGAACACGTCAGTCTGTCTGGAGGTCTGCACCTGGAGGAGGAACACGTCAGTCTGTCTGGAGGTCTGCACCTGGAGGAGGAACACGTCAGTCTGTCTGGAGGTCTGCACCTGGAGGAGGAACACGTCAGTCTGTCTGGAGGTCTTACACCTGGAGGAGGAACACGTCAGTCTGTCTGGAGGTCTTACACCTGGAGGAGGAACACGTCAGTCTGTCTGGAGGTCTTACACCTGGAGGAGGAACATGTCAGTCTGTCTGGGAGTCGGCACCTGGAGGAGGAACACGTCAGTCTGTCTGGAGGTCTGCACCTGGAGGAGGAACACGTCAGTCTGTCTGGAGGTCTGCACCTGGAGGAGGAACACGTCAGTCTGTCTTGGGGTCTGGAGGTCTGCACCTGGAGGAGGAACTATCTGTCTGTACCGTGGGGGGAAACATCAGTTACCTGTCTGTCTGTCTGTCGTCTGTCTGTCTGTGGCATCATTAGCAGCACCGTACCTTTTTTATCTTTTTGATATCAGGGTCCTCCTCTTCTTGGTTATTCTGGTACGGGCGCAGCCTCTCCTTGGCTTTGTTTAACACAAACACCTAAAACACACAAACATCACATCAGTACAACGTACAGCTGACATAAGTATAGTACATGTGAGTGTAGTACATGCAGGATTCGATACAGTATGTGTGAGTATAGCGTGTGTGTGTGTGTGTGTGAGTGTGAGTATTGTTCATGTGAGTACGATTATAGAGCGATTATGGTCATGTGAGCATAATTCCCGGGGGGGGGGAGACGGCACAGAGACTGGGCCAGAAAACCAACAACTGAAAGGGGAGGACTTAATTAAGCCTTGTTTCCTGTGTTTTCCGGAGATTATTTTCTTCTACAGAAGAAAACTAATTTGTACGAGATCGAAGTGAAGCTTTCAGAAGGGGATTTCAATAAGTGTATTTCTACAGTGGCCAGTGTACACGGTGTTCATTTGAAACATTTACAGACACTTTTTTACAGTTTACTACAGCTGGCCAAGTTAATGTTTTTGCCAATTCTGCACTTTAATTCCCCCCAGTTAGAGCTTGTCTGCCGTGAGACTTTAGATATTACTAATGTTTGAATGTGAGTATAGTCTATGTGACTATATCGGAGTACAGTCTATACCAGGGGTGTTCAAACATTTTCATTGGGGGCCACATACGGAAAAATACAAGGAGTCAGGGGCCACAAACAATATTAAAGCAGCAGTGTTCTACCCACTTCTAAAGTTATCAGTGGTGGTCTGTGAAGGTTTACCCTGCCCGGAGGAAGCCCGGGGTCCCTTTCAGGAGCCAGGCCCGGAAAGAGGGCCCGTCAGCGAGCGCCTGGTGGCCGGGTTAGCCACGGAGCCCGGTCGGGCATAGCCCGAAAAAGCAACGTGGCCACTTCTCCTTCTCGCGGACCCACCACCTACGGGAAGAACCGCTGGGGTCGGGTGCACTGCCAGTTAGGTGGCAGTGAAGGCAGGGGGCCTCGACAGACCAAACCCAGCCAACAGAGACTGGCTTTGGGGACGTGGAATGTCACCTCTCTGGGGGGGAAGGAGCCTGAGCTTGTGCGGGAGGTGGAGCGCTACCAATTACATCTGGTGGGGCTTACCTCTACGCACAGCACTGGCTCTGGAACTAAACTCCTGGATAGGGGTTGGACTCTTTCCTTCTCTGGAGTTGCTCAGGGTGTGAGGCGCGTGGGAGGAATTAGGAGAAGCCATGGAGAAGGACTTTCAGTCTGCACCAAAGCATTTCTGGCAAACAATCCGGCGCCTCAGGAGGGGGAAGCGTGGATCCATCCAAGCTGTGTACAGTAAGGGTGGGACATCAACTGAGGAGGTGATCGGGCAGTGGAAAGAACACTTTGAGCAACTTCTTAACCCAACTACACCCTCAACGGTAGAGCCAGAGCTGGAGGATGAAGGACGCCAAACATCAATCTCCCTGGAGGAAGTCACTGCGGTAGTCAAACATCTCCGCAGTGGCAAAGCCCCAGGGGTTGATGAGATCCGTCCAGAAATGCTAAAGGCTCTGGGTGTTGAGGGGCTGTCATGGATGACACGTCTTTTCAACATTGCGTGGAAGTCTGGGACAGTGCCTGAGGCGTGGCAAACGGGGGTGGTGGTACCCCTGTTCAAAAAGGGTGACCAGAGGGTGTGTGCCAATTACAGGGGTATCACATTACTCAGCCTCCCTGGGAAAGTCTACTCCAAGGTGCTGGAAAGGAGGGTTCGGCCGATAGTCAAACCTCAGATTGAAGAGGAACAATGCGGATTCTACCCTGGTCGTGGAACAACGGACCAGCTATGCCCATCCGGTCTACATGTGTTTTGTGGATTTGGAGAAGGCATATGATCGCGTCCCTCGGGAAATACTGTGGGGGGTGCTGCGGGAGTATGGGGTGTGGGGGTCACTACTGAGGGCCATCCCATCTCTGTACTCCCAAAGCAAGAGCTGTGTCCGGTTTCTCGGTAGTAAGTCGGGCCTGTTCTCAGTGGGTGTTGGCCTCCGCCAGGGCTGCCCTTTGTCTCCCAACCTGTTTGTGATTTTCATGGACAGGATTTCAAGGCGTAGTCATGGAGGGGAGGGGTTTCAGTATGGTGGGCTCAGGATTGAATCGCTGCTGTTTGCAGATGATGTGGTCCTGTTTGCGTCATCAGTATGTGACCTTTAGCACTCACTGGATCGGTTTGCAGCGGAGTGTGAAGCGGCTGGGATGAGGATCAGCACCTCCAAATCTGAGGCCATGGTTCTTAGCAGGAAACCGGTGGATTGTCTACTCCAAGTAGGGAGGGTGTCCTTATCCCAAGTGAAGGAGTTCAAGTATCTCGGGGTCTTGTTCTCGAGTGAGGGGAGGACGGAGCGTGAGATTGACCGGAGAATAGATGCAGCGGGAGCGGTATTGGGTGCACTTTGGCGCACCGTTGTAACCAAGAGAGAGCTGAGCCAGAAGGCAAAGCTCTCGATCTACCGATCAGCCTTCGTTCCTACCCTCACCTATGGTCATGAACAATAGGTAATGACCGAAAGGACGAGATCGCGAATACAAGCGGCCAAAATGAGTTTCCTCAGGAGGGTGGCTGGTATCTCCCTGAGGGATAGGGTGAGAAGCTCAGTCACTCGTGAGAGACTCGGAGTAGAGCCGCTGCTCCTTCACGTAGAAAGGAGCCAGTTGAGGTGGTTCATCTAGTAAGGATGCTTCCTGGTCGCCTCCCGAGGGAGGTTTTCCAGGCACATCCAACTGGGAAGAGACCACGGGGCAGACCAAGGTACAGGTGGAGTGATTACATCTCCACACTAGCCTGGGAACGCCTCGGGATCCCCCAGTCAGAGCTAGTCGATGTTGCCAGGGAGAGGGAAGTTTGGAGTCCCCTGCTGAAGCTGCTAAGCGGGAAAAGATGAATGGATGGTCTGTGAAGGTACTGCAGGTCAATAATGTTTCTTATGTTGTCATCTCGCAGCTCCTTCTCACAACAATGTTGCTTCTAACTCAGGATGTTGCTCCCTAATCACAGCCCTGTTTAAAGGGAGGGGTAAGTAAACTGCAGTACAGGATTGTGTTTTGTAAACCTGTATAAATACAATTATTGGGCTTATTAACACATCGAATGGGCTACTAACGGTCAGATATTTCTATTAAACGTAAGCTCACCTATGATAAGAACAGCATTTCACTCAATGGGAGCAGTGATGCTGCGCCTTGGACTGAAGCCTGCAAACAGGCCATATTATTAACTAACCCTGTGATTTTTCAAATCAGCCACAGGCCAATTACATTATGGGGCACTGGCTGCAGTTGGCCCGCGGGCCGTAGTTTGGACACCCCTGGTCTATACATATGCATATATTCAGTGGCGGGACGACACTGACGGCTATCATTGGAAAGCGTGTCTGTGAGTAACGTGCTGTGCTCCGAAACGAATGCAGACGACCTCCTGACCTCTGACTTCAGCCTCTCTATCTCCGAGTCCTGGTCCTCCAGCTGTGTGCGCAGCTGATTGGCTGCTACCTTCTCCGTCTCCATGATCTGCACCAGGTGGATGTACTTCTGCATCAGCACCTCCCGCTCCACCATGACGTCGGAGTAGCTGTCGGCCGGGCAAGGAGACCAAGATGAATATTAGATGTTGATAACCATGACGATCGTTTAATTGTTTATTTATTACATTTTAAGGTAAGGACGGAGGGATATATAGCGGTGTATAGTATGAGATAGAGAGAGAAATAAAGAAAGACCAGAAAAAGAGAAAGAGAGGGAGAAGGTGAGGAAAGAGATAGACAGAGAAATAAAGAGAATAGAAAGAAAAGAGTTTGTGTATGTGTGCGTGTGTGTGTATAAAGAAAAGAGGTCAGACTGAATGCTTGGCTTAACTCTGATGTAATCAGTGTAGCGCTAGAGCACCAGAATGTGACCTAAATGTGAACTCATATGAACACACACACACACACACATTCACGCACACGTACACACACGCACATGCACGTACACACACACACACACACACAGTTACTGCGCAACATAGTCCTTGGGTCTTAAAGACTTTATAAACCTTTAGAACAATAAGAGAAAATAACTTGCATTTAAAAATAGGACGGCAATGAGTAAGAGTAAATGTAATCTGACCTAATTAGTTTTGGCACGGTTTAATTCAGCACATATCTTATCAGAAATGTGTTGTGATGCACAACCTCCGATGTTATTGACCACCACTGATAAACAATGAAATACACAAACAGAAAGCTGTTAGTGCCTATAGTGTGTGTCTTATACACACTGTGTATATGTCTTATAGTTAGATTCCTCAACATCACCTGTCAGTTGCTTCTGCAAAATACACCTCCTTTAAATCATGGATTCAATCACTGTCTCAACTCGGGACCCACATGTGTGTCCCAGTGTGTCCGTTGCAGGGACTGGGTTTCCTGTGGGTTGTCCCACCTCCTACCGGACCGCCACCCAATAAGGGCTCCCGACCCATCATTTGAGAACCACCATCGATCACACACACAGGGACCGAGGTGAAGACAGGGGTGTGTGAGTGAGTACGTGAACGTCACCTGGCCTGCTGGATACACTCCACCCACTCTGTACACTCCGCCTCCTCCTCCGTCCGCAGCTCCAGGGGCTTCTGTCCATCGTGGCCGAACACCACCAGGAAGTAGTGCTACGGTTTGAATGTAAATACAGAAATACAAACGTTAAGAATACCAACCCACGGACATATTTACATTGAACAGGTGACGTCACCGGTGACAACACATGACTTTACCACAGTTGAAATACCTAAATAAGCCCAGTGTTGGGTCTCATACTAATTGCCAAGCCTTTCATATTCCATCACCATTGCCCGACTCTTGTTCTTTACCCCTATTTACCTCTACTTATGTTATTAAGGGTTTTCAATGTGTGCATTGAGCATTAGAAAATGATGTTCCATGAAATCCATTGGATTCTCATGTCATTTCAGGGTATCGACTTCCTTCTATTCCATCAAACCGATTTGATGGGCGGAGTCTATTTCCCCCCTTGGTTTAGTAGGCAAGCGGTTGACCAATCACGGCACCTAAAATTACTATATACAATAAAAATGAACATAAAAAGACCAATATAGTGACTGATGATATTTACATGTTTGGAATTGTGCCAAAAGATTTAAAAGTATTTAAAGTGCCAGTAGTGCAGCAGCATCATGAATACAGTGCAGTACAGTGTAGAGCAGTGTAATGAGACCAGAAAGTCTAGCAAAGTATGATAGTGTTATGTTAATAACAACGTTATGATAGTGGCAGCACTCCTAGCAGTTCAGTAGGCACACTGCCTGTGGAGAAAAATAATCTTACAATCTATCCAAGGCTGAGTTTATTAGCTTACTTTCTAAATGTACATTGATATACTTTTCCTGACAAGGATTTCAGTAGGTGTGTAGTGGATACATCCCTCTTGCTATATGTTATTTTAGGTTTTCAGACCCTGTTGTACATCACTTAAATGCCCTGTTAGCATTAACACTGCCAGCAGGGTCAGGGGTTCGATTCCCATATAGCACAGCCGTGCTATGAATGTATGCACTAAAGGTATTGTGAGACGCTTTGGATAAACGCATTCAACAAATGCAGCGTACATACACACTTTGTATTCATTATGAGACTTTCACAAACTATAAAAGATGTTGACCACAAGGTGTCACTGAAGTCCACGTTGACAAGAGTGAACCCCGGACGAAATAAATGTCAGGAAAATACAATCCTGTATGGCTGGATAACGTTCAAACATGTCATTTAAGTGCTGGGTTATCTTGAAACACTTGCATTCTTGACAGACACTCTGAGAGAGAGACAGAGACAGAGACAGAAACAGACAGAAAGAGAAAGAGAGCAAGAGAGAGAGAGAGCAAAAGAGAGAGAGAGAGAGAGCAAGAGAGAGGGAGAGAGAGAAAGAGAGAGAGAGAGCGTACCTACCTAGTGTGTGCCACTACAGACCATAGTGAGGCTTAAGGGCTTGTGTGCATGTGTGTACGTGCCTGCCTGTATTGCATGCCTGCCTGCATATATATATGTGTGTGTGTGTATGTGTGTGTGTGTGTGTGTGTGTGTGTGTGTGTGTGTGTGTGTGTGTGTGTGCCAGCCTGCGTGCATGTGTGTGTATGGTGGGGCAGCAGAGCTTATGTAACCACCAGGACTCGTATGGTACAGCTCCTTGCACTGCGAAAGCGGCTTCCCCCGCCACGGGCTGCTAAGCGCTAACGGATGGCGGCGACAGGGACACAGACAGACAGGGCTTACAGCCGCCGCTTAGCCCCGTGTCCACTTGCGCCTGACC
>CM051006.1:6124414-6126914 GCA_027704905.1 Muraenolepis orangiensis
CTGACCTACACATAGACCGCATCTAGTTTGACACTAGACCTAGTGTCAAACACTAGACCTAGACCCCATAGATAGGCTGTTTCCCCCCCCCGCAGAGCCATACGCAAACAGACGTGAATCATGTCAAACACTGACAGTGACCATAATACCGTACTGTTTGACTGTTTCTGGACTGTTCTGTGTAACTACAATACTGTGTTGTGTACATTACCTAGTTACTACATTACCTAGTTACATGGTTCATCACAATGCACCTTTTGTATAGGAATACATTTCTGATTTGCACTACCGTGTATATTCGATATTAGATTCGAGTACAGCGAGGAGAAGCTGGCATCTAACCAGAGTGCAAATGTTACCGTTAAGTGCATGGTAATATATTATTTAAAGTGGGAGGTAAAAACTGTCTACTAGGTATAAAAACAGGTATCAAATAATTGATGGAGTAGGTATGAGATATATGAGGGTATGAGATGTATGAGGTATATAGGGCCCACGCAATACTACGTGTGTATACTATATATGTATAAGTTGTATATGGAAATTCTTTAACCTGTTTATCTCTTTATCTATTTTTTCAATTGTTGTTGTTGTTGAGTCAGAATCAGAATCAGATTCAGAATCAGAGTCAGAATCAGAATTTCTGACTCCTATCCTATCTTCCGGATTCAGAATCAGAGTCAGAATTTCTGAATCCGATTCTGATTCTGATTCTGATTGATTATACGTGCCTGCTGTGGTTTATCGGCGGGCTCCTTGCTGCCGGAAGAAGAAGAAGACGACGACGACGACACTTTTGGCGCGGGGGGCGACGACCTCTCGCACGTGCAGCCCTCCAGCAGGTATATCCCCGAGGGTCGCGCGCTCTGCTCGCTCTCGAAGTAGAACAGCAGGTTCTGAAAGAGCGCGAAGAACCGATCGCTCCAGCGGCTGTTCTCGGCCGTCTTCTTGCTCAGGACGCCCCGCTTGGAGCCCTCTTTCCGGGCGACCACCGACAGGTACAGTGCGTGGCCCTCATTGTAACGCACGCTCTTCTGCATACTTGCTTTTTAAACCCTTTTTTTTTTTTTTATTTTCGCGTTGTTTCTTTATGTTAAAGAGCGACCCAGAAACTGTCGAGTGATTCCGTTCTACTACTACTACTACTAAAAGTACGATGGCGTCGATGGCGTAGAGTAGCGCGTATGGTCACACAACCGCATCGCTTCCCCAACAGAGGCACCGGCCAGCGGAGGTGTCCAGCCCGGTCCAAACTTTGACAAAGTAGTAGCGTTTCTCCATCAAGCATGAAACCGCCCCCATTAAGGGGCTGTCGGTGTTAAAGAGAGAGAGGAGGGGCGTGTATACAAACGGTTTCGTATGGTCAGCGTAATGTAAAAAAAGAAAAAAGAAAATAGATTCCGAGAACAGACGGTGAAAACGGAATCACAACCGAGATCAACCTTAATCGGCTTTGACACCGACTTAAAGGGACAGGTCTCGCAAAACGTCCGGTAACGCCGCGTCTTCTCTGCAATGGCCTTCAAAGCGACATGCGGGCTTTTTTTTTTATATCTTTGACATGGTGTCACATTTGCATACACCCCCGCCCCCCTCCACACATATGTCACACACACACACACACACACACACACACACACACACACACACACACACACACACACACACACACACACACATGCGCACACACGCACACAACACACGCAACACACACACACACACACACACACACACACACACACACACACACACACACACACACACACACACACACACACACACACACACACACACACACACACACACTTCATTGTGTAATTTACTAGAGCAATGACATAAACCTAATCTCTATTCTAATCTGAATTGTTTTGAATGCTGTGTCAGGGACATAGGGTCATAGTGTAGGGACTCCCAGCCAAAGGGTACTGGGTTCAATCCCCAATCTCCACACCCTTGATGACCTGTATCCGAGTTCACTTTACATCACTTTGGCTCGAACCAGTGTGGGTGTCGTGGTCTGGCACCACTACTAGGCAACACCTTAAATGAGCCAGGACACTGATTTAGTATTTTATAAGTTCCTTATTTAAGTATTATGAGTAAAATATTTTGTTCGTGATCATGACATGATTCTAAGTATTGATGTATCATTAACTGATACTAAATGCATTGGTTATAAGCTATATGGATTTCAACAGATTTATGTCAAATCAGTAAAAAGACTAACTCTGTTTGCATTCAGCAGTCTCTTGATCACACGTTGATTCGTACATTCACATTTGTATTGAGATACTCTTAAGCCTAAACAGGATAAATAACCATCTGAGATTCTCACCAAAACGACCCAAATGTAAAGAAAACAGGTGACTAAACCTCAGAAATGTGTTTTTTTACTATGATGAATAATATCAGAACTTATTGGTTCTTCGGTCACCGGGCGGCATGCAGTAGGTTGACCTGGTATGCGGTCCGGATCATGGAGCTCTCCCCGTATATCACC
>CM051006.1:6131914-6296914 GCA_027704905.1 Muraenolepis orangiensis
TTGCCACGGACCGGCGCCTCGCATCGTGCTGGACGCCGCGACCTTCCAGGCACCCGCCTCTCCCTCCGAGATCCAGATCGTCACGTCTCCGCAGTGGGGGGCCGGGTCCGGCTCGTCTTCGGGTCCCGGCCCGCAGGTGTTTTCCTTCAAGGAGAACCAATGCTCGGCGTGCAGCGGGGGGGCCGCCTCTGACACCCACTCGCCGACGCAACTCCGGGACCCGGGTCCGGGGCTCTGGTCCGGCCGGCTGCAGCTGCAGCAGCAGCAACCGCTCCTGAGGTTGAACTCTGAGCCCTGGCTCAAGGTCCCGGGGTCGCTGGGTTCCCAGGTTCCCCCCGCTGCCGCAGACCCCTCGGCGACGGAGAACCTCCTGTCTGGGGGCTGCCTCAAGGGGGAGCTGTTCCACGGGTACCCCGGCAACAGTGCCAAGGACCACGACGACGCCCTCACGAGCTGCATCTACTTCGGGGGGCCCAGAGTCCCCGGCAACGGCTTGACGGATGGCATCAGCAGGTCGGACAAAAGGTTGAAGGAGAGGAGAGGAAGCCTTTTTGAAGGAGGGGAGGAGGAAGAGGAAGAGGAAGATGACCACAAACGAGGACGCCATAAAATATCCCTGCCCGGCATCTGCTCCGCCCACTCGGCCTCGCACCCGAACCTCCACGCCTCTGGCGCAGGACGCTCCCCCTCGCCCTCGGCCTCCTTCGCCTGCGCCAAGACCCGCGGCGCGGCTCTCTCCAGCCTGGACAACGTCATACGCCGGCGCAAGCTGGGCGGCGACCACTACGCCTCCGACCCCCAGCTCACCCTGAAGACCATGAGTCTGGAGGAGGTCCAGGAGAGGGCCGGACCCCCCGCCGAGGGCCGGCGGATGGTCAGCTCGCGCTCCTCCACCCTCTTGGGCTCCTGCTCATCCTCCTCCTCCTACTCCAGGGAGTCTGTGGAGGGCCTGGTGGCCAGGAGGGCGCTGGCTGGGTTTGAGCGTCGGGGATCGGGCCCGTTGCTGCTCCTGGATCACATCTCGGGGCAGCACCTCCCTCGCTGCCTGCCGCCGCTGCAGCTGAACTCCCAGCGCCACAGCGGTCCGGTCCCCAGCGGGAGCAAGGCGGCCGGTAATGAATTCGGCGAGAAGATCGTGGGCCTTAAGACGTTTCTCCCCTGCGCTCCGCCCGGACATCCGAAGGAAGCGACCAGGAGGGCCTTGTTGAGGAGGCACTCTATGCAGATTGAGCAGCTGAAAACAGCCTGACCCCCAACTCCCCCCCACCCTCCCAAAGTCCTCCAGAAAGGTCAAAGTCCTAAACGAAACAGATGTTCATGCTTTAATGTAAATGGGAAACAATAGCAAATTTAAAAAACAAAAGCAACAAGCGACAAAAAGGAATGATGTTTATGTTTTAACAGTGTGTCGTCTTCAAATGATCCAATGTCAACAGAAGAGAGCCTGGACTACATCTCTATGGATCTGGATCGGCATCTTCAGCAACAAAGTCCCCCTAACATCTCCTTCTGTTCCTTCAAGACGATTTAAGGGGCGGAGTCTATTTTCCCGCCCAGGCTTGGTAGCCAAGTTGTTAACCGATCACCGTACAGTATTTTCAAGACTGAGTCTATAAGCTGACTTGAACCATTTCCCTTGGCTTTGAGATTATTACATTCATATATTGTTGACATTTTCCCGACAAGATATTTGGTAGGTGTGTAGGGGATGGTTGTCCATCACTTTAACTGAAAAGTATGGGGAATTATAGCAAGTTAGAAAACAAAACTTTTCTTACCTGGTGTACCCAATTCTGACTGGATCTTCAGAGGGAACTTTGCCGATTTCTCAACCTTATCTCCATCTAGCCGCATTAGGGATATAGTGTGAAAAAAGCAGCGGTTTTTGCCGATGGTCTCGGATGTGTCTCTCCGGGGGACGCAAAGTCAAATGACAGGAATCAGGGTCAGAATAAGAGTTTGCCGGACAAAAGCAGCAGGGAGACCTGGGCGCAGGCAACATGGAGGAAAGGTAAATATTGTTCATTTATACCAAGGTTGAAGTGATCTTAAAGCGGATTGAAAAGCGGCGATCTCAGATAAAGTTGCCCACCCCATCACTTTACCTCAAAAGTATGAGTGAATTATAGCAGTTTAGAAAACTAAAGCTGGGCATACCTTGAGCCACATAACTTGCTTCTGCTGCTTCAGTGTGTCGTTTGTTGCCATGTAATGTTTAAGAATAAGAAGAAGGAATCAGCTTCTACTGCTAGAATGTGCCAAAGCTAAAGGTCAACAATCACAACACACCGCTTGGATCTAAAACAGAAAACAAAGTCACCACAGAAAAAGGAAAATGTGTACTAGTTTAGTATTATCACACACACACACACACAAAAAAGATACCTTATCGGTTTTAAAAAGCATTTATTACAGCCATGATTGTTATTTCTCATGCATTCCATTAAAACACTTGAATCTGTAGGACATCACTACATATGGATGTTGCAATAAAAATGTTTAAAAAAAATGCTTCCCAAATATTTACATGTTTTGTACCACACCAGCAAGAATGGCAGAGCACACATTAAACATTCCACATTACACATTCCAAAACTAAAACCAGAAACGTACGTATTAGTAACAATCCACATGTGATGTGAACAAAAATATATATTTAAAAATCTATATCTAAAAAAAGATGGTCCAAGGACACCAAGGACATTGAGGTGGCTTCTGTGTAGGTGGCTCAGTCCAGAAAGTATTCCACTGGAAACAACAACTTCAACCGCTGGTTTCCTGTCCGTTCAGTTTCGGCTCACAAAAAGCTTTAAGGGATGGAGGGCGAAGGAGGTGACCTCCGCCTCGGGGGTGGGAGGAGGTGGTCGACGGAAGGGAACTGGTGTGGGCCGAGAGCGAGACGACGCTCTGCTCAGGCCCGGTCGTAGTCGCTCACCATCCTCTTGATGTGGTTCAGCTTGCCCTTCAGATACTTGCACCGCTTCTTGCTCACCTGGTAGTCTGAAGACTGTGTGAGGGAAAGGACATTTAGATTATTGTTAGTAGTAGCAGTATTATTATTATTATTGAGGTATTATGGGGCCTAGAAATTAACACACACACACACACACACACACACACGAAGTATGAACATTTTTCTTGAATGTATAATTTGAGTTTGATATGAAAGCCATGAAGTCTGATTCATATTTAATTGGCAGACAATCCTACATCAGGGTTTCCCAAACTTAAGAATGTAGAGGACCAAATTGAAATCACCAAATATATATCATAATATATATATCCTACTATTTGAATCATGCCAACACTTGCATATGTACACTTATTTTTTTTTTTAAATGGATTTTTTCTTTATTTATTTTAAATAACCTCTCACGGCCCACCTGCAAACCCTGTCCTATATTATATTATATTATATTATATATCTATATTAATATTATAATTCATTGTTTTGATATTACATGCTTAAAAATGCACACACACACAAGAGAACGCGCAAAATTGTGAAAACCTCAAGTGTGTGGCTTGGGATAGCCTTTTACCGCTGTGAAACACAGTTGCTCATTTATGTTGGTGATCTGCAGACCGTGTGATGGAAACAAAAAACCCACAACAAACAAAGCAGGCGCAACCATGCGCTCGCAAGAGAATAAAACACCACCGCTCCACAAGCTGCTTATTCGGTGCGAGTCTTGGATTAGTGTGTGGCGTCTATGGGTATGGCGTCTATGAGCGATGTCTTTTGGTATATACAGTTGGCTTTGCGTACCCTCTTGAAGTCCTTCAGCCTGTTGTACTCATCCAGGGCGTCCTGCAGGGGGGGGGGGGGGGACACATGACAAACATATGGGTGAGCAACTTGACTCACCCGCCTCGGGCAATACGGCTCTGTAGCGACCGCGGGTTCGAGTCCCGCCTGCGGTCCTATGGCATCGCACATCATTTATTCCCCTGTCTATTTCCCCACCTACACGACACAGTCTTGTCTTCACTGTCCTGGCAACAGCGGCACCAAAATGATCGAGACACTTCATTTTTCGATTGTGTCCCATTATGTCTTTTATCCTTTTCAATATAAACCACCTTTTCAATATAAACCAGTCCCATACAAGGCTTCTCCTCTCTCTCACCAGGTGGTGGATCAACGGAGAGCACAAGAGAAGAGGGGAGGAGGGGACGGGGGGGGGTGGGAAAGGATTTCTCACTAGGAACTGTGGGCTTCCCTGCTGCAGGTTGTCCAGCTCCTTGTCCACGTCCGCCAGCTTCCGGTTGACGGCGTCCAGCTCGGCCTGCAGGTCCTTGTACTCCTTGTGGTCGCGGTCAAACTCCTGCTTGTAGGCCACGCGGACGTCCTCGCTGGTGATGCGCGGGTACTCCCTGAAAGGGGGTGGGGGGGGGGAGAAAAAGATGAAAGAACGATGAATACAAAAATGTGTCCGAAAATAAAAGTACAAAAATATTTTAAAACGAATTTACAACAAAAATGTTCTATAAAAATATATAAATAAGAAAATATATAATATATATTACAATAATTCATTATAATTAAAATAATCGATATAATCTAATAATAATACTTTATTAGATAATTATATTTTATTATTATCTAATAATAACATAATTAGAATTGTTATACATCAATAAAAGCAATAATAATATTTTATCAATTTGGGGTTAAGGGGTTAAGTTTCTTTGCTCAAGGCTGCAGAATTGCGGCGGGGAGTGGGAATCAAACCCATTGCCTTTGGGCCCGAGAGTCACCCTAGGCCCTGCGCCCCTGACTCCGGTCACCTGTCGTAGTCGTCGTCGTCCAGCTCGTCCCCGGAGGAGTTGTAGTCCGTTTCGTACTCCTGTCCGTCGGGCCGGCGAGCCCGGCGGGGGCGTCTCTTCTTGGGCTTGGCGGTGGAGCTGGGCACCTCGGAGCTGCTGCTGTAGGGTGCTGGGCTGTGGACCGGCAGGTCGTGGTCCGCCCGGGGCCTGGAGGGGGGGGGGGGGGACAAGGGGGGAGAGAGAGTGTTTCACTTTCTGCCGATTATGGCATCAGGGTGTCTGGTTTCGCTGAGTCGAAATTGGGACATTGCTTTGTCATTGGGACTACCAACAGATTACTGCCCCCCCCTGGTGGACATTAAAAACACTGATCTACTTAATCTGCAACATGAATATCGACCATTCATTCAGATGATTATTTGAGCCAAAGGGACTTGGGAGACGGGGGGGGGGGGGGGGGGTAATATAACATTAAGAAATAGCAAGTCTATCGTTCAGGGTCTTCATGTTACAGATACAGTTAACATCGTCTGGGTTTCATAAGACTGTTGCTTCCGTTTGCTACACAGTCACATATGGAGCCTACTTACTATCAAGTTCACCTTCCTTATATTTTGGAAACAGAAACCAGTGGAACGAGAAGTTCGTCTGGTTGTGACGACGTCAACCCATGAGGATATGGGAGCGAAACCACACTAGCGCTTCTTGTGTGTATACGTACTCGGTTTTTCGCCCTAAAAAACTATGGAAACGCTGATTCGGCAACAGATTCTTTTTTTCTAACCAGGTGGCAGCAAGTATGAACCATGTATGTTCAGTTCCCTCTCTCTGTCTTTTGGTATAGAGCCGTGGCTCTTAGGGTATGTTTTTGTGAGAGAGCTGGTCAAAGCTCTGTTTAAGATCTTTTTGTGTGAGGGCTGGTAAAAGCTCTGTTTAAGATCTTTTTGTGTGAGGGCTGGTCAAAGCTCTGTTTAAGATCTTTTTGTGTGAGGGCTGGTAAAAGCTCTGTTTAAGATCTTTTTGTGTGAGAGCTGGTAAAAGCTCGGTTTAAGATCTTTTTGTGTGAGAGCTGGTAAAAGCTCGGTTTAAGATCTTTTTGTGTGAGAGCTGGTCAAAGCTCTGTTTAAGGTCTATAGAGCCGTGGCTCTTAGGGTATGTTTTTGTGTGAGAGCTGGTCAAAGCTCTGTTTAATCCTAACCTTTGTATATTTGTTTATCCTTGTTCACCCAGCCTATGGTGATTCCTTTTTTATGTATACTAACATTTTGGTTTTGCACACAGGGACAATTGAGGACAGGAAGATACCCTGGGGTCTACATTTAGCATCACGTAGGTGACCTGCTGTTAGAGACACCAGCTTAGAGTGAGCACCACCCGCTGTACTTTTGGGCGCTTGGCACCTGTAAAGGGGGGGTGGGTTTTCTTTTCATTTTTGATTTGGTGCCACTGGTAGTCCTCCTTGCTCTCGGTGTTGCTTACATTTACATTTACATTTAGGGCATTTGGCAGACGCTTTTATCCAAAGCGACTTACAAGGATTGTTGCTGTGTTGCTGTGTTTGTAAATAAATACTATTAGTTTGCAAACTGTTTCCTGATTTTGTGCTGCTGCACCCTCACCTATTATGTCTGTTGCCTTGTGTTGCGCCCCTCCACTGGGGTGCGTAACACACACACAAATGTGTTTCTCTGCATTTATCCCATCCTAGTATTAGGTGCAGTGGGCAGCCTTTCTATATACAGCTGCCCAGGGAGCAGTGTAAGGGTCTGGTGCCCAGGTGTTTCCGGGGACTTGAACCGGCGAACTTCTGTTCCTAACAGACTGAGCTACTGCCGCCCCAAAACTATAAATCGTGAAACAACCCACAAGTTACATCAAACCATGCCCCTTGCTTGGTGAGGTTCCCATTAAAAATACATTTAATTGAATTGAACCTTCCTTCTTTGTCTCAGTAAAGCGCAACTAAAATGGACAGACCCTCTATTTCCACTAGTTGGAACAGTGCCAACCGTGTGATCCCCCGGACAAACCATGGGTTAACATAACACACCTCTCTCCGAGTCCTTCATCTCAAATCTAGTAAGTTATCACGTCAAAGTCTCCGTTAAACGTAAGGTCTTTTTAACCCGTCTCTATTCCTCTTTTTGCTATTTCTGTTCGACCTCTTCTTCTTCTGTCTGTTAGCAAGATAACTCTGAAATACAGATCTGGATCCGAATCTGGACCCACAGGGACTATTTGGTGGGGCAGAGGTATGCGCTTGACTACGTGCTCTGTAGCTCACATTACTATTATTATTATTATTCTTTCGTTACACTCTTGTCATTACATTATGTTTCAGGGCTGTGCTATCTCTTAGGCAGCCATTATTCTATTCTAGGTAAAAACAAAACCTTTAAACATACATGTTTCCTTGCACATGCATGCACAGCCCTCCCTAACTAGGGTGCTGTTATTGCAGAGGCATGTCGCAGCAGGCCTGTCTAGATCCATTGCAACCGTTCTGTGAAAGAGCAACGCTCCGCTCCCCTCCGTGTGAACCGTGAACACTGGTTATGCAGCTTGGTTCGGGGGTTCTTTTTGGCAGTAAAAAGAAGAACCGTGGCAAAACAGGGTTTTTGGGGATATGGGAATTGAACACATATCGACGGTGCTAATATTGTGGTTTTGGTAGAAAAATGAGAAATAGCGCCACAAAAATTCCGTCAATTTATACATTCACTTCTCTTTGGGGGGGAATGACGCAACTTGTAAACGTTAATGTAAGATATTGTAAGATATTGTCGAACTTATTGTACTTTTACCTGAAATGATTGTACCTGAGCACTGGTTCAGTTCTTAGGGAGACTTGTAAGAAATTAAATGCAAATTTTGTTGTTCTCTTACCGACCTTTTTTGAACACACTACTGTAAGTTGGATTTTGGATAAAAGCATCTGCTAAATGAATGTAATGTAATGTAATGTAAGGAAACAACACTTGTTGTACACAGCGGTACAGACATACTCACACAGGGTTGTATTCTGTGGGGGGCTTGTTGTAGTCACTGGCGTCGTCCAGGTGGCTCCGAGAGCCGGCCATCTTCAAGGGGTATTCCGACATGGGCTCCTCTTCTGGGGGAGCGGACACGTTGTTCACCTGAGATACGGGGACCAACACACTGGATCAGAACAGTCCAAACAACACCAATCTGACCAAGAGTCAGACTAATGACAATGACTAATCCACCAGTCAAAATACATAGTAACTAATCCAATCCAACTAAACCAATGACTAATCTACCAGTCAAAATACATAGTGACTAACCAATCCAACTAAACCAATGACTAATCTACCAGTCAAAATACATAGTGACTAACCAATCCAACTGAACCAATGACTAATCCACCAGTCAAAATACATAGTGACTAACCAATCCAACTAAACCAATGACTAATCCACCAGTCAAAACACATACAGTGACTGATACAAGATAGCCAATTGCAACAGGTACATTGGAATGCTTACTCCCCATTCCATCCTGCAGTATACATCTTCAAAACAATACCATAACAAATATATATACAATAAAAAAAACAGCAAAGTGACTGATAAATGATATTTACAATCCAACTGAACAAATTAATAAATCGACCTGTCAAAATACCCCTCCCCCCCACTCCAGAAAGTAGTTCTAGCTGTGCACCATGGAGTATGACGGTCTGTGTCGTTGCCCCACCCAGAAACCAACAAGAGCAGTTCCTGGTGTCACTGTGCTCCCCTCCCCCTCCCCCTGCACCTGCTTGTCTAAATCTACCTGCAGCCAAGAGACCAAACCGGTTTAACCACTTTGGCTCGCGTACGTTCCAGGAGCTCTTTTTCGACGACAACAAAAAACTGGAACAGATGCCATTGTGGACTCGGGACTAGCTCGCCCTCCCCACTGTTGTTTCCACCACCAAGCTAGCTGTTCAAAAATCAACACGTCGACTTCTCAAATCAACACAGGTTTAGCGCCTCAAATCAACCAAATATCTGCCTTCGAGCTCAATATCACGTTGTTCCCCGCTAGTGAGAGTATGGGACACATTTGTAAGGGTAATGGAGCAGGACAGTCTAGTGATAAGGGTGTGCCACCCGCAACCCCATGGGTTCAAACGCCCTCGGTGTAGACGTCCTTGAGCGAGACCCGGTGGGTCGCAGAGCACACTGCCAAACCCCCCAATCTTAAGGGAGAACCCCCGTTGAGTTAACTAATGTTTCGATGTTAATTCCATGTTTCGGTGACTCACTACTTCAACAAGTTTAGCCACATTAGGTTGCAGCTTTTTGTTCGCTCCATGTTTTTAGCTGAATGACATCACCTCAAAGACACTTCCCAGGTGTCTTTGAGGTGAAAGCTTCTACAAAAGGACTTGATAGTAAAAAAAAAAAACGTAGACCACTCACCCACGCCTCCACGTCCCCGGGGGGCTGCAGCTCGTCCACCATCTTCACCTTCTTCCACAGGATGTTGCTCTTCCCGAAGCCATTGATCTCCTTGCGGGTCTTCAGAGCGAACACCATAATGATGATCAGGGCCGTCGTCACCAGGAACCCGCAGACAACCGCGATGGCCTGGCGAAACCAAACAAAGAATGAACAACCACAACCCGAGACGATCTTTCAAAGGTAAACAAATTCAAGCAAGAGAGGAAAACCTCAAAGGATCAAGAACCTCAGAACAGAGGACTCAACCCGAAACGAGACACAAACCCAAACGAGACAAAAGATGGAGAAACCGAAACCCGGAGAGCGAACCCCAAAGAGAGGTCACGGCCACGGTATTTAGAAAGCCGCCCCACCGCCGGACAAATGGCCGGACAGCTCACCTCCTGGGGCTCGAACACACAGTAGTGGTAGAGGTACTGGTTGACAAACACGCCGGACATGGCGGGCTGCTTGTACTGGGCGCACAGCCCCTGGATCTGGAGGGCGTACATGGAGTTGGAGGACTGGGCCATGGGGTTCACCGCCACCAGGTACACTATGGTGGCGATGAGCATCAGCAACGCCATGATGGCGCACAGGATCACCACGGCCAGGTAGAACCGCCGGGACTGACACAGGTTCTGGTGCGAGACCATGATGATGAAGATCACCAGCGCCATGATGAAGGTGATGGCCGCCATGGCGATGATGAAGCCCTTGCCCTTGCGGGGGTCGTTGTAGTTGCCGCCGATGCCGCCGTAGCCGTAGCTGTTGCCCGCGCCGTAACCGCCGGCACCGCCGAACGAGCCGGTGCCTCCGCCGTACCCGCCGCCGTACCCACCGCCGCCGCCGTACCCGCCGCCGTATCCGCCGCCGCCCCCGCCGAACCCGGAGAGGCCGCCGCCGCTCTGGGTGTCCCAGGCTAGCGTGGAGGCCACACAGGCGAACATGCCCAGGCACAGAACGATGACGATGACCGCCATGATCTTGATGATGCCGGGCGGAGAGGTCCAGCGGTAGAAATGTTTGAACTCATCGTCCGGGTAGTAGGAGTAGGCCGGCTGGGACTGAGGCGGCCGACTGAAGACAAGGGACAGCGTGTGGCTTTTTAGTAGTGGTGGTGGTGGTTATACTGTGGTTATGGTTATTTCAGATGATGATGAGGACTATGAGAAACAAGGTATAGCAGCATAGTAAGGAGAACTTACTATCCGTTTTCTGACGCGTAGGGAGGCGGACTCCCGTTTGGCCTTGAGGACATTCTTGGTAAGGTGGAGCTCCTCGCGTCTCGTAACGTCCTCTGTTGTTTCCCACAAAGTCAACAATACCAAAGATCACGACGACAACAACAACAACTCAAATGGTCAATATCGCTTTAAAAGTGGACTTGCAATTAGCCAATAAAAGCCACCGCCCGAAATGTGCAATACTCAACTTGTCAGCGTCGAACAAAAGAAGATAGGAACAGGTGTGTGTATTTGACGTAGGCCTATGTGTTAGTAGGCTTCTATAAAACGGGGATTATAGCAACACAACCCGTGAGAGGAATCGCAGGTTACAGAATCGGTCTGGCATCCTTCAAAAAAAAAAAAAAAAAAAATCCCCTTTTCTTTTGTCATCACACCTGTTTGTCGGACTTAATGTAATCTTAATGTCATTTCTTTTTTTTTAATACAACCGTCGCTGCGACACAACTCCGAGGTCTCACGACTATCAATCAAAACATGCACCAATCATAACGACTTTAACACAAATCGACGAGCCGTCTCGTATTATTTGGAGGGGTTACTTACCGTCGGTCCCACTGCTTTCAACCGAAGTCGTCGAACACTGATGTCACCCAAACAATGTTAACGACCACACCTCGACCATATCGTACCTCTGTGACTCCGCCCCCTTCCCCAGGTAAGGCTCCGGTTACCATGAGAACAGTACCTGTTGTGTGACTTGCAGGTGTTGTTGTTTTTGTTTGCCATGTGAAGCGTTTTTTTTATTTTTATTTTTTAAAGCTTTTTGGTGTAGCGTTAAGTCTGGATTGTTGTGTTTGATCTAAATCCCAAATAAACATACTGAACACGTCATCGCCGCACACACGACCTGAACACGCGGCGCGGCGCTAATAAAGGAGAGCAGACGCGTCTCTACGAGCTCCCGCAGTTCATTGAGTTTACTTGTACTTTTGTACTTGTTTTAATGCTTTTTTTTGCACAACATAACACATGCACGTATCATCCATCAATCACTTTATGGCTTTTACTTTTTTATGTTAATTTTTGTTTGATTGTGTATAGTATTCTTACAGTATTGTGTTCTTGAATTTCATACTGCGGGAGGGAATGGGGAGTAAGCATTGCATTGTACTTATTATTATTATTGTACATATAGCAACTCAAAATATTGAACGCGTTGGTTGGTTAACACGTCGTTTGGTTTCGAGAAAAGTATCCGTGCTACGGTAGTCGGGTTATCTAAACGTAGTCATTGTTTTCATACCACACACACGCCCGCACACACACACCCCACACGCACATGCACGCACGCAAACACACACCCCTCCCTTTGTGATTGCAATCGCGACACATTTCATTTTTTTTAGCGTTGACTAATAACAAAAAAAAATGCTCTCTGGCAAGTTGCACGTCTATAATGAATTAAATAAATAAATACATATTTTTACTTTAAAATAATATAAATATGACATTTTTTTAATAATATAAAAAAGCAGATTGTGAGAAGTGTGTAGAAGTCACGCCCAGCTGGTTGCTTTAATAAGACAGGCCCACGTCATAAAGTGCATAAATAAGCCTGTTATTAGGAGACACCAAATGCACCTACACATCACCCAGGATACACATCATACACATCAATCAGGCAGTTCAGTTCAATTCAATTCAATTGGTCCAGAAATTAAACAGTGGCGTCACAAGGTCCAAAAATCCTCCCATGTCCAAACAGTGGAGTGTCCAGAGGGGGACGGTGAAGACACACAAACAGTGTGTCGTGAAGGCACTCGAAAAAGGTATTTCAACCGTTAACAATTAACTAGCAATAAGTGAGTAAGACTAACATTGATATCACATGAAATGGTAGAACAAAGAAAGCATGTGTTGAAACACACTATTACACACCGAAACACAGTGTAAACAGACACACACGCACACGCACACACACAGAGAACAGTTAATAACAAGAATTCAATAATTCCTCTTTCAAACCACAAAACCTTTGAATAAAAGGAAACTAGGGGAAGAGAATTATGAATGACATCATTAATTGTCATGAGGTGCTATAACCTCATTACGTGAGGTGCTTCCGGAACTTCCCTTGAAGTCCCTTCTATTAGTTAATCTGCCTCGCAGGGCTCTCTACCTGTAATTGCTACAGCCTACGGTAATTCAAATATTCACATTGGATTCCAGCGACAAAATTATGAAATGAGGAGGTGAAGTTACTAAAAACGAATAAGTCCCCATATGGTGCAGCATGACTTATTGTAATCTTCTACATACTCCCGACCATTTTAGGTATTAACAGTTAAAACAGATCCCGTTTTGGTTTTTATCTGCGTTCACAAAACAAACAACAAAAATATGCAAATTAACGGCTGCATAGCTGTGTGAATTCAGTGCTTGCCTTTCTGCCAAGTTAGCCTCTGAATTGCAAATGGCAGAAGTCCCCAAAAACAAAAAAAATACGTAAAAGAGCCACTAGCTCACCACTAGGTGGCATGGCGACGTAGCCATTAAGACAAGCCACAACAATCCCAGACCTCAGAAGTGGGCCACTCGTGGTGCCACTATATAGGTGATCGATTTTTTGAACTGGCTCGTCATGGCTGCTCTACATCACACACACCTGGGGGGGGGGCCTTTTACATAAGTCAAGAAGCCTTGGTGTCACTTTGGTCATCAGGACCTCTCCTTAAACGACTAACCACAGTTAAAGATGTCTCACACGCAAAAATGTGACGCCCAAATGAATCGTACAAATCGATTCTCCAAACCAAAGCAAACAACCAAACAGCTATTCCACACACTTTCACTCGTCTGTGGGGCCAACAATAGAAGTCTGCACGGTACTGAGGCACCAGTGGGCTCGACCTCTCTGGACAGAGAGGTCCCGTCAGCCGGGCGAATCCAAAACAAATCCAAAACCAAAACTAAACTAAAAGCACATAACACCAGCCTTGTCCTTTTTGTCATCGTTCTTCATAGTTGTTAAGGTACTGACTGTAGGTAGGTCCACTCTCACGCTTGCCTAGGGTTAAAGCATCACATCCTTAAAAAAGAACACACGTTCTAGCTTACGTTTCGGCAGCCCACTCTGAGGTATTTTATATATATAATAGCCGTCAATTATCCACAACCGATTGCTCAGGTTTCAGTGGTGTTTTACCCATAGCCAGGGATCGTATACCTAAAGAAAAACGTTTCGGGGGTTGGTTTAACAGAAGCAGTCGATCATACCCCCCCCCCCCCCCCCTGAGGAAAAGTCATTTTGGGTGGTGTTTTTACCGTGTTTAACCGTCGTAGCCGTCGAGCGCACAAGCTAAAAACAAAACATTTTCGTGTTCCTAGTGTATGTTGTTGCGGTGGCGTCTTTTAACTGTAGTCGTCGTTCCACTCCATGACCTTGTCGTACTCGTGGATCTTCAGCTTGATGTGGGCCAGTTTGTTCTTCAGATACTCGCACCGCTCCTTCTTCTCCAGGAACGTCGGGTCCTGCGCCCCAGAAAAATAAAAAAAAGATTGGATTGATTGAATCTTTATTGGTCACATACATGTACACACACACACACAGTGGAATGTGTTTCGCTGCTTCTTTAACCCATCCTAGTATTAGGAGCAGTGGGTAGCTTTTGTTTAAACCGCGCCCGGGGAGCAGTGTAGGGGGTCTAGTGCCTTGCTCAAGAGCACCTTGGCAGTGCCCAGGTGTTTTGGGGACTTGAACTGGCGACCTTCCGGTTCCCAAGCCAAGTCTCACAGTCTGAGCTATCCTGCTGCCCCGTGTTTACTGAAGATTACTGAATATTTTACGGGGCTACGACACAAGAGGTTTTGTTCCATTTTTTGGTTTTCCATATGAAGCAGAGTGAAAAAGTAAATAAATAAATAGCATACATTTTTTTTCTTCTGGTAATTCTGAAGAATTTTGTTGATACGATCAAACTCCTGGAAAGAGATGAGATAAAACAATTATCCAGTTACAATATGTGCAATGTACATGACAAATTAAAACTGAATACAAGGGGAGAGAGAGAGAGAGAGAGAGAGAGAGAGAGAGAGAGAGAGAGAGAGAGAGAGAGAGAGAGAGAGAGAGAGAGAGAGAGAGAGAGAGAGAGAGAGAGAGAGAGAGAGAGAGAGAGAGAGAGAGAGAGAGAGAGAGAGAGAGAGAGAGAGAGAGAGAGAGAGAGAGAGAGAGAGAGAGAGAGAGAGAGAGAGAGAGAGAGAGACACACACACACGACTCCCCGAGGAAGAGGTACGGGGGCTTTAGCCAATCACCGTCTGGCTGCTGGGTTGCTGGGGCAACGTGCGCATCATGGCGTCCATCTCCTCAAACTTCTTGACGGAGATCTGCACCTCGGCGTGCAGCTCCTTGTACTCGGCATACTGGTCGTTGAACACGGCCCGGTACTGGTCACGCTCCTCCTCCGAGCGGACGGTCGGGTACTTCCTGCAGCGGCCAACCCAAATCAACACACTTTAACCATCACCTATCAACCTCAGCTAAACGACCAATCACAAGGGAGAGGGGGCGGGGCAGAGGGGGGGGGGGGGTGGCGATGAATGATGCGACACGTGATTGTGGTGTCATTCAAGGGAGAGCTGATGTGATTTGCCTACGATTACCTTGGGCTGAGTTGAGTGTAAAGCAGAGAGTTCAATGGGGAGTATATGGCTGTAGCTGTTTGAACAAGCTATTGTGTGTGTGTGTTTGTGTGTGTTTGTGTGTTTTTGTGTCTTTTGATATACGAATGTGATACAAACAAAAATATGTAATATGTAGGTAATGACCGAAAGGACGAGATCGCGAATACAAGCGGCCGAAATGAGTTTCCTCAGGAGGGTGGCTGGACTCCTGAGGTAGGGTGAGAAGCTCAGTCACTGGTGAGAGACTCGGAGTAGAGCCGCTGCTCCTTCGCGTAGAAAGGAGCCAGTTGAGGTGGTTCGGGCATCTAGTGAGGATGCTTCCTGGTCGCCTCCCGAGGGAGGTTTTCCAGGCACATCCAACTGGGAGGAGACCACGGGGCAGACCGAGGTACAGGTGGAGTGATTACATCTCCACACTGGCCTGGGAACGCCTTGGGATCCCCCAGTCAGAGCTAGTCGATGTTGCCAGGGAGAGGGAAGTTTGGAGTCCCCTGCTGAAGCTGCTACCTCCGCGACCCGATTACGGATAAGTGGGAGAAGATGGATGGATACAAACAAAAAAGCACTTTGCAATGCAAATCTACAGCTTGTATGGTGGTATTTGCATGAGAGCTGAGCTGTTCGATTGGCTTTCGCTGAGGGAGAAACATGCACAAAGAGAAACATGCACACAAGATGAATACATTCCACTAGGGCGATATGGACACCTGTATTATCCCCAATTACTACGGGTTATTTTGAAACGATATTGATCGATTATCATGAGATGCTTGTGAATTCAAAGTGCCATTCTTAATAGTCTTAACCGAGGGTTATTACATTGACGAATATGGAAGTTTAGATTAGATTAGATTCAAATGTATTGTCATTGCACAGCACCAGTAGAGTACAGCGAAAATAATTTGGCATCTAACCAGAGTGCAGAGTTGCAGTAAAGTACACGGTAATATATAATGTACAGAGGTTAAAAAAGATGTAAAAAACGGTCTACTAAAAATATACTACTAAAAACAGGTATAAAATAACTTAAACAGTAGGTATGAGATATGTGCAGAAAGTTGAAGTAAAAGTACGGTATCGGACTTAAACTAGTTTTTCTTTCTCTCTGATGTCTCAAACCTCATATTTGATTGTTTTAAGGGCAAATCTTAATCTTAATCGTACAGTATCGCACTTAATTTAGCCTATACAACTGGGCATCACGATAAGTCGATATCTTCATGTCATGACGATACAAAACCATTCAGAGACGATAAACGATCATATTTAATTATGGCCCAGCCTTACGTTCTACTACAGAGCAGCTACTGAGAGGGCTGCTATAAAAAAGGGTGTTGGCGTGTAGCGTTGGCCTGTAGCGTTGGCGCGTAGCGTTGGCATGTAGCATTGGCGTGTAGCGTTGGCGTGTAGCGGTACTTACCCAATGTAGTCGGGCATGATGACGGGCTTGGGGATGTGACCCGAGGGGATGGCCCCCTGCAGGACCCGGTGCGGTCCGGGTCGGGGAGCAGCAGGGATCGGAATCACGCTGCTCTCAGTCACCTGCACAGGCTTGGGCGCAGACAGGGGCACCATCTGGAGAGAAGCAAACCACCGTATTAGATCCAAGATTCAAGATGTTTTTATTTGCCATGTGCAACAATAAACAATGGAATGCGTACTCCCCGTTCCCTCCCGCAGTATGAATTTCAACAACAATACTATACTTAACTAAACAATTCGATACTAAATACTATTAATACTAAACAAGACTAATATACACTATATACAGTGTTGTTTAAAGTATTATAGTACTATAACAATAATGTACGCAATGAAATAACAATAAAGTGACTGATGGATGATATGCAGTGTAAATTTTTTGTGCAAAAAGCATTTTAAAAGCATTTTAAAGTGCCAGTAGAGCAGCAGTATCATGAATACAGTGCAGTAACTGTAATGAGTCCAGCTAAAGTATGAAAAGTATATTTGCATTATAGCCAAAAACGAGACACTTCTTTTCCTCCAAACTTCCTCAATAGGCTTTTCATTAATTTCGGTCCCATAAGTTTAAAAGACGAATCCTTACCAAGGCACGGGCATCAACCGCATCTGCTGACCGCATCTATCGAGTGGGGACAAGCAAAACACAAGGTCTCATTGCACGACATATGCAATTAAACTCATCAAATATAACTTAGATATAACAAATATAACTTAATCTCACACATACTCTATAAGTCATCTTATAACTGTTTTACACATAGACTGTCTTTTAGCAACTCTAAACTGTAAATTATATATTACCATGCACTTTACATTTTTGGTTACACTCTGGTTAGATGCCAAATTATTTTCGCTGTACTGTACTGTACTGTACTTGTGCTGTGCAATGACAATACATTTGAATCTTAATCTTAAGTATTTACAGAAAATGTACTCCGTGTAATGATAACAGTGCCCCCAATCGAACTTCTAACCCCCTGCAGTCGAGACTGACTCGTCGAATCCAAGTCCAGACCACAAAAGATATGAGTCCGATTCGAGACTGAGATCATGCGGCCATCAATATACATTTGATAGTTGTGAGCGGGGTAATTCGGTGTAATACTAATAGTCTAATGTCTAATGCTGGCCGATAGTACAAGTTGGCATTTGGCCAATCATTTAACGTATACTAATGGCTAGATGCCACATCAACTCTCTGAAAATTTAAGCGCTCACTTTCTTGGTAGAGATTACAATTACAAAAAGTAGTTAAAAAACAATATGCGGCTATGCACATATTTCAAAGACAGCTTTGGTCTATTTCTAGAATGAATGAGTCTTCCGAGACCAATTCACCCCGGGACCAAATAAAGACGAGACTGAGAAACGATCAGAAGTTGGTCGTCCAGCCCAGACTGGACTGGAGTCCTCCAGCCTAATGTGTTCATAAAGAGCTGCTTTGTTGTGTATTGTTGTGTATTGTATATACCTACGTACTACTGTAATAATACTGTAAATTGTACAATTCATCTATCAATACATTTAGATTTCATTTAGTTATATTTAGTTATATTTTGTTTATACTAGTTTAGTTTAGTTTGTTGTTATTTAGTTTTTAGGTATTAGTATATTTTGCGTGCATTTATTCCCCCTGTTTCAACTGTTGCACCTTAATTTCCCTCGGGATAAATAAAGTTATCTTGAATCTTGAATCTTGAATCTTTATATATGGTGCTTTTATCCAATGCGCTATCCAAAGCACTGAGGCATGATCTTACAAGTCATGCAAGTCATGCCTCACATTCACCCATTCATTCAGCTACTGACGACGGCGTCAGCCATGCAGGGCAGCACGTCGGGAGCAGTTAGGGGTTAGGGTGTCTCGCTCAGGGACACCTCGACACTTTTCGCTAAGGGGAAGGAGCCGGGGGATCGAACCAGCAACCCTTGCGGTTGTGAGGACGACTTCCTCTACCTCTTGAGCTATACCGCCGCCCCACCACCTCCTCCGTACCTCCACGCCGTACTTCTCGCGGTACAGCCGCGCCGCCTCGTGACGCCACAGCTTCAGACAGACCATGGCCCCGATCAGGTAGAGCAGCAGGGTGACGAAGAGGAAGATGATGGCGGCCGTCTGGCCGGCCTCGGTCCGGCAGAAGGCTCCGTTGATGGGGTTGTTGAACACCGGGTAGGAGCAGAGACCCCCGCGGGTGGTGTCCCGGACGTAGATGATCCCTGTGGAAAGAAATGTCATCAACAACTCTTAATGCTTTCGTTCAAGACTCAAGAGTCAAGATTTGTATTTGCCATATGCAACAAGAACAATGGAAAGCTACTATTATACTATACAACACTGTACTATAACAATACTGTACACAATATCAATAACAAAACAAATGTTGAATTGTGCAATCCTACAATATGCTATTCTATAAACTATAAACAACACTATATACTATACTATATCCCTATAAACAACACTATACTATAACATACTATACTCCTATAAAAATAACAGCGTCTGATGGAGGATACAATATATACATATGTCGAATTGTGCAAAAAGCCTTTTAAAGTGCCAGTAGTGCAGCAGCATCATGAATACAGTGCAGAACAGTGAAGGAACTGTAATGAGTCCAGAATGTCCAGCAAAAGTATGATAGTGTAATGTAACATGGATGACAATGTTATGATAGTGGCAGCACTCCTAGCAGTTCAGTAGGCGCACATTCATCCTATTTCCACACCAGGAGTGAGGTTGATTAGCCATTAAAGCCATGTTTGGTATGTACCAATTTGGGACACAAGTGTCAATACAGATTACAATTGATCTGGAAGGACAGATCCACTCAGATCAACAGTTCACCTACAGTGTCACAAATGGATCCATTCTCAACAGCTTGTGGCCACTAGAGATCAACCTGATAGGGAATGTTTATAGATATAGCACCCTTCAAAGCCAAAGGACCTTCAGACCTATCATCATAACATTATCACAAACATTACATTACACTATCATACTTCTTTTGCTGGACATTCTGGACTCATCACAGTTACTGCACTGTTCTGCACTGTATTCATGATGCTGCTGCACTACTGGCACTTTAAAATGCTTTTTGCACAATTCGACATCATATGTATATATTGTATCTTCCATCAGACACTGTTATTTTTATAGGAGTATAGTATATAGTATAGTATATAGTGTTGTTTATAGTTTATAGTATAGCATATCGTAGGTAGTATATAGTGTTGTTTATAGTATAGTATTGTATAGTATACTATTGTTGTGGAATTCACATTGCGGGAGCCAATGGGGAGAAAGCGTTCCATTGTACTTGTTGCACATGGCAAATAAAAACATGTCGAATGACACAATGATACAAACAGGGATCTCATCGCCAAGGACAACCCATACACACGCAACATTGATAAACGTCGCGGTTTAAACAGAGACGTTTAAACGGGAAAACGACTAGGAGGCCCACTGGCGTGGCTCACCTGCAGACATGTACAGGACGGCCAGCGCCAGGTTGATGGTGAACTCGGTCAGCGGCCACCAGTGGGAGTCCAGCAGGATGGTCCGGTAGTACATGGTCATCCCCAGCACCAGCATGATGATGGTCACCAGCCAGGCCAGGCCGGCCACCACCAACACGAAGGGGGTCTTGGGGCCCGAGTAGTAGCTGCCCCCGTTCCCCATGCCCCCGTACATCCCGCCTCCGCCGCCGCCGTAAGCCCCGCCGGGCGAGGAGTAGCCGTACATGTTAAACCACTCGTTGTCCTTGTGCACGTAGGCGCACACGCACGCAAACACCGCCGCGCCCAGCAGCAGCTCCGCGCAGCCCAGGATCCTCAGGAGCCCCGCCCAGGACTTCATGTAGGAGTAGCGCAGGTGGTACTCCTCAACGCGCTCCCCGTAGGTCATGGCCGTGCGTTGCGTGAGGCCCGAAATGGACCCGTGCGGGTCCAGCAGCTCCTTGCGCGAGTTGTAGCTGCTGGCGCCGCCGCTGCCTGCCGAGCCGCCATACGGGTCGCGGTCGGACCCGGGAACGGGTGAGTGGGGCGGTGAGCAGCGCACGCCCTCGCTGGAGCTGTTGTTGTTGTTGGAGGAGGAGGGGGGCGGGCTGGAGGCTGAGGCGGAGTCCGGCGCGGACATGGGCCAGGGCTTGCTGTCGCTGCGGCCGCTGTCGCCCCGGAAGAAGCTCTTCCAGGAGTCTGGGACGAAGCGGTGGACGGGCTTGATGTCGATGTCCAAGGCCGGGTCGGGGGGGTCCGGGAACGGTTCGCCCTCGCTGCCGCTGAGGTCGAACTCCGGGCCGACGGCGGGGTTGCCGGGCAGGGGCGGCGGGGGGAGGGGGTCGGCGCTGGCTGCCAGCGGGGTGGCCCGGTGGTCTCTCAGGGGCTGGGGGTCGTAGTAGTGGGGGAGAGTGTCACTGGGGACCGAGTCATAGTAGGGCTCATGGTGACGTTGCTCAGCACGTCCCTGGAAGCCTGCTCCATATGACATGAGGGAGATGATGGGCCCTGGGGGAGCAAACACACACACACACACGCGCAAGCACACACACACACACGCAGGAACACACACACACACAACATTTGGATGTTTCAAAACTCAATACGCTTCATGCATGGTATGTTTTGAAGCAGCTATTCCCAGAGCTGCCCACTAGAGGGGTCCAAGGGTATTGCAGGCAGGTATTGCAGGCTTATTGCATGCATGCATGCAATAAGCAAATATGACTATTGTATGTTATTTGAGTGTATATATATAATTGACTAGTACGTTTTTATTAAAGAAGCACATGAGTGGTGATGTGTTTCTTAGTCAGTTCATCAGTTAATTTGAATGGATACAATGCTGGGCTGTGGATTTCTAGCGGGCAGGTAGGTGTTTGGGAACAGCTGCCTTTTGTGGCGATGCAAGTGGGAATCGTGTTGTGGTGAAGTGAGACGGAGAATCAGATCTAAGACCTTACTAAGGCTAGCATTCATGCAAGAGCCAGTAATTAGACTATAAAAAACAGGATTATGTCAGATTCAAGTGGTTAACAACACCAGACTGATATTCATGCAATGTCTGTCAAAATAACTAACCACTAACACCATTTATACACCAGAGAAAGGACTTTCATCCCGGGTCCATCCATGCAAACCTCATGCATGCAATGTCAAAAATATATATTTGTGCCACATTAAAAAATATTGTTTATAACTGTATATCCCATTTGAATGGGAAGCAGCACAAAGATACATTTTCTCAAAAGCCATTCCCCTCTTTTCCAATTAACTTTGTTGATTTGGTGAGATAATATTTATATATACACATATATATATATAAACATTCCGCTTGAATACCTCTTTCAATACCTCGTCACTCAACACGACTTACATGGGCTTGCAGATCAGATTGCAAACCTCGCATGAAAAGTGTGTATTCTGGAGTCACCTGTAACGAAAATAACAAAACCATGTGGGCGTTTAGTTATATATTTTGTAATAGATCTGTTGATATTTTGGGCATTGTTGGTATACCGGGAGTTGACTACCACCGACAACGACAGTGTTCTTATATTTGAACGGAAGGGATACGTTATGTTATAACGTATAATGTGTATTTAATAACACCGGTTGTTATAATATATTATTATGCACGGAAGCCAAGACGCCAGACATCCATGACGCGTCTACGACAACCTGTAGCTCCATTACAAAGTGTACCACAGTCCGGCTATATATATATATATATATATATAAGCAGACCGGTAAGTTGGAAGTTAATATTAATGACTTGAGACGCAATGGAAACTAGATGTGTTTAATTAGCTGGAATAGGTCGTAATAGGTCTAATTAGCTTGAGAGAAACTTCCAGAACACCCAGCGGATAGCAGTTGTTTATTCCTTTCCGTGTTTTAGCTACATGTAACGTTAACGTAGCACAACTTCACTCACTAGCACGGGGTGTCAAAGTGTGACACCTTTGACACTCACTGTTCAAGGTGAGTCTAAGACGGCCAACCGCAATCTACCTGCTCATCCAACAAGCAACATTTAACAACTCGAATCGAAAGGTTTGTTGGGGTTTTTAAACAAAAACAACCGTAGGCGCGCAGTGCCGTACCTTAGTTCCTCGGTTGTCCTCCCTCTCCTTCTCCCATTTCACAGGGAAAAAAACCGCACAGGTTTGCCTGGAGGGGGCGGAGCTACGCGACCTGCCCCGCCCCGTTACGTCATCCGGCCAGTGCGTGTGTGTGTGTGTGTGTGTGTGTGTGTGTGCGTGTGCGTGTGCGTGTGCGTGACTGCGTGTGACTGTGCGTGACTGTGTGTGTGTGTGTGTGTGTGTGTGTGTGTGTGTGCGTGTGTGTGTGTGTGTGTGTGTGTGTGTGTGTGTGTGTGTGTGTGTGTGTGTCTCGTGTAGAAACTGCTGTCTGTGGTACAAGACAGACACGGTCTGGTACCAACCACACCGAGACGGGCAGTGCTTCTGTTACTTATTTGTATTTGAATTTTGAAATATTATATATTATATATATATATACAATATATATACATATATAATAATATATATACATTTTTTACTGAACACAGTAAAAAGGTCATTGTAACAACATACTACCCAGGGTACTACTACTACTACTTCAGCAATATATAAAGTAATAGAGTAATGTTTTTTATTTTTTATTTTTTAAATACCTTCCCCGTGATTTCCAAAAAAACACTTTGTTTTAAAAGTGATGTAAATACATATTAAAATGGAGAGAACAATATACTTGAATAAGCCCACAGGACTCCCGCTGCACAGCTGCAGAGCTAAGGCCCGCCCCCAGCACTCAACTGTCAACATCGCCTGTTTATTAACGCGCTACCTTATCAATAAATATCATCCCACGGTATATTGATTCCTGCCTCAACCTATGCAATGGACTGCCAGGCAAGGTAAGCATTTTGTATCTGAACTGCGATAACCGTATACTATATCTTACTTTAAAAAAAAAAAAGTATAAACCCATAGGTAAAGGCTAAATAAGATGCCAACAAAAGATAACAACGGAGCTCGATTCATTAACGCTACAGGTTGGCTTTGGAAGACGTGAAACACCTCGACGAGCGGGTATAAGACGTTATAAGATATCTTATAGTGTTATAAGATATCAGATGTATACAATGTATGTCTGGATGGTGGTGAAACGCTAGTGGTTATTCTAGCATAGTGTAGCCACTAGCTCTAGTAAATAGCGTTTCTCGGGAGCTTGTGTACTTCCTGCAGTAGTAGGAGGAGGCTGCAGTTTCAGGGCCGCGTTTCTAGGACCGCATTTCTAGGACCTTTATAACCAGCGTGAAAGTGTGAGTACTGATCAGGTTGTATTTTGTTCAACGTTAAAACAACTCCGGTTTCTTTCTTGAATTGGACAGCAACGTTAACGTACGCCAGCCGAAATGAAGGCACAACAAACAATCGTCGGTTAGCTGATGATAGCTTGATGTGAAACAAACCGTTAGGCCAAACACTTGTTGGCCTTGCCAAACAAATCACGCCAACTAGGTGACTAGTATTATTTGTTTGTGACTTAATGACTAGGATAAGTCATTTTTAGCCAGCACATTAATTACATTTGAATCTAATCTGCAGGTGCGAGCAGCTGTATTTGTAAAAAAAAAAAAGTTATAGTATATCATATAGTATGTCAATCATAACATGACCATGATGGAACATATGCAACAAGTACAATGGAATTGTGTACTCCCCATTCCCTCCTGGAGTATGTATTTCCGACTATTTGACACTATATGCTATGTACTATACATAGACATACATACATGTATACATACATACATATATACATTTTTCCAGGAAGACTCAAATATTGTTTATTTGGACTGTGGTAGGCCTACCCTAAAAAAAAACAAATATATAGCACCTTTAAACTTGATATAAGATGATGAAAGCTAGACATAATGATCTGTGTCTTGTCAGCTACATTGAATCAAACAGTAGCCTACTGTCTTCAGTCTAAAACACATGTTTAATATAATCTTAACCATTTCACTGAAGTAACATTGAAATCATCATAATTCAACTGTGCCGACATTGTTTTGCAATGTTGGATGCAACATTTTCCATTTTTACTAGTCAGTGATTATGTAGGCCTATTCTGCAGGCCTACACCATGTGTTATACAGATAGTCGATTGTCTAAGTAGATGAGATATTATAGATAGGTAGATATTGTTATATATTGTTTGCAAACTTATTATACTTTTCCCTTTTCCACTTCTACCTGAACTTATTGTACTTCTACCTGAGCACTGGTTCAGTTCTTGGAGACTTGTTAGAAATGAAATGCACTTTGACTTTTGACACTATTGTTTAAGTCGCTTTGGATAAAAGCGTAATACCACGTGTTGGATTATTTTTGAGGACGGAAGATTTAAAAATGTATTTTGGTACAGTTCTAGGCTTAGGCCTAATTCACATCTGTGAATTTGATTTATCTCAGAATGTTCAATTTGACCATTGAGGCTCTCTCTCTTTTTTTTTCTCCAAGATGCATATAACAATCCAAGAAGGGAGATCCTTGCCCCAGTTGAATCGATGCACAACATGCTGTAGGGACATCCACTGTCCGTTCTGCAACTCAACATTGTTCAAACCCACGAAGCTGAGCAAGGTCAGAACCCACGTAGAGCGCCATTTCAACCGGGCTGTTCTCCATCAAGGTAAAGTTGGTTTAGCATTTTTGTTGAGGAATTGAGAGTTACATTGTGTCTGTGCGGTAACAGCGGCCTGAATGTTAAACGATCAATTCCATTTGAGCAATGAGTCAAAACAAGCACCTCTCTGATTTTCGGTTGTGGTGACCAGATTCTTGATTCCGCTCTGGGGTATTTGTAATGTACACCGTTTTAAATACCATGATCGTAAAATAATAGTACTACACTTCTATGATCCTCTGTTTTAGGGTATACCATTCACAGATGTGGGTTGGATTGCCGACCACAATGGCATTACCACTGCATCCACTGCCAGTCGATGCTGTCCCGTAAATCGGACTTCCTGAAACACCTGTCTCTGTGCAAGAAGAAGCACCCTGCCATGACCCCACCCTCCCAGCTCCAAGAGTTTCTACCTGAAAGTAAGCTTTTGGTTCGGGGGCATCCTCTCCTGGTTCAGGGGCATCCTCTCCTGGTTCAGGGGCATCCTCTCCTGGTTCAGGGGCATCCTCTCCTGGTTCAGGGGCATCCCTGGTTCAGGGCATCCTCCTGGTTCAGCAGCACAGTCAATGATGGTTTGAGGAGGGCAGTATAGCTCAGTCTGTTGGGACTTGGATTGGGAACCAGGAGTCAAGTCCGGTTCAAGTCCCCGAAACACCTGGATGATGCCCTTCACTTCACTGCTCCCCCGGGCTCTGTGTATACAATAGCTGCCCACTGCTCCTAATACTAGGATGGGTTAAATGCAGAGAAACACATTTCTGTCTGTCTGTCTGTCTGTGTGTGTGTGTCCAATAAAGAGGATTCAAAAGCCGTTCATGAAGTCAATTTATATTAAAAATGATATTACATTACAATTCTTTTTTTTCTATCTACCAGGTGGCCAGGTGGACAACCTGTCTTATCAAGATTTTCAAGCAGAATCATCAACAAACACAGATGGAACCAAGCCTGGGTTTGAACTATTGGACACAGAGTTCTTCGGCATCATCTCTCAAACACCAAAGGGGAAGGTGCAGGCCGGCCAGGCAGGTCAACTGTGCACCAAAAACCAATTAGTAGTATCTGGAAGTCGGGCAGCTACATCACTTTTTAGAACTGAACTGAAGAGACTGCACTCTGATGGTCCTTATAGCTTTGAAAGGCACAAGACAGAGGGGACTTCTGGTGGTAAGAAGACGAAGACCACTTTTAAACACACGGTAACACAGGGTAAACTAGATTCTCTCATTACTTCGTACGTAGTGAAGGGAATGCATCCTTTGTCTACAGTGGAGCAAACTGAATTTGTTGAACTGATTCATGGATTAGCCCCCAATGCGACCGTGATTTCCAGACGGAAACTTCAAAGGAAATTAGACGCAGATTTCAATGCCAAAAAAAGTGTTTTAAAAGAGAAACTGAAGACGGTGCAACGTGTTTGCACCACTGCCGACATCTGGTCCACGAGTAAGGCTAGCTTCATGGGTGTTACCGCACACTGGATCAAACCAAATTCAACTGAACGCGAGTCAGTCGCTCTTGCGTGCAGACATTTCCCAAGTCCACACACCTACAGCCGTACTGCTGAGATCTTGGAGGAAATTCACTTGGAATTTGGCCTGTCGAATGAAAAAATTGTGGCAACGGTGACTGACAATGGGTCAGATTTCGCAAAGGCTTTCAAGGAGTTCAACGTATCCATTGTGGCAGAGGAAGACGACGACAAGACCGAAGAGGGTGGACTGTCCTTCGTCACCATCGACTCTTCAGAAGAAGGATCGTCTAAAGGTGGAGTCATCCTACCGCCTCATGTGAGATGTGCCACTCGTACCCTCAGCTTGGTGTGCACCACTGATGCACGGCAGGCGATGGAGGACTCTCCCACACTCACACGCCTGAACAACTGGACCATGGCAAAGTGCTCAGCATTGTGGAATGCATCAAAAAAAGCCAAGGCAGCAGAGCTCCTCCTCGAAGTGACAAAGGAACAGCTCAAAACACCTTGCCCGACACGCTGGAACTCTCTGTACGACAGTTTGAATCAGCTGAGCCATTTAAGAGACAAACTACCGGAAATGATGGCTACACTTCAGCTCTTCGCATTCAACAAGGCGGAGCTAGACTACCTGGGAGAGTACTGCCAGATACTGAGGCCTATTGCAATGGCCATCGATCGGCTCCAGGGACAGAGCTCCTGCTACTATGGTGAACTCATTCCCACCCTTTTTGCTGTGCAATCCAAACTCCACGACCTATACACCGCAAACCTAAGGTACACCTCGCCCCTTTTACACGCCATCTTGGGGGGCTTCGAGAAAAGGTTCTGTAGTTATTTGGAGTTAAAGGTGGATGTGAACGAGGCCATCTTGGCCACGGCAACTCACCCATTCTTCAAAATGCGCTGGCTACCACCACGATTGTCAGCAGAAAGAAGGCGAATTCACCAGCTCATACTCCGCTCAGCTGAAGAGCTTGGCCTGGGGGCAGAGAATGAAAAGGCTTCCCCGAACCACAACGATGACGAAGAAGACTTCTTTGTTTTCTCAGCGGAGGAAACTGAAGTCGGAGAAAGACCAGGGATCCCCAGCCACAGCAAAATCGAGTTGGAGACCCTTCATTTTCTGGAGGACACCAGGAAAGACCTGCGTTCTCTGGAGCTGTACCCACTGATCAAGCTCCTTTTTGCTCGATTTAACACAACCCTCACCTCTTCAGCTCCGGTTGAGAGACTTTTCGCATTTGCAGGAATATTACCTCTGCACAGAAGGCTAACACCAGACTTATTCGAAAAGTTATTGGTTCTTAAAGGCAACTAAACTAGGCTAATTGAAGTGGCTGGGTTTCACTTCCCTGTCTGTGGATTAGTCAGAGCTTCAAGTATTTCTTAGTTTAGCTTAGATAACGTATCATTCTCCTTCCTGTAGTGTTCAAACTCCCACCAACGCCTTGTGTACATTACACTGAATGTTCTGCTTTTGTATTTTGTACAAATTCAGTTAGAAATGTATTATCTTGATACATTGGCACCAGTTTTTTTACTGTGATACATTTAGTGTTATTTTCTAACGAGATAAATATTAACTTAATCTGAGGACCAAATTATGCTCGAAACAGAAGAATTGCCTCATTTCCATAGAAATTCAGGGTTTTCTTTTTACGATACATAAAGAACAGTGGGATGAAGAAGTGTCATATTGTAAGCTGGAAACAGGTAGTGAATAATGGTCATTGTTACATTTACAACATAAAACAATACAGGACATGTAACACACGGGTTGACTGACACAATGGATTGTAAAAATAACAGAAAAAACATACAATAGACAACCATTGTTTATCTCAACTTTATTCCAATTCTGAAAGCATTTGTTTTGCCCATCTTGATCAAGGCAATGCCCTTTACATGAATGCTTTGTGGAGTAAATCATTGGGAAACACACAGCTGGCTTAAAGGATGTTGCAGAATAAATCAAGTTTGATATTGCAGACTACTACGTTTATAAATGCTTTATTCTTAATCATTCAATTAAAAAAAATAATAATAATCACAGAATGACAGAATAGTTCTCTCTAGACAACAGAGATATATGGTCATTTATTTACTGGAACACCATAGACGTATAGCGCACACACAATGCAAAGCACATTATATACAGACACACATAATGTCCATCTCAACTGCAAGACAAAAATATGACAGTGGTAGACATCGGGGACACTACAGTGAAAGTATTCTGAAAAGGTAGTATTTGACATTTGACAAGATCAGCTCAGCCAAGATTACAGCCGGTGATGGCCAGCCCAGGTTTAGAAAGCTCGAGTCCTTCCCGTGTTATTGCTCTAGCCGTGCACCCATTTCACTCATTAGCTTCAACCTTTGCTCTTAATTGCCAAATCAAAATGTGGCCGAATCAAAATCCCGGCCAGGACTTTTATGAACCTGGAAGTTCCAACCTCAAGTTACAGCAATAGCAATTGTCTCAAACGACGTTCATAAAAGGACTTCATAAATGTTTTGTCTTGGTCATCACATCCTAGCGTTCTTAACAATACATGTACCAATTTTAGACATAGAAAACATACACATATTTTTTTAAACATACGGTTTGTAAACGCATAAATATCATTATACACGAATAGATTGCATAAGGTCGTGTCGACTCAAGTATTACTATCAGTTTAGATCGAGTAAAAGGTACATGGCTTTAAGGGTATAGTCGTCATCATCAATATCAGGATACGCAACAAACGTAAAAACAAACTGTTACAAACCAATAACTGTAGTAAAACTGAAAGACTATCCCATGAGGAAAATACTTTACTCCGAGCAATCAGTGGAATGTTTCAAAACCCAGGTTTCACAAACGGTAAAGATTAGGCAGACGACGAACGCAGTGTGTGTACTGAGGACAGAAACTTTAAACTGGGTTTAAATTTGAAGCGTACATATTGCAAATACAGAGCGTATTCTGCATTTTTATTTTTTTGTACCAGAGTCCCTTGATACGTTCCAGATTCACTCTGGTAAAGCAAGCGTTCAATTGGTTAAAATCCTAAAATCTTAACACGATACGACCTACACAACCTATCAATTTTATTTTTTAAACAATTGTAAAACCACAGAGGCCTTAACACGGACCGCGAAATCTTGCGATTGTTGAAAACAAACAACTAGAATAGCATAGATGGGTAGCGGAAGTGCAAGTAACGATGTGATATAATACAATGCACCTAAAAAATATATAGATACGATTAAAAAATATAATGCCTTAACACATTGTTGAAATGACTCAATAGTTGTCGGATTGTTCGTGTGTCCGTTCGATTCCTATTGGTCGAATGTCTTTTACAGCTTTCGATCAGAAAGGGAGCGTGACAGCGAGAAACCCAATGAAATACTGGAGACGGTAAAGTGCATACGAGTGGATTACAGCACACGTGAATAACTGACGAGGTGTGATCGCGTGACTTCAACACGCACGGCTCGTCCACCGGTGATCTTCCCATGTCGTGACGTACAGATCCCCGCTGAGTCCCGACAGTATCGACAGCACACACACACCCACCCACCAGCTAAAAAGATGCATCGTTACCTGCTTGTTGGTAAACAGAGAAAGATCTTAGGTAAAAACATGTATATTACTATTACATTAGGTATTGAAATGATTCTTCAATAAATTAGGTGCACATGGTCGTGGTTTAAACATTGTTTTTTGCAATATTTCATTGTTTTCCTCCCAAAATAAAAATTCTGAAAGACGAAAAGGCGGCACGAGGTCTACACAACGAGCTAAGACACAAGTTAGCTAAAAAGACAAATGTGTTCAATAAAACTTGAAGAAGAGGAGAATCGTCGTCCGTAACCGTACGCCGTGAGCAAGACAGCGTAGTGACAGGAGAGTGTGTGTGTGTGTGTGTGTGTGTGTGTGTGTGTGTGTGTGTGTGTGTGTGTGTCGATGTGTGTGTGTGGGGGGGGGGGTGTGGGTTTAAAGGACCTGAGCTGAGGGTGTTCAGTAGGGGATCTGGTTCTGGTAATACTGCAGCATGTCGTAGGTCTTGCTCCTGGGGAACAAACAAACACAAACAAGTCTCGTCCATCACCGATGGGATGGAAGTTCCACTGTGGTAAACATCAGTCATTCACCACAGAGTATCTATCGGATGGATCTCCGTCTTGTGGCGTCCATTCTTACCTGCTGCTGAGGAAACAACTTTGGATTATTTTGATGATGTAAGCCGCAGCCTCCTTCTCACTCATCTGGGGGTTGAAGCGGGCTCTGAAAAGTGAAACGTTTACTCAATTTCCACCGATATTAAAGCGATGACCTCATTAGAACATACGACACGCTCCTCTCAAGACGGATATGATCACGTCCACAATAACTGTGTTCTAGCTGTGACCCCTACACCCGCTAGCACACAGTTAGTACCGGTAGCGCTTCACCACTTTGACCCTACACCGCTAGAACCACTCGGTACCTACTTCAGTAGTTTGATGGTCTGTCCTCTGAAACAAGGCAGGCCTGTGTCCAACATAAGCGTTACCAGGGAAACCACGGCATCCATGTAGGGTCTGGTGGAGGAGGGGGGTGGGGGGGGGGGTTCATCGAGAAGTCAGGGTAAGACAAGACAGATATTGTGAAGGACCCCAAAGCCCTTGCTTTTCAGGTCATCCTCTTTGGTAAATAGTCTTACTGATATGCAATTATTATGGGAATTCTGGTAGTCTGAGTCTGAGTAATTAAAAGTAAATGTCCTTCCTATAAACATGCTGTTTAATTAATAAGTAATAAACGTAGATACCACAATTAACCTGTTAACAAACTCACGTGCAACACTCACAATGGAATTGAGAATTAACTTCCCTGACACTAGTAGTACTCTAAGTATCTAGAAGTACAGCACTTGGGCATAAGAACTCAAAGAGTACTCATGCAGCTCTACATGGTCGCTGCCCCCTCACCTGACCGCCAGGTAGCCCCGGACACACATCTCCATGAACCACTTGAAGGGCGTGGCCTCCATCTTGCCCCCCATGATCATCACCATCTCGTCGGTCAGCTTGATGTCCGGCTCCCAGCCCAGGTTACCCCCGGGGGAGCTCTCAAACATGAAGCCAAAGTCTGCAGCAGAACGAGGAGGCCGAGGCAGTCTAATGGTTAGGGACAGTCTACATAAAAAGTACATATAACATACCGGTTCTGATAAAAGTCATATGAAAGGACTGTCAATATCTGCAACTGTGTTGTTAGGTAGATGACAAAACGACATACATATTCAAAATCGACCCATAACAATAGGCAGTATTAGTTAATAATTAGTTATTAACAACATAATAATGTTAATACTAGTTAATTAACTTAATTGACCACTAGTCGTCAGAAAGATCAGGAAACGATCTGAACCAGAAACTGTACCAAAACACAGGCAGAGTTAGCTGATAGACCCACACCCCATTCAGCTGGCTCACACCCAACCAGCGCCTACAACTAAGACGGCCCAGTGCGGCGACCACCAGCCACTCAGTACCGATGTGGATGAGGTGCCCCTTGCTGTCCAGCATGATGTTGCCGTTGTGACGGTCCTTGATCTGCAGCAGGAACAGCAGGAGGCTGTAGGCGGCCATGCTGCGGATGAAGTTGTACCGCGCCTGGAGAGAGAGAGAGAGAGAGAGAGAGAGAGAGAGAGAGAGAGAGAGAGAGAGAGAGAGAGAGAGAGAGAGAGAGAGAGAGAGAGAGAGAGAGAGAGAGAGAGAGAGAGAGAGAGAGAGAGAGAGAGAGAGACACACAGAGAGAGAGAGAGAGAGAGAGAGAGAGAGAGACAGACAGACAGACAGACAGACAGACAGACAGACAGAGAGAGAGAGAGACACAGAGAGAGAGAGCGAGAGCGAGAGCGAGAGAGAGACACAGAGAGAGAAAGAGAGAGAGAGAGAGAGAGAGGACATGAACATGTGTTGACAACATACAACATGATGTTGTACAGCAATCCACCATCAGGGAAGTTAGTTTGTTATTTGAGATGGGCACGCCATAGTAGTCTAGTAATGCCTGGATACAACAGCATTTCAGGAAGTAGTTTGTTCCTTCTGCTGTTTGTTCCTTCTGTTGTCTTGTAATAGTGAATGCCATTACAAGCTCTCAGGGACAGTAACACCCCTTTCGTCCCCACCTTCTGGAAGGCCAGGGTGGACTCGTCGCCGTACTGGTTCCGGAAGTAGTCGTACATCCCAAAGTCTGTTTGCCGACCCAGTTGATCCCGGGACTTGCAGTCGGGGATGCACTCAATCACACCACACTGGGGAAAATGATCAGATAAATATGCAAATAAACAAACAAATCAATAGATAGTTGAGAAGGAGAAGGAGAAGGATATGTAGGAGAAGGATAACCAACCCCCCCCCCCCCCGTCTAACCCTGCCTTTAAAAAAATGCTTTCAGGATTGTTTTTGGTTCTTTCTGGGGCTACTGCCGACAGGTGTGTCACATTAACGCCTCATCAGCAGGTGACCCCCATCAGCCAATAAGAAGTTACGCATGCAATATGCATGTATATAGCATATAATAATGTAGCATATAGCATATAACAATGTACATTTTATTACATTGATTTATATATACATATTGCTGTTCTTCTGTGCCGATATATTGCATTTTATAAATTGCATTTTTATTTTATTTCACTTTTATTCTATTCTGTTTTTATTCTATTTTATCTTATTTTTTATAACTGCTGTCTGTCGTTGGGTATTGCACATAAGATTTTCACTCACTGCTTTATACTTGTGTAAACTGTGAAGTGACAATAAACTTGACTTGACTTGACATGCATGTTTATTCCCTAAAGAGGAAGTCGTCTAATGTAAACCAATGTACAAAGTGGATGGTTGTCCTTTAATTCTAGGTTGAACTTGACACATGGCGGTACAGGTTCGGTATTGGTGTTGGTGTTGTTGTTGTTGTTGTTTACCCCTGGGGCGGTGGCCACCACTCTGTAGGGGAACACGAAGAGGTCCAGGCCCACCAGCTGGAAGATGTTCTTGAACAGGCCGATGATCTGCAGAGCCAGCATGTCCTGTGGGAACACACCGACATGAAGGAGGGCTGAGTTAAAGGCCAGCGGAAGACTCTCACCGATAGGCTGAATGAATGCAGGAGGTGTGCACCTACTGCACCTACACCTCCAGTGCATAGACCGGGAGCATCATGTTAGGTCATTTATACTACCGTTTAACCTTTACAGACAGAAATATTGCATGCATGCAAACATTCCTAATACAAATGATAAAAATGTATTTTTGACGAAGTCCATTTATAATAAGAACTTTAATGATTGAACAATGAACAAAGTCTCTCAAGGTTTTAGTTTTAGGTTTAGGGTTCCTTATCGTGGGGACAGCCGATCAGCCCCAAAAGAACACCAGGAAAGTGAAACCTAAATCCCCCACTCACAAAAGCACACGCAATAACACTTTGCAAAGGATCTATAAGGTAGTCAATCCAGTCAACATTTATTACAATGTATTATGGATAAATTCCCCAAATTCCCAAGCTTAACTTCCTGTTGTTTCTGGAAATTGACCAGAAATTGACTGAAAACCTCCCACCCCTTTGCAACCAATTGTACCTGTCGACAGTCGTCGCCCACTTTGAAGATGGCGGCCTGCCAGCAGATCCGGCGCGCTGCGTCCGAGCCCTCGTCGGTGTCATCCACAGAGTCCGTGTTGCAGCGGAGACCCGCCTTCTCCAACTCACTCACGCCGTAGCGCTTTACCTTGAACTTGGCCAGGTAGGGCGCCTTGGCAGCACTGGGGAGAACAACCCACACACAGATATCATGTACAACACACCGTGCAGACTGCCAACGACGTGTACACACGTGTTAACACAACAGACATTGAGCAGTTCATCAGAATCAAGCAAAACAAGGCAGGAACGAACGTCTTAGTGGCTTGCGTGTTCGAAAAAGGTACCAGGTTCGATCCACAACCTGTAAGAGTCCTAGAGCAAGAGGTTCCCAACACCCTACCTCGTCCTTAATCCAGATCAAGATTCAAGATGTACTAAACTATGCAATACTATACTAAACTAAACAATACTATATTATAATAACATGTCATCGCGATACGCTCATTATATCTGAATATAACTGCATATCCCTGCTCACTACCTGTTGATACTTGTATACTTACCTGTGTATATATATATATATATATATATATATATATATATATATATATATATATATATATACACACACACGCACAACTACCACGAGACCTAGTATACTACACTGTCTCTGTACATCAATATACTGTATACACACCAGTTTTGTATATCTTGTATATCTACCTTTTTAATGTGTACAGTTTTTTTTATAGTATTGTTTTAGAAATGCATACTGCGGGAGGGAATGGGCGTAACCATTCCATTGTACTTGTTTTAAAAATCTTGTATAAATGATTCTAGTAGACTGTTTTTATACCTAGTAGACAGTTGTTTACATCCCATTTAACCACTGTACATTGTATATTACTATGCACTGTACTGTGCTGTGCAGTGACAACACATTTGAATCTAATCTAATCTAATACATTATAAAACACTTTGGATCAAAGCATCCGCCACAACAACTAAACGGTCTTGCAAAGAGTGAAAGTACATTTGGAATATTCTGCTGCTGTTGTGTGTTACCTCTGCATGGGCGTCCCAGACTTGTAGTCGATGTCCAGGACGATAGCTTCAGGGTTACTGGGGAGGTAGCAACCTGTAGATCACAACACAGACGTTGGCCAGAGGGCCCTCTGTGTAGCGCATTCCTCCGCCGCACCAAAACCTCCCCTGTTGCCCGATTATTTCTGAGGCTAAACAATCCCTTCAATCCTTGTTAAAAAAACGTTCAAAAAAGTAATTGGCAAGTTTTATGCAAATATGTAAGTAACTTTGACATTTTATACAATTTTGCCCTATCTCCCAATGCTAAAGAATCCTTAAAAAACAGATCCAGATATCTGCCAAAATCTAGCCAATTGTTCCTTGGCCCATAAGTAATCGAACCACCAAGTTTTGTACAATTTCGGTACATAACCTTTTGAGTTGAGAAACAAACAAACAAACAGTCAAACAGGAGCGACAACATAACCTCCTCCCATCCATTCGATGACGGAGGTAATAAATACATAAATATATCTAGAATCTATCAATAAATCAAATCAAGGAACACACAAAAATGTCCACGTTCGCAAAGCAAATTCAAACTCCAGATATGATTTCCTTGGACGTTAACAAAGCCAGGTGTGTTTACCTGGCTGGACCCTGATGTCCGACAGGGCTTTGAGGCAGGCCCTCTTCCGCTCCTCGCCCTTTGGAACGGGCCTGAAGAAGGGGAAGGTGAACAGAAGGTGAAGTTAGGTGACTGGATGGAAGACGGAAGCCTGTAGCAAGCAACGCTTTCTGACACCGCTGACACTACACGCTGCGAAGAGCACACGAACACTCACATTAAATCAGTTGTTCCCAAACTTTTTCTGCAGGCCCCCCCCGCCCCCTTTTGTAGATTCAAAAAGCCCCCCAATCCCCCTGTCATACCTCCGGGCCCCTTCTAGGGGACGCATCCCCCAGTTTGGTAACCACTGCATTAAATAATACACACTCTGCAGTCGTCTTTAGAAAGATGTACCTCAAAAGGTATACCACTGGAATGTATTATGTACACACTCCCCTCGAGTACTTTCTACCAATTTTTACTGTATTCTTGTCAATATATATATATATATATATATAAATAAAAAAAAACAGTACTCTTCCAACTGAAAAAAACGAACTGACTTGATAATGGCGGAGACGTTGGTGATTTTGTTGAAGAAGTCAAACTCCCGCTGGTAGAAGTCCTTGGCCGGCCCGGACAGAGCCCCCGTGATCTCCTCCACCATCTGCTCCAGCAGCTCCCCGATGTCGGCTGGACGGACGGACGGAGGACACATATATTTTAATTTGCAATATCAATTAAATGCATTATTATTATTGTTATTATTATTATTATTATTATAAGCGTAGCTATCAGGAGCTCACGGTCTTTGTGGTGTGCCTCTTCGTCCAGGTAGATGTTGGTCTTCATGTTCCAGATGAACTGGTGGGCCAGAAGCTGGGAGGTCTGGGCCGCCCAGAGGATGTACTCTCTCACGTAGCCCATCTGAGAGGGACGAGAAGACAGTTACAATCACTCTATCTATGACTGAAGGCTGCAGCATCACGATACAAGACACAAGATTTGAGTACAATGGAATGCTTACTCCCCTCTCCATCCTGCAGTATGCATTTCAAAAACAATACTATAAAAATACTATAAACAATTTAAATAAACATGAAAAGAACAATTAAGTGATCACCCTTATATAACTGTATATACATAATGATAGAGTAATGACAAATGACCGGACTGGATCTTTCCGTCTCACTGGGACACTTGAATGAATAATAAACTGTAAATTGTTTTAATTGGTTTCCTGTCAATTGACTAATCATTTAAGCCCTACGTGACCCCTAATGGTAGAATTGCATTAGACTTTTTTTTCTTACAGTGAATCTTTTTTTATAATTCACCTTATCGTAGCGGAGAGCCTGGACGATCTGTGGGATATAAAACAGGATGGCATCCTAGAGAGGGAAAACAAATATTTATTTTAAAGTCGTCATACAATACATGCGGTACATACAACTCAATGACACTGTACCGACAAATCCTACAACCATCTTACAAAGTCTGTAACACACTATCATATATATATATATATATATATATATATATATATATATAAAAACCTAAACAAAACAAACTCTGTAACACACTATCCTATATATATATACACAGTTTTCTTATGGACATTTTTAAGCAGTTTATTTAGTTTAGCTTAGTTTTTTTTTTAATCATTTATATATTTTTTAAATGTTCTTGTCTTGAGGTTTTCTAGACAATTTTGTTGTACTTGTTGTACGCAATAACAATAAAGGCATTCTGATTCTAAATCTGAATGACCCAGAGACCCAGAGAGGGGATGGGCAGGGCGGGGTTGAAGGGTTTGACCCCAGCCAGCGGACGCCTCACCGGGGGGAAGGAGCGCAGCACCTTGACCCCGTACTGGGCGGTGAGCGGGTGGGGGGGGTACATGGAGGAGAAGTAGGAGAGGCCCGTGGGCGGGTCGGCCGGCGCCCAGCACAGGATGTGGCTCAGCTCGGGGGAGTCGGCGTCGATGGTGTGCCAGGTCACTAGGAACTAGGGTGTAAAAAGACATCATCATGTACAATGTAAGCAAGGTTCCGATCTTTTTTAAGTATTAAAAATTTTTTTTATTAAATTATATGTTTTTATTGAAGGACAAACAGAGTCATACAATGTTACAATTAAAGCATGTCATTTTCCTTACATTTTTTTATTTTTATTCCCTCAGAGCTAACCCACCCTTACCCTCCCACCCCTACCTTGAAAAACCATAACAATATACGTTCAACCCCAAAAGTCAATGATTCCACACAGATAAAGAAAACTTAAAGTAAAATTAATAAATGAAAGGTGCTGAAAACATAAATTGGTCATAAAATGTGTTCTGATCTTCATCTACGTCACAACAATAGACAAACACAGTCTGCTTAAACTAATACCACACAAACAATTCGAGAACATTTGGTAGATCTTGGCAAGTCTTGCCTTGCTAAAATTAATACGGTGCAGGACCTTAAATTGTATAAGTCTGAGACGTGCACAGGATGTCGATGAATGTATCCTTTTAACAGCTGCATCCCAGAAATCGTCTGTAAGATTTGACCCTAATTCAGTTTCCGATCAGTTTTGTTTTAGTAAGGGTATGAGCATTCAGTGTCATGAGATGATTATATATTTTGGAAATTATGCTATTTTGGCTAGGCTCCAGAAAAAAAATCTAAAATCTCCAGACAATCCTCCAGAGTAATTTGGGGGGTACATGTGGAAAAAGGGGAAACTGGGCTTTAACAAAGTGCCTAACTTGAAAATACCGAAAAAGGTCATGTCCAGACAGGGAGTATTTTTCCTTTAGGCTTTGAAAGCTAGAAAAGTCATTTTCTATCCCATCATCAGAAAGCACAGTCAATCACTGAGGGAGGTAACATATGGTTGTTTGAAAGCGGGGCTAGTGCAGATTTAAAATGCCGCCAGAATTGAAACCAGATTTTAAAGGTAGAAAGTACTATTGGGTTGGATGTATACTTAGGAGGGGACATTGGTAGAGACGAGCATATTAAAGCTGGAAGTGATGATGATCGGCAGGACTTGGCCTCCAGCAGACACCAGTTAGTCTGAGGTGCATGCATCAACAACATCAGCTTGTGAATATTTGCTGCCCAATAATAATAATACAGAAAATGAGGTAGGGCCAGCCCACCTAGAGAACGATTCCCCTGGATCACCGCTCTGCCAATCCTATGAACCTTGTTGCCCCATATAAAGGATGTGATAGAGTTGTTTATGGAACAAAAGAAAGATTTGGGTATAAAAAGGGGGAGACGTTGAAAAAAGTAAAGAGATTTAGGCAAGGTATTCATTTTCACACATAGTATTTTACCGACCAGTGAGAGAGGCAAATTATTCCATCTCTGAAAGTCAAGCTTCACCTGGGCGAGCAGAGGTGTCAAGTTTGCCTTAAAAAGTGAATCTAGAGTATGCAGGTTATATAAATTCCAAGATATTTGAATCCAGATTTGTTCAGAGGTATACTCGTTTGCTGGAGCCGTGGAGCAGATGCGTTGTCAGGGAAGCGCTCGCTTTTCTGAATATTTAGTTTGTAACCTGAATTACAGCCAAAGTTTTCCAGAGAGAATAGACAGGACCGCTGGGATGCTAACAGCAGGATCAGTGACATACAGTAAAAGATAATCTGTGTACAGGGAGACTCTATATTCTATTCCCTCGCGTTTAATACCACAGAGCGCTGGGGACGCTTTAAGTGCGATCGATGAAGGCTCGATAGCCAGTGCAAAAAGAAGAGGAGACAGGACAACGGGTCCCACGTGTCAGCGGGAAATATGTAGACGGCGTGTTATTGGTTGCAGATACACGCTTCAGGGGAAGAGTACAGCAGGCGAACCCAGTCACAAAATGTATTACCAAAACCACATTTCTGTAATACTGTAAATAAATATCTCCATTCGACACGGTCAAATGCTTTCTCTGCATCTAAAGAGATAGAGAAAGAGTTTTGTTTTTTTTGAGTAGATAATATCTAGAAGCGATTGAATGTTAGAAAAGGAGTCTTCCTTTGTCTTCCCTTAATAAAGCCTGTCTGGTCGTCTGTTACCACTTTGGGAAGAACCTTCTCCAAACGGTTTGCCAATACTACCTTTGCCAAGTATTTTAACCTTGACATTAAGTAAGGAAATTGGACGGTAAGAAGCACAATGCGTGGGGTCTTTCCCCTTTTTAAGTAATAAAGAGATGGAAGCCTGTGTTAAAGTGGTTGGCAGAGAGCCTCGCTCCATGGACTCACTATAAACATAGAAAAGTAAGGGGGCTGAAACGCCACAGAACTTCTTGAAAAATTCAGAAGGATACCCATCTGGTCCGGGTGCTTCACCGCTCTGCATCGCCTTGATAGCCTTAACTATTTCTTCCAAACCTATTGGGGCATCAAGTGTCTTTGCAGTTTCTGGATTGATTAATGGGAGGTCTAAATTGTGGAATTATGTATCTACGTCTGTGGTGTCTGCCAGTTCTGATCGATACAGACAAGAATAGAAAGATTTGAAAGCCAAATTGATATCAGAGAGGTCAGACAATTGTTTGAGGAATCTCGAATCTGGGGAATCAGGCGGGAAGCTTCTTTTTGTTTCAACTGATGAGCCAGTAACCGACTTGCTTTATCACCATATTCATATTCATATTCAACCCCCATGTTCGTAGTAGTAGTTGCTCAGCCTTCCTCGTAGACAGCAAATTAAATTTAGCCTGTAGGTTTAGTCGTTTTTTGTATAATTCTGGAGTTGGATTAGTAGAGTATACACAATCAAGATCAAGGAAAGTTTGTCAGGTGAGTTATTAGTGTTTTCTGTGTTTTGTTTTTATATGCGGAAAATGAGATAATTTGCCCTCTCAGAACTGCCTTCAGAGTTTCCCATAGTAATGAGTGTGAGACTGAATCACATTTGTTGATGTTGATAAATGTGTCCATGGAGGCAGCTATATGGTTGAAAAACGCTTGATCTGACAAAAGCAGAGAGTTAAGCCTCCAATGGGGAGGGTCTCTTTTAGGAATGGAGAAAGAGAGATCAAGTGTGTCAATGGAGCATGATCGAAATAACAATTGCTAGATAATCCGAGGAGACTACAACCGGCAGAAGTTTTTTATCTATAAAAAAGTAATCTATGCGGGAATAGGAGTGATGAACGAAAGAGAGAAAAACAAAAACTCTTTTGCATTTGGGTTGTTAAATCTTGAGCTTGACCTATCCAATGATGGGTTTATAACAGTGTTAAGATCATCGCCAAAAATCATGAGGTGGGTGTCTAAGCCAGGGATGGAGGATAGAAGTCTGTTCGAAATCCTGCATCATCAAAATTTGGAGCATAGACATTAACTAGCAATACCGGTGTCTGGAGGAGGGTGCCTACAACTATAATATATCTACCCTGTGGATCCGAGATCACATTGGAGGCAGAAAACTGTATTTTCTTGTCCCTAAGTATTGCAACCCCTCTACATTTAGAAATAAAGGAAGAGTGAAACACCTGCCCAATCCAAGACCTGCGGAGTCTGACATGGTCTGCAATACGCAAGTGTGTCTCTTTTAAAATCTCAGATGTTTCAGGAATTTGAAACACAAATTAATGAATGAATTTTAAATGCGCTCTGCGCAACATGCATTTCATTCAGCTCAACAACTCGCCAGGCAGACTGTTATACGACTGATACGTTATACCAGCATGTGTCTAAATGCCTTTCCCAAACATCCAGGTGTGTGGTGAATACCTTATGAGGTGAAGTGGTGAATACCTTATGAGGTGAAGTGGTGAATACCTTATGAGGTGAAGTGGCGGTCGCAAAAGGTTCTGGGCTTGTTCTGGCGAAGAAGACCCGTGTGCCGTCATGCACGACCCAAAAGGGCGGACAGCGGGCATCTGAATCCCAAATGTCACCTTCTTCTCGTGGAGAAGAAGGTTATTCAGTTCCTTATCTCTGTGGTAGTGAAAGCACACAATAAACACTCTGGAGAGCCGGTTGTGCTCCTTATTATCCGCCGAGGCTGGTCCCGATACGGTGGGCCCGGTCCAGGATGGGTGGTGGTGTGGGGAAGAAATCGCTGCCCAGGACCTCAGCGAAGAAGAGGATCATGTGATGAGTTTTCTCTGAGTATTCTGATGATCCTCAGGTTCGATCTGCAAGAGCTGCGATTTTCTAAGTCCTCCACTTTATTAAGAAGGCGTGTTGTTGTCCTCTTTTAATAGTTTTGGTGCATTGTTCCAACGTGCTCCAAATTTGTTAATGTGCAGACCGTGTGAGTCAATCGTTTCCCAAAGAGGACAAGATAGGGCCGAGGAGGGCCGTGCTCAGAGCTTCTTTTATCAAGGTGGATCAAAGTGTTGCGCTTAGATCCGCGATAAGAGAAGAGCGTTTGTTTCCAGATGCACTGCAGGCAGTTTTGGGCTGGTGGTGTCGGGCCTTGACAACATGCTGGCGCTCGTATCCACAGCCACGTGGTCGGCAGAACCTGTTGCTGTTTTTCCTCCGCAGTTCGTAGGACATTTCAGTTTAAAAAAAATTAAGTTGTTAAATGTCGTGGAATAACAGCAAAAAAGCACCTATGCAAGTAACAGGATATGTTTTTTTTTTTTTAATATACGGGAGCCACACGTTGAGTAATTATGACTGTAATGTGAAAAAATAAGAAAAAGTTGCATTTTTCTTTTGAAATATATAAATGTCATTATATTAATTATTTTTTAATTAGTTTTTTGCGTCTACATTATCCTTGCACAATTTTTTTTAAATGTTATATCTTTTTTTTCAAAATTGATTTAGAAAACGGTCGCCTCACAACCGAAAGTTCGCTGGTTCGATCCCCCGGCTCCTCCTCCTAGCAAAAACTGTCGAGGTGTCCTTGAGCGAGACAACCCTAACCCTAACTGCTCCTGACGTGCTGGCTGTCTCCTTGCATGGCTGACTCCGCCGTCTGTGGTTGAATGGGTGATGTGAGGCATGACTTGTGAAGCGCTTTGGATAAAAGCGCTATATAAAAGCCGGCATTATTATTATTATTATTATTTAAATAAAGATAAAGAAAGTTACATTCTTCACAGAAATATATAGTATATTTTATAAAAAATGTAATCCTGGGGATCGGGACCCCAGGTTGGGAACCACTTGTCTAGGAGATGGACGTCTATAGGCACAGTGGGGTTGCTTTGTCTCGAAAGGGTGTGCATTTTGTATGGGTGTTGTTCATGATGTGATGTGATCGATGAACCATATGAATCTACAAGAATCAATGTCGTCTGGATGGACTATGGTAGTAGACCATGGTAGTAGACCATGGTAGTAGATGGTAGTGTGGTCCTGGTGCTCCAGGCCAGGGGAGGATGTCTCACCTTGACAGCCTCAGGGACGTCACTGACCGCCCCAGGGTCCAGTCTCACCAGCCGGGTCACCTCTGCTATGATCGCCTCGTTCTTAAACCTGGGTTACAAAACAAGGCGGTGATTTCAATTACTTTTAATGAGTATATAGACAGAAATCCACAGAAAACTAAATGAGAGAAAGAAAGAAAGAGACAGAGACAGAAAGAGAGAGCGAGAACCAGCAGGGGGTCTTACCTGGTGGGCAGCTGCATGGCCAGGTAGGGTGCAATGCCCCAGGCCAGGTTGACGTTGTCCTTCCACTGCTTCTCCGTCAGGCTGATGTACTTGGACCTCCAGTTGGCAATGCTGGTCTCCAGGGACTGCTCCGTGGAGATGGCCAGCTCCTGGGTGGACAGTGGGTTGTACCACGTGGTCAGCCGCTCGATCTCACTAGCCTGGGAGGGGGGAGAAGATGTGGCGACAGATAAGTCAATTGAGATCGGAACGTTTTCACGTTAGAGATTTGGTTTCTGGTGGAAGCAAGTTTGTGGGTTTGTTTCCAGAGCTCACCAGCAGGGCTAGCAGCAATGTCCTGCGCTTCATGTAGTACTTGTGCAGCTGGGTCCCTCTGTTACTCTTCTTAGAAATGCCTAGGAGAGGAAACCAGAGAGGTGAACCATCTAAATATGAATAGTATTTAGAATTTGGTATAACCAGAAAGCCATTTGAAGCAAGGACTGCATATTGATTAGAGAATAACAAGAAAAGTGGTGTCCCACAGGGCTCTATACTTGGGACCCTATAGTTTGTACAGTACTTAAATTGTTTTAGTTTGTAGCTGTGTTTCTCACATGCAAGTCAAGTTGGATACAATCATCTGCCAAATGACCAGATAATGAATAGTCGTACACATGAGGGTGTTGGTAGAGCGCAGCATGCTACCTGACTTCTTGGAGGCGGTGGACACACCGCTGGACAAGGGGTAGGTGTTGATCCACCCCTGGCCGCTCTGCTGTGAGCGAGAGCTGGAGTCCGCGCTCCGGAGGTCAGCTGCGTTCATTACCGACAGGCTGTTCAGCGATGGGTCCTGGTTGTCTGGACGCACGCAAAACACACAAACACGGACATAAGATCAGGCCAGGAAGGACAAACTCCCATTCCCATCGAGGATCTGGATAAGCAATTTCTGATAACACTGTTCAACAATTTTTCCCCTAATTAAGTATTCTGAATCTCCCCCCCCCCCCCACCCCCATAATGTAAACAGAGTCAACAGTGCCTTTATAGTGATCCAATACTGCGGTAAGCATAACACATTGTTACCGGTTGTTAACCCGGTTTTAAATTATACTGTTAACAAAGGTGTTTTAGTTTTGTTATCTGGAACACAGCTCTGGTTACACCTAAGCATACTAAATTAATGCAGTTCTAGTAGAGAAAAACTGTTATTATATATTATATATATTTTTTTAAATACAGATTTTATACCTATGCTCTCCAGACAATACCAGTGAATCACACCAAACAGGTAGATACATCCAAAATAATCCATTGGTAAAAATGATGGGTTTTGAAGGATGTTTGATGATCGGGTGGGGGGGGAACGATGAGTTGCATCCATAGGTCAGGCTTTTCTTTGCTTTTGTTGGTCATGCAGTTGATGGGTGAAGTCTATGCCAGTAGGACCACAGACACACGGTTCCAGTTGGTACTGCTGGTGGATAGTAGATCTTCAGAAGAGGACAGGGCTGGAGGAGGGGGAGGTGGGTCGTGGATGAAGGTCATCCGGTATCTGTGGTTCCGTGTGTGTGTGTGTGTGTGTATAACAAGAACGGAGGGGTGGGCCCGAGCAGATGTGATGATGACCATGCATGTAATGCAGTCCTGCTTATCCTCAAGGCCAGGCCAGGCCAGGCCAGGTTAGGGAGGGAGGGAGGGAGGGAGAGAGAGAGACCAAAAAGTCCAACTACTGCCTTCAATTTAGATCCTGGTTTTCTTGGCATCAATTGTTTTATAGTCTTGTATATTTTTTTTACTTTTCATTTGCTTAATGACATATAAATTGTTTGATCTGTTGATTTATTGTCTGATGAAGTGCTCTGCCTTCTGTTTCAAGTGCTGTATTAATTGTATAATTTGTCGTATATTTGCTTTGTGTCAAGCACTTGGGAGTGTGCTCACATAGAAAATGAAATGCTACACAAATACACTCTGGAGAAGAGAAAGAATGAAAGATACTTGGGTAAAAAAAAGAATAAAAAGTCAAAACGAATAAATAAAAAGGGGCCAGTGAGGATAACGGCTGTGAATTTGAGTTGGCGGAAAAAATGAAAAAATGAAAAAATGAAAAAATGAAAAAATGGAATGGATGGGAAAAAAAACATCATTCCCTCGGCAGCAGTGCAGTTGCCGGTCTCCCACCCCACGGTCAGCTTACTTAAGAGGGTAATCGGAGAGGTGCTGGACACGATTAGCGATCCGAATATCCCGGCAGAGAGGCTGCTCTGGGCGGGGGTGGTGCAGAGCTCACCGGGGGCCACTAGGTGGCACGCGGCCAGGTACTTCTTGTCCGAGAGGATGCAGGCGTAGAAGCGCATCATGATGCTGATGTCCTCCCGCAGATGCTTGTCGCCCTGGGTGGGGAACTTGGGAGTCACGCTGGGGAAGGGGGGGCAAGGTTAAAAGGTCAGCACGGGACTTCTGTCCGGTCCCACCGTGACGTGTGACCGGACAGAAGTACAAAGAAGCAGAGCTCTTCTGAGAACCGTCTCAGGAAGACACTTTGTTGAGGTGTACAATCGCTAATCGCTGATATTCAACTATTATGCACTTTACTTTATATCGCTAATAAAAAGTTTATAAAAAGGGCTTATGCCGTCCGAGGCCAATGGCTAGGAGTATGCCCCCGATTGCCCCCAATCCTCGATTACGCCCATTCTATTCATGTAAAGACGTGAAATGTGTTTCTCTGCATTTAACCCATCCTAGTATTAGGAGCAGTGAGCAGCTATTGTATATACAGCTGCCCGGGGAGCAGGGTAGGGGTCTGGTGCCTTGCTCAAGGGCACCTCAGCAGTGCCCAGGAGGAGAACTGGCAACTTTTTCTCCAAGTACCAGTTCTCACTCCGTACTTGTTCCGTTTCCAAACTAGGTACTTGGTACGAAACCAAAAAACTACAAAGTGTTATTTTTTTCCCAGCTGGGAAGCGTGGTGGATTGGGCGGCCAATCTTGAAATCATAAAACGCCTGAAATGTAATAATTTCTTACCCTCAATGTGCACTCTACTATGTGCCAAACAAGAAATCTCCATAGGTCATAATGTTTAAGTAATCGTGTTAACACGAAGGAATCTTCGTCGGTGACGGTCGACGCAATATATAGTTTGATTCAGCTCCCCACCTGCGCCTACTAAACGATGACATAATAGTAATAGTAAATGGAGAAGGGCAGAGGGAAGTGTTTTAGGGGAACAATGTGTATGTGTGTGTGCACGTGTGTGTGTGTGTGTGCGTGTGTGCGTGTGTGGTAATCTGGGTCTGTACCTGAAGTAATCAAAAGCTGTGGAGTAGATCTTCTCCCGGAGGACGTTCCTGATGGTGGCGTTGGTCACCACGTCTGAGTGGAGCAGAGCCAGGCCCAGCGTCAGCAGCCTGCGGGACCAATTCAAATATCCACCCAAACAAGGCTTGAAAAAGACTCTCACGTTAACATTTGTTTTAACAATTTGCAGGAGAAGTGTTTCATAATCACTCGTTCACATTCAGTAGACACCTTTATTCGAAGTGGATTTCACTGAATTAAGATGGAAAGACATTTTTTATTTGTACTAGCATATAAATAGGGCCAACGCGCGCGCGCGTGTACACACACACACACACACACACACACACACACACACACACACACACACACACACACACACACACACACACACACACACACACACACACACACACACACACACACACACACACACACACACACACACACACACACACACACACACACACACACACACACACACACACACACACACACACACACACACACACACACACACACACACACACACACACACACATATATATATATATATATATATATATATATATATATATACATACATACATATATATACATACATACATACACATATATATATATACATATATATATATATATACACACATATATATACACACACACACACACACACACACATATATATATATATATACACATACATACATACATACACATACATACATACATACATACATACACACACACACACACGTGGGCGGCAGTCTAGCTCAGGAGGTAGATGGTAGCTGGTTCGATCCCCGGCTCCTCCAAGCAAAAACTGTCGAGGCGTCCTTGAGGAAGACCCTAACCCTAACTGCTCCCCGGGCGCTGTATGAATAGCTGCCCACTGCTCCTAATACTAGGATGGGTTAAATGCAGAGAACACATTTCACTGTATGTCTTCATGTATGTGACCAATAAAGAGGATTCAATCCTCACGATTTGTTGTTGTTTGTTGTTGTATACATATACAGTTTTTATGTGGACATTTCTTTACCTGTTTTTTTGTTAAAAAACGGGTTAGTTAGTTCTTAGTTATTTACTACTTGTTAGTTCTTAGTTATTTTAATACTTTTTATTTTTCAACTGTTGTCTTTAAGAGATTGTCTTGAGGATTGCTATACAATCTCGTTGTACTTTTACAATTATACCTTTATTTCTATATATAGCAATGACAATAAAGGCATTCCGATTGTGATTCTGAGATACATGTCATTAAGGTAGGTAGGTGGTGGTGGGTTAGGGCATCTTGCTCGAGAATGAACACCCTCGTCACTACAATATCCCGCAGGCAAACGGTGTGTGTGCCTGTGCGCGTGTGTGTGTGTGTGAGCGTGTGTGTGCGTGCGCAAGTGTGTGCGTGCCTACCTGAAGCGTGGTCCGATGGCAGCTACGTGGCGGTTCAGGCTGCTCTTGTTCCCGCCCACGGTGAGGGACAGCGAGCGTTGCAGGAGGCTGCCGAAGATCTCCACCTGATCCGCACTCGAGTATTTCGCTATTTCAAACCGCTGCATGAGAAACTATGAAGAAGAAGGAGAAGGAGAAGGAGAAGGAGAAGAAGGAGAAGAAGAAGAACAGACTATGAGGCATGTCGTCTAGTAAGGCCTTACGTTTCCTACATCCTCCTCTTTCCCCGCTGATGAGACGAGCGGTTAGTGGTCCAGCTTGAGCCGCTTCACTTCACAAGATCTGGGTCAACCTTCAGACAACTTCCTGTTTACACCACACACACACACTTCCTGTGTAGAACACACTGATGTATCCCCGCTGGTCGCCTTAGGCTTCTTCTCTAGCTTACTATACGTATTGGGTGAATGGGTACAATGACACTGGAGGAGAACATCTGGAAAGCGAGGAGCGAGTGTGAATGCTATGATAGCTCAGCCAGTAGGGACTTGGGCTTGGGAACCGGAAGGTCGCCAATTTAAGTCCCCGAAAACACCTGGGGGCACTGCCAAGGTGCCCTTGAGCAAGGCACCAGACCCCTACCCTACTCCCCGGGCTCTGTATATGAAAATAGCTGCCCCACTGCTCCTAATACTAGGATGGGTTGAATGCAGAGAAACACATGTAACTGTGTGTGTGTACATGTATGAGACCAATAAAGAGGATTCAGTCCTCCAGATTTTAGATTAATGGAACGACGTCTTGGCATCTTCAAAGTGAAATCAACACAAGAGAGACACACACACACACGCACACGCACACACACACACACACACACGCACACACGCACGCGCAGTAGTCGTTTACCTCGATCCAGATGTGGTGCGGCGTGACATCCGGAGGGCAGGGGACAGGCTGGCTCTCCTCGGAGGCGGCCAGGGGGTCGGCCTCCACCTTGGCGTCCGAAAACAAGCCCAACTTCAGCTCCACGGTCATCTGCCACGCGCCCGCCATCTCCCGCATGAACTGCACACCACAGCAACACAGACAGACATCCATGGACCCGTCAATACCAGGGACGGAAATCAGCACCGCCACCATCATCATACGATGTTACAGACGTTTTTGTGAGGGCCCGCCCATACAATCTTTTATTGAGATTCTGTCAATTCTGGGATACAATTTTCCGAAAAAAGGGTAGATGCTGCCAAAAAAGATGCGGTGTGTGAACTTATTGTACGCTTATGAATTGTTCTTAAGTTAATGTATTGTTTGTCTTTATATGTCTTTTTCTCCTCGGACCACATGACAGACGGATGGTCAATTGGGATGGTAAATTGCGGCGGAGGAGGCTTAAGCGAGACACTGAGTGATAAAGAAGGGTCTTCTTCTGCCTACGGGGACTTCGATGCCGGCGCGCGCCGCCAGCAGCCACTCCCAGCAGGCGATGGCCGTCTCCATGCCGTGCTCGGTGAACATCTTGAGGGGGGACCAGCAGAGGTGGTGCAGTAGCTGGGGGTCGAATTCTGGTGGAGAAGAAGCGCCAACACCAAACACACCCAAACAATGAGAGGAATATACAACGACAGGACATTGTGAAACACATACACTTGGGCATGGGTGGTTTCCCAGTGGGAATTTTACCCTAAACACATTGGTTCCCAAACTGGGGGTCACGACCCCAAGGGGGAACCCGGAGTTGTGACAGGGGGCGCAGCAAGGCTAAGTAAAAATGATGCAATATCGTAAAGGTGACTTGTTCCTATCTTGATTTGCTGTTTCAGTTCTGTATTAATTACTGACAATGTTTCAAATGACTTCTATAGGAGTGTGCAAGTAAAGGATGTGTTTTGAGAGTGTCTTTATGCGGGTGCATGTAGGCAGGGGGGGGGGGCTGACATTTGACAAACTACTACAGAAGGGGGCCCCTGCTGAAAAAAGTTTGGAAACCAGTGCCTTAACCCAAGCACTATACCATGCTATACCAGGTGAGCTAGAGAGGATCAAAAACATTTTCAGAAAACATACTTTATGAAACACAATGCAATCGAGAGGTTTAAAACGGACGGACAACCTTTGGTGCTGATGAGCAAGGCAGCGAGTTTGAACATGGCCTCGGTGAAGGACTCGGGCTGCCCGCTGTCCAGTGCCTCCCCCATCAGCTTCAGCATCAGCTGGCTGAGGTCCGAGTGACCTCGCACAGCCTGGGAGAAGTGGATCATTCCCGAGACCTGCGGCCAACAAAGAAATACCATCCATGAAGTAAAAGCAGGGAAAACACACATTTACTGTAGTATTTGCATTTGGTATCGGTGGTGGTGGTGGTTGGGTTATCGCTCACCTCTCCGGCGTATCTGTTCCTGAGGTTAAGAGAGGCCATGAAGTTAGAGTAGTCCTTCTTCACACAGGTGGGTCTTTCGGTGAGCTGGGTGGTCTGTAGGAACAAGGGGAGGAATCAAAGGACAAAGTTATCGGAGTAAGACACAGGAAAATAACACATAATGAATTGAGAACAACGATGTGGTGTCCCACAGGGCTATGTTCTCGGGACCCTGGGGTTCCTATACAATTGTATCTATTGCTGCACAATTGATGGTCTTCTGCTACAGTTCCTAATTAAAATGATTCCAAAACACTAACATTACATACAGTAAGCTAACCCAATCTCGGATCATTATGATCGTGTTCATTACGCACCCCCAGTGTTGTGCTCTGTCTGTTGTAGCCGGCAAAGTGCAAGATGCTCTCTGTGGCCATGGCCAGGCCAGTGTGCTGAGAGAGACCCGACACCCAGTTCTGATGCTTGTTCAGATACTCCTAAGAAAGAACATAACATATCAGTCGCTGTGGGGGGGGGGGGGACATCACAAACTATTTAGGATAGAAGCTGAACTTCAAACGCAATAGTGTGTTGTGTGTAAACTGTGGCATCCAAACCCAGTCATGAAAACCAAAATCCTAGTACTCAAGACACAATTTAGACTATGACTCGATGTCAGATCCGATGCGTACCTGCAGGTGGGACTTTGTGACGGATGGGGCCCATTTCATAGCTTCCTTCAGGATCTCCCCGCAGCGAGCAGCAAAGTCCTTCACGATGCTCTGGAGACCATAGATACGTGCGGCAAACATGAGGTGTTTAAGAAACCTGACCACACTGTGTGGCCACAATAGGTGAATAAGGCCCATTTAGTGGACAGTATTATCCAATGCGTTGTGCAGTACCATGAGTGCAAACATTGTTAGCGGGGGTGGCCCCAGTGGGAATCGAACCCCCAACCCTGAATGCCACATGACTCAATGACTATAATTGACCAACCAACCTCTCTGGCTTCATATGTATCTGGTACGGTGACCCTGTAGGGCGTGTCTGGGATGTCGTAGTACGGTTGATCTTTATGAATGTCCTAAAAAAATATACAGAAAACAACATCGTCGGGCTTCCATTTTAATTTAAAAGGTTTGCACTGTCCATTGTTACATGGAAAGAGGGAAGAGGAAGAGGAACAACTTGTCTGTTCGGTCGTGTGACTCACGGCACTGAGGGAGAGGGACAGAGTCTGCAGGATGTCCAGCATGGTCCGCAACACTCGGCCACTCCACAACAAGTGAGGGAAACTAAAGAGAAAGAAAGAAAGAAAGAAAGAAAGAAAGAAAGAAAGAAAGAAAGAAAGAAAGAAAGAAAGAAAGAAAGAAAGAAAAGATACAGTAAGAAGAGAGAGCAGAAAGAAATAGCAACAGGAGAGAGCATAGAAAGAGACAGTGTTAGGAAAGAGAGAGAGAGAGAGAGAGAGAGCGGAGAACGAGGTAGACACATAGATAGATGAGAGACAGAGCAAAAAGGGAGAGAGAGGGAGATTCATCAGGCTTCGAGCACGTTCCGTGTTACAGTTAAGTGGTGAGGTGTAAGGGCGGCGCGGCGTAGCGTACGTCTCGGCCAGGCCAGACAGGTACTTGTCCGCCACCCTGCGGATCCTCTTGTGGATGTGGTTGAAGTTGACCAGGAGGAACTGAGCGTGGCGCTCCAGCTCCTCCTCGTGGCCTTTGGTTTTGGCCTGAGAAAAGGCAAACAAGTCGTACGTTTTTTTTGTTATGGGTGGAGGTCCAGACCTAGTTCATACATGTGACCAATGAACCATGTGACCTCATTACTTGAAGGCAGAAATTGTTAAATCATAAATTTTATACTAAATATATAATTCCTCCATACTTTTTCAGCCATCATGTGCAGGAACACTTCAAAGACTTTGTCCCCCACCGCGATCACACACTGCATCATGCCTGGTCAGGTAAACACAAAAAAAAACACTGAAAATAAATAAGACATTCACATTCGTCTTCCTTTTATATAGTATATCTATTTTATTCACCGACCTACCAGATTTATCCTTCTGTATGGCTCTGTCCTCAAAGTACCGGAACATGACCTGGAAACGATCGGAGTCTAGCGCGCACAGCATCCTGGTAAACCAAAAAACAACAACAATACAAACTACTGTCCAACGCATCGTTGCCCCACTCTTTACACACCAGCTGTCCATGTGTGTGTGTTATGTCTCCTGCTACCTCATGTACTCCAGCCTGTAGACGGACAGCAGGTAGGTGGACATGGCGAAGTCCAGCTTGTGGATGAGCGCCGAGACCTCGGGGAGGGGGTCCAGCAGGTTGATGACGGTGCTGCGGAGGTCGTTCAGCTCCCCCTGGGACACCGCAAACCCCGACCAGAGCGGAAGACCAATTGATGATCGTTAGTTCCATGGCAATCATAGAGAGAGAGAGTGCTTTGCTCAGCCGCCGCAGGCACACTCACCGGCGCTTTGAACGCAGGTGGACAGAAACGCCGGTGAACACGTTGGATGTTGGCCGACATTCAGACATTCAGACGTTATCACTACCGTGAGTACATGTGTCTCTTTGCATACTGGTGGCCCCCCCGTGGGGAATGGAACCATGGCCGTGGTGACACCATGCACCGCCCGCCAGTGGAGCCCGTCGGAAGTTACATCACAGCGTGACACGCAGTCGTCACTACGTCATCACATCTATCTGGAGCCACTTCCAGGTGAACACAATCTGGGGCATACGGTTATGTGTCAACACGACCTGCCGATCTACCGAGCACGCGAGGCAACGTGGAGCGGTGGTAAGCGAGGAACGGTGTGTGTGTGTGTGTGTGTGTGTGTGTGTGTGTGTGTTCATTCTTCTCACCGCGGTGACGGTGTCGTTCTTGAGGGCCGAGTTGTACTGCAGCTCAGAGCGTAGCGGCTCGCCGCTGGGAAAGGTGAGCAGAGGGGACTTGGTGGCGATCTCACACACCCCCTCGTACCACTCCTCTGGCCAGAGACCTGGGAATACAGAGCATGTAACCTATGAGACACAGAGCATATGACCTATGCAATAGAGAGCATATGACCTATGAAATACAGAGCATATACCCTATTTAATACAGAGCATATGAACTATGAAACACAGAGCATATGACCTATGCAATAGAGCATATAACCTATGAAACACAGATCATATAACCAATGAAATACAGAGCATATGACCTATGAAACACAGAGCATACAACCTATGAAACACAGAGCATATGACCTATGAAACACAGAGCATACAACCTATGAAACACAGAGCATATGACCTATGAAACACAGAGCATACAACCTATGAAACACAGAGCATATGGACTATAAAAAAACAGAGCATATGAACTATAAAACACAGACCATATTACTTGCGAAATACAGAGCCATCTATGTAGAACATAACAATACAACCACAACAACACCATAGAGACACAGCATTAAGGCCCCCCCCCCCCCTCTACCTGATCCCTCCACAGCGAAGCCCATGACGACAGAGTACAGCATTAAGGGCCCCCCCCCCCCCTCTACCTGATCCCTCCACAGCGAAGCCCATGACGACAGAGTACAGCATTAAGGGCCCCCCCCCTCTACCTAATCCCTCCACAGCGAAGCCCATGACGACAGAGTACAGCATTAAGGGCCCCCCTCCCCCCCTACCTGATCCCTCCACAGCGAAGCCCATGACGACAGAGTACAGCATTAAGGGCCCCCCCCCCTCTACCTGATCCCTCCACAGCGAAGCCCATGACGACAGAGTACAGCATTAAGGCCCCCCCCCCCTCTACCTGATCCCTCCACAGCGAAGCCCATGACGACAGAGTAGAGCATTAAGGGCCCCCCCCCCCCCCCCCCCCACCTGATCCCTCCACAGCGAAGCCCATGACGACAGAGTAGAGCATTAAGGCCCCCCCCCCCTCTACCTGATCCCTCCACAGCGAAGCCCATGACGACAGAGTACAGCATTAAGGGCCCCCCCCCCTCTACCTGATCCCTCCACAGCGAAGCCCATGACGACAGAGTAGAGCATTAAGGGCCCCCCCCCCTCTACCTGATCCCTCCACAGCGAAGCCCATGACGACAGAGTACAGCATTAAGGGCCCCCCCCTCCCCTCTACCTGATCCCTCCACAGCGAAGCCCATGACGACAGAGTAGAGCATTAAGGGCCCCCCCCCCCCCCACCTGATCCCTCCACAGCGAAGCCCATGACGACAGAGTAGAGCATTAAGGGCCCCCCCCCCTCTACCTGATCCCTCCACAGCGAAGCCCATGACGACAGAGTAGAGCCAGAAGTCCCGGAACAGCTTCTGGAGGCGGGGCTTGGCTTCCTTGATGGGCAGCAGCCTCCTAGTCAACTAGCGACACACGAAAAACACACAGAGAACTTGTTGGTACCCGACCTCACCCGTCGGTCCGGAGAGAGGCTTTTGGGTTTTCCATATGGGGTGGTTATATAATAATAATAATAATAATAATAACATAACCGTTATCAAAGGGTCTTACAGCACCCCAAGTCTACAGCACATAGAATTGCTGAATGATAGAATGATGACAGAATGGCTGGATGAATAGTAGGAATTAAACCCCTTCAACTTAGTGCTTTGATATCCCACTCCCACTTAATTGTGAACATGATCTATGAATCTGAATCAATGAATGAATGAATGAATGAATGTCCACTCACCACAGCAATAACTGGAATCAGAACGCCCAGGTTTCCAGCACTGCTCGATGCCTAGGGGGAAAGAGAGTGTGTGTGAGAGAGAGAGAGAGAGAGAGAGAGAGAGAGAGAGAGAGAGAGAGAGAGAGGAGAGAGAGAGAGAGAGAGAGAGAGAGAGAGAGGAGAGAGAGAGAGAGAGAGAGAGAGAGAGACATCGTTTTTATATGGAAATTCTTTAATCTGTTTATTTTTGTTTAGCTTAGTCTTTTTAAATCATTTATATATTTTTTTTAATTGTGGTTTTTCAGTGTCTTCAGGATTGCTTTCAAATTTTGTTGGAAATTGTTGGAAATTGATGTATGTAATTGATACTTACATACTGTGCGTGGTGTGTGTGTGTGTGTGTGCGTGTATGCATTGAATAATATGAGCATGGGGGGGAGGGGGTGGGGGGGGGTGGGTCTGTGACCGTACTACCTTCAGGACGGGGCCCTTGTCGGCGGACCTCTCGCTGGCCCGCTTGCCCTCCAGGCCCAGCTGGACGAAGAGCTCCAGCAGGTTGACCAGCAGCTCGTCCACCATGTGCTCCGCCTGCAGGTTGGCGGCGATGTTGGCCAGCGCGTTGATCACGGCCAGGGAGCAGTGTCTGCGGTGTCGGCGGGATTTGGGGGAGACGAAACACAGGCTCTTTACATACAATCTGTTTGTAGGAACGGTTTCATGAATACGAAAAAAAAATATATATATATGGAGATGGATGATAAATGCGTTATTGATCCCGCAAGAAATTCAAAAGCAATACCATTTTACACAACAAGCAGAGAAACAGCGCATAAAAAAAACAAAACAAGGTATAGTGATTTGTAGTACTACCAAGAATAGAGAAAACATATTCAAAAATGTCATGTACTGTTTATGTATTCCCTGATTTCTGTTGTACCCACTCCTGAGTTGTGTTGTATTTCACGAGGCCAGACGGTCTATATTGCCCATGTCATGGGTGTGTATGTGGCGGCTTCTACGTTTCCTTTCAGAAAGGACTAATAAAGTGAAGTAAAGTGTATCTGATCGTACCTTAGGGGCAGTTCATGAGGGGGAACGTGGGAATTTCATTGGGATTTTATCTCCGTAGGGTTTCTTTAACAACACACTCCATTAAAAACACAGCAGGAGAAGTCAGGGCAGTGGTGCGGCTTGTGGCGCGGCTTGTGGCGCGGCTTGTGGCGGCTTGTGGCGCGGCTTGGCGCGGTGTGGCGCGGCTGTGGCGGCTGGTGTGCGGCTGGTGGTGCCTGGTCACCTGTATCCGTGGTCCTTGTACTCTTTGGAGGAGTAGACCATGGAGCTGGCCTTCACACTGATCTGCTGGAACAAGTTCCACACCTCCTGGTAGATGTATTGCTGGAGAGGGAGAAGGGAGAAGGGAGAAGAGAGAGAGAGACAGACAGACAGACAGACACAGAGAGAGACACAGAGACACAGAGAGAGAGAGACAGACACAGAGAGAGAGACAGACAGACAGACAGACAGAGACATACACAGACCGAGCGAGAGAGACAGACAGACAGACAAAGACACACGGAGAGAGAGAGACAGACAGACAGACAGAGAGAGACAGACAGACATACAGACACACAGACAGAGAGACAGAGAGAGACAGACAGACAGACAGAGAGAGACACACAGACAGACAGACAGACAGAGAGAGATCAATTAGTTACATACACACATGGCTACCATAGCATACAATTGTATACATGGCTACCATAGATTTGAATTAGTCGTGGACTTTTACTTGGATACCACAAATACAATTGTGAAATAAAACGTGTACACTCCACTACTGCTCTCATAATACTATTAGTTACGCTTTACGTTAAAGGTTGAGTCACTCTTGATACTGAAATAGACCTACGTATGACCTCGGCTCCTTTAGCAGCGATGATATACGGCCCACATGACAGATTAATGACCCGCAACAGACAATTTACAACACACACTCAAAAGGCCGCAGTCAGCTCTCTATTGTGCTCTTATGTTCCTCTTCCTCCTGCAAGTACCCCTGTATGACCTTTGACCTCAGACTGCTATCCTAAATTCCTCTGGAAGTTACACAGTTTCTCTCTTCTTAACTCAAAAACTGCTGAATGTACCCCTGTATACGCCATGTATAATAAAACATATACGGTAAACATTGCTGAACATTAAGACAATTGACTCAACAATTGACTATTTTTAGTCCACAACTATATAACAAAGTAAATATGGTTGACTTATGGCTACTGTGGTGTGTGTGTGTGTGTGTGGTTTGTGGCTGGTTGAAGAAGCCTCATCTGGCCCCAGTCAGACTGATTAGAGTCTGGTTGAAGCAGCCTCACCTGGCCCCAGTCAGGCTGATTAGAGTCTGGTTTGAAGCAGCCTCACCTGGCCCCAGTCAGACTGATTAGAGTCTGGAGCTGGTGAGGCTGCACACCTATAAACACTAATCAAGGAACCACAGGTTAAAGCCACCACCACACACACTCAGGAGGACCACTAGCATGGACCATCTGCTCTGCTTACGCGCTAACAAAACACTTTCGTGGCATGTGGCAGGAGACAAAGCCACAGCTCTGTTTATCTAACCCTGGGCCATGGATATTATTTAGCCAACATGATTATTATAATTATTATTTTCTTATTAACAGTAATTAGCACTACTGCCGTTCCCCACCAGGGGGGGGGGGGGAAACAGAATAGGGTTTTGTGTGTAGACATACAGTACAAGATATGATCTACTGACGTTCCCCGTGATGACCATGCAGCCCAGCTGGTCCACGATGAGCACGTCCAGCGTGGACGGCGGCTGGCAGAACTTCTGCTGCAGGATCTGCAGGATGGGCTCCATGACCCGGGGGGTGTCCCGGAGGGCTACCGCAATGTTACCCAGGGCCCGGATGGTGTGGTCCGGGATCATGTGTGCGTCCCTGGAGGAGAGAGAGAGAGAGAGAGAGAGAGAGAGAGAGAGAGAGAGAGAGAGAGAGAGAGAGAGAGAGAGAGAGAGAGAGAGAGAGAGAGAGAGAGAGAGAGGGAGAGGAGAGAGGAGAGAGAGAGAGAGAGAGAGAGAGAGAGAGAGAGAGAGAGAGAGAGCGAGCGAGAGAGAGCGAGAGAGAGAGGAGAGAGAGAGAGAGAGAGAGAGAGAGAGGACGCATTGGAGCAGGTCTGTGACCAGCGAGGTCAGGACAACGTCAAAGTGTCTCGGTTATCGTATCTCCCAGCACAAACTGGTTTGACCTTCCGGTCCCCTGCCCTGCCGGTCTATGTGTGTGTGCAAACTGTGCACGTTTGTATATTGTGCTTGTATGTGATGATTCATCCTTATATCTCATATTTGATTTACCTTAAGTGTTTTATCATCGTATGTGCAGTATAACTCGGAAATTCTTAGGACAAGGCCAGGGTTGTCTAGCTGCGACATTAATAAAAAACATGTTGAGTGTTGCCGTCTTTTAATTAATTGATTGGAACCCGAATACCTCTTTAATTAATTCATTGGAATGAGCACCATGATGATTAAACCTTAATGCACAACAGCAGTGCTAGACGGTAGAGTCATTTAACGGGACATTTGTTTGCCGCCACACAACAGAGGAACAAACACACACACACAACCACATAAAAACTGGAACGTTACAGCAAGAACCTGTATTTTCATGAGACAACTTCACAAGTACAGACAGACAGTCAATACTCAATACGTTGATTTTGTAAATAAATATGACTTGACATGACTTAATCAACATGCCAAAAAGGTTGTTTTTATCTCAGTGACTCACGTCTGACTTGTTGCAACTGCTTCAGGAACCAAGCAAGCAAAGACTAAGGCTAACGATGCTATTCAGAGACTTTGGTGGTGGTGGCATTATGAGCACAGATAATAATGTTGCAAATGGAAAAAAAAAAAGCGAAGTAGTTGGACTTGAATTGAATAAAGCATGGGCCTAAAAGACCAGGGGGCACCACCTTGTGTGGTCAGTGGTTAGTAGTGGTTAGTAGTTAGTGGTTAGTGGTGCCCCCGGGGACCTTGGCTTACTTATCGTTCTCCTGGTAGATGTACAGGCGGTTGGAGAGGCTGGCCAGGAAGGCTTCGACGATGACACTGTCCATGGTCAGACCAGCCTTCAAACACCTGGAGAGAGGAGAGGAGGGGAGGAAGAGAGGGATGAGAGGAGAGAAACGAAAGAGAGAGGGGAGCAGGAGAAGACAGAAGGGATGACCGGAGAGAAACAAAGAGAAGAGAGGGAGCAGGAGAAGACGAAGGGATGACGGAGAGAAACGAGGAGAGAGGGAGCAGGAGAAGACAGAAGGGATGACCGGAGAGAAACAAGGAGAGGAAGCAAAGCGAGGAGAAGAGCAGGGTAAAAGGAGAGGAGAGAAGAGAAGAGAGAAGAGAACCAGGAAAGGAGAAGGAGGAAAGACGAAAGGAGAAAGGGGAGTGAAAAACATGTTAACGGCACACAAACGAGATCCACAACAGAATAGAACTGTATTGTTGTCATGTATTTCGCCGTGCAGTGTGCCGGGCGTCCCCCACCTGCAGATGTTGTCTATGGAGATGTCCCTCAGCTGCTCGTACATGGAGGGCTGGAAGTTTTTGTTGGGGGGGCAGCCCAGCGTTGACTGGGAGTGCTCGTTGGTCACGTGGATCTTAATCTCCCCACCGCCTACAAGTGGATTAGGAAACGTCGTTAAGGAGCAGGTAGTCGTTAGAGCATCTTGCTCATCTTGCTCAAGGACGACGACAGGTTAGGCGGCGGACGAACTCGGAACCTTTCAGCCAGGAGTGAAACCCCCTATCCACTTGACCGGAGGGTCCCCAACCTTTCTTGGCTTCGAATGCCATTTTGAACACGGTTGTCATTCTCCCCTGAAGTGACACATTGAGTTAATTCAGCAGGTGGGAGATTTCACTGTAACAGTGAGTGTCCCACACTGGGTGCGAACTCACGCCCCCCCGGCATTGGAAGGCAGACGCTCTAACAAGGGAAGTCATCGCTAGAACATCTTTTATGTGTCGGGGAGTGAGGTTTACTCACTGCACAGCACCACTGGCTGGCTTCCATTACATCACACAGGTTAGCCAGCCTTGCTTTCACCCTCATTCTTCGTCAGTGACATGTGCTGGCAGTGGTGACTCTTCCCTGTTCAACAAACCTCTGTTCCGGTTCCCTCAACCCTGAAAACCCTGGCCGGGGACCTGACTTTGGTGTGTAAGAGAAGGCGTTTGTGCTCTGCATGCATTTCCTCGCACAGCTCAACGCAGCAACTCAACTGGGACGTGAGTTAAGGGCGTGTGCTTTGATGTGATTAATCATTTTAACAGAGATGAAAGTGGATGCTTGGGGGGGGGGGGGCTACTGCTTGGTCTGCGACGATCGTTGTCGGGGGGGGGGGGGTCTATGGGCCCATAGACAAAACGTAAACATGTAGTGCCGTGAGTGATCAACGAATATTTCAATGATTATTAACCGGAAAAGTTTTTAAAAAAATATATATATATATCTAAATGAAGGGAAATCCGGAGGTTTTGACAAATATCCAGAATTCCGGATAAATCCGGAAAACTTTCATCTATGTTTTAATAGCATCCCTCAATACGCTGTTCAGACAAGGTGACATTTTTTCGTCCAGCCAGCATTTCTCTGTTACAAAACCAGGCCATAGCCGCAGCTCTGTCTGTGCATATTCCCTTACGCAGAATGACCAGTCCAGTTTGCCTGACGTGTTCACGGGCTCAGCAACAGTTAGGCCCCCTGACGTTTTGGCTGGGAGCGACCCGGGGGCACGGGGCACCTCATCCTCGGGGTGCAAGTCATTCAACAAACACATATCGCACATGCACAACCTGCAGTGTTGCCTTGTTTTTTTTCAGTTGACTCATCAACCTGGATGGCACACCACGGGGACTCATTAAGCTGCTCCAACAACAACAACAACCCCAACAAGCTTCCACGTCCTCATCGATGTCGTCACCGGTGGGCCATCTGGGTGGCTGCAGATTCTCCCAACAGTTTACCGGCACATGGTCCCTGGCAGCAGGCCGGCGCTGATAGTGAAAGGCTCCTTACCCCCGACTGATGACCATGTGACCGACTGATGACCGACTGTTTAACACGTGACCGACTGATGACCAGGCACGCAAGCGATTGTGGGCGTGACAGGCGTGACAAAAGATGTCCAATGAAATTTACACATAAATGCCCTTTAAAGTTTTGTTTATTATTCTGGTTTTTTTTATTTAATATTATTACAGGTACTATTTTCTTTTTTTTTTCTCCTTTCATAAAATACTTGTGCTGGTGGTTACACCACTAGACTAATCCCATCTAGTGGATAGGGTGTTTGTTTTATTTTAATGAATGAATGAATTGTTTAGCATATCAAACTGAAGCTTTCATCAACGGAATAAAATTACTTATTCATTCATTAGTGTACGGCTAAACAAAAAAGTGTGTGTGTGTGTATGTGTGTGTGTGTCCAGTGTGGTACCTGAAGCGTACTGGGTGTGGTACTTGTAGAGTTTAACCAGGACAGGAGAAGGCACCACTAGGAAGTCCCTCAGGGACGTGGTGACTGAATGGGCCACCACAGGGAACCGCTCGCAGAGACAACCCAGGCCCTGGAACAACCACAACAAACTATTACTGAAACCATCGTTGAATATTATTATTAAGTGTGCCTTGGTAATGGTAATGGTCTGCATTTATATATATATATATATATATATATATATATATATATATATATATATATATAGCGCTTTTATCCATGCCTCACATTCACCCATTCATACACACATTCATCCACCGACGGCAGAGTCAGCCATGCAAGGAGACAGCCAGCACGTCAGGAGCAGTTAGGGTTAGGGGGTCTTGCTCAGGGACCGGGATCGAACCAGCAACCTTCCGGTTGTGAGGCGACCCGCTCTACCTCCTGAGCTTCTGCCACCCACCTTGGGCCACTACTATGGCTATGTTCATTTTTCCTACTCAAGTCACAAAGCGACTTACAGTAAATCCAGATGCATTACATTATCATACAGAAAGATACATTATCATTAAGGCAGACGTAGACCTTCTTGGAGCATCTTGCTGCTGGAGGATGCCTACAGGTCAGGGATGGGTACCTCGGGGATCAAACCCGGTATATATTGGGTTGAATGTACCCCCTTCGATGCAATCCAACGGTGTTGGAGACTCGGTGGTGGGCTCACCTGCAGACAGCAGATGAGGAGAGGCATGTGGGCGATGATGACTTTGCTGGAGGTCTTGGACTGGAGCTTCTCCGACAGCTTGGTGCACAGGTTCTCAGCACCTGGTGGGAGGGAAGACCCGGAGGAGAGGAGAGGAGCCGGGAGAAAGGTGGATTTATTGAATACGCAGAGGGCAACTGCAATGTGCAATACATTACACATAGAAAACAATCGTTTATGAATAACAATAATAATAAAATCAAGTCTTTTTCCGGTGATATTTATAAAACATGGTCTTGTATCTTGTATTCCCACATTTATTCTTGTATTTCTACTGCTGTGTTTTTGTAGAATACATTTAACTTCTCTATGTGCAAAATATGCTCTACAAATACAATTTAGTTTGACTCAACACCGCTTCATGGGGTATCGTCGTGACTCATCGAGTATAAACAAGGCCTGAAGGTGGTACTCACATTTACACGTAACATACATATGTGTTCATTTGACAACAGTGTGTGATTGTTACATTTAGAACACATTCATCTTCCCTTAAAATGTGCCCTATAAATAACGCTCAATGATACAGTAAAAAATAAAAAAATTTAAAAATTAAAAAAATCATATAGCGATTATTTGACAGAAATTGGGAATTGATTCACTATTATTGGGAATGATCACTATTGCGTCAACATTTTCATTTTCACTAATAAAACACAAAAGGGCATCTTTGTAGCACTGTAGTACTTCCTTTAGTATGGTGATTTCATTGTGTGTCAACCCAGCTCATGGTATCTAAAACAGCCCACAGTGAAACATGTGGAAAGGGGGCGTTACCCTGTTCCTCGGTGACGGCCCACACCATGAGGTCGACGCAGGCGGCGTTGGCCTGGCAGCGCAGCTTGAGGGGGCTCAGTTCACTCTGCAGGTGCTCCACGTCGTGCAGGATCCTCTGCAGCTCCGACTGGCTTCTGCTGAACTGCTCCAGCACAAAGTCGTGGACGTCCTTCACGAAGCCCGTCTGGAGGTCTGCGGGACGGGGTTAGCGTCAACTCATTTCAATTAAATGAAAACGAAAAAAAAAGGCTTCGAAATAGTAGATTTCTATAAAAATGGATATATTGTACATTTTAATTAATGTTGATTAAAAACATACAAAATGACCAAATAATAATAATAAAGGGGCAGCAGGATAGCTCAGTCTGTGAGACTTGGTTTGGGAACCGGAAGGTCGCCGGTTCAAGTCCCCCGAAACACCTGGGCACTGCCGAGGTGCCCTTGAGCAAGGCACCAGACCCCTACACTGCTCCCTGGGCAGCTGTATATAAACTATAGCTGCTACGCTACTAATACTAGGATGGGTTAGATGCAGAGAAACACATTTCAGTGTGTGTGTGTGTGTGTGTGTGTGTGTGTGTGTGTGTGTGTGTGTGTGTGTGTGTTTACGACCAATAAAAAGGATTCAAATCCTCCTGATTTTTATATTTAGAAATATAAAAATCTTTGAATTCATATATTAATATGTCCTTTTGCTTTTAAAAACGTTTTATTGTGAAATGTGCAGTATCACATTCGGTTCTTAGCCTATAGACATAATATAACATTCTCATGACAACGCAAAAGGTCATGAGTTTAGTTTTTCGTTTTTTTTTTTAAAACATATCCAAGTACTCAACGGTAATAAAGGTGGTAATAAAGTAGAGAAGAAAAGGTACCTTGAAGGTCATTTTTAATTCTATACGTCTTAAGAGTAGGTATGATAACTAACACATTGTCAGTTGCTGCGGTATTCAGATATCAGTGAAAATGTAACTGAAATGAAGCGTTTCCTGTGACGCTGAAGGGGGAGGCGTCCATACCTTTCAGGTTGTACAGCGTGTCTCGTAGCATTTTAAAGATGGCCACATACAGGCCGTCGCTGAACGTTTTGTAGTACAGGTGAACACCTGGATTCAACTAGAAGGAGATTCAATGATATGGACATTAGAACTATGAACACACAAGCAACGATTTTATGATAGCACTTTACTGATCCCAAGAATTTGATATGGGGATATGAAGAAAAACAAAACCTACCTCTAAGATTTCCGCCAAAGTGCCATCCAGTGTTTTCAGAAATGATTCCGAGACAAACTGTTCAACCTGAACAAAGCAAAGCAAAGCAAAGCAAAGCAAAGCGCATTTTAAGAATTCAAAGAAACATTTTGACAGACTTAAGAATACACAAAGTCAAATAAATATCAGTCAATATCGTCAATATCAGTATTGTCATCGTTAATATCGGTAGTGTTATGTTGATATAGTTAATATCAGTAGTATTAACGTTAATATATCGGTAGTGTCATCGTTAATATCGTTAAAATCTGTAGTGTCATCGTTAATATCGTTAAAATCTGTAGTGTCATCGTTAATATCGTTAATAGCGGTAGTGTCACCGTTAATATCGTTAATATCGGTAGTGTCACCGTCAATATCGGTAGTGTCGTCGGTAATACGAGTAGTGTCGTCGTTACTATCGTCAGCGAGTGCGCACCATGTGCAGCAGCTGTTGGAGCATGTCCAGGGGGACGTCAAAGTCCCCAGGGCTTCTCCCGGTGAACAGCGGGGAGACGGAGAAGCTGGAGCTGATGGTGGAGAAGTAGTACTCGGGGTCCACCGCACTGCCGTCCGGGAGGTAGGACCCTGAACACAGCAGAGGTAAACAAATGCACCAATAAGTCAGTGATTTTTTTTTGGTTTGTATTTAGTTACATGGACACATTAAGGAAGGTTAGGTCAGCAGGATTATGTGGTTTTTGCAAGAACAGAATATGACATTTGTATATCAAATTTGAATGTTAAATATTTAATTGATTGTTTGTACATTATTCTAACTTTTCCAAAGAAGTAAAATCATATTGTGTTTGAGCTGATTGAGCTTGAGTTTGAAATATGAAATATGTCTTTCTACTAGGGCTGAATAAAGATGAGGGGTAGAGGAGGTACACAGTTCAATGTTTGAGGGGTACAGGACCTTTAAAAGTGAATAACACCGTCTTGTCTTCATATGCAACTTCCGATGGGAGGTAGAGGGGGGTACACAGCAGGAGGTTTAATGTTTAAGGGGGTACAGGACTCAAGGTTGGGAACCACTGGGTTAAGTTATCTCAAAATAGGTTTGAACTCAAAATCTTTTGTCTGGGAGTGAAACACCCCAACCACAAGCGTATTCCTGCCCATCAAAACTTGATCGCAACGCAAGTTGTTCAAGTTGCTCCAGTATTGATTGGATGCTTATATTTAATTTATAATGAATTATTCAGCCTCACCCGTAACATTGCTCTGGATTACAGTGTCTGTCAAATGACCAAGTGTAAACAACCATAACAAAACAGCAGGGTTATGTTGTGTAATGTAATGTCATGTTATATTCCCTAAAGCCCTCACCTTCGAAGTAGGGAGCAGAGGGATCTGTGGGAGAGCTGGGCATAAGACCTGCTCTCTCGGGACTAGCCTGGAAGAAAAACAAACAAACATCGGATCATTATAAACCTATGTAACCAAGTCCCTGTTGTACCAAAATAGAAGACTTGTGATGTAGACGAATGCTCAGTGCGTTAATACACTATATTTATTCATGTATATACACAATATGCAGTACAGTACATTACATTAGTAACATACACAGTCATTCAGCAGACGCTTGTGTCCAAAGCGACTTACAATAGTGCGTTCAACTCGTCACCAGAAGTCATAAGTCCATGCACCAATGCATGCACCAATAGTCAACCATACAAAATTGCAGCAATTTTGACATTAAGGTCATTAAGGTATTGGGTCAAAAATATTGTGATATTAGATTTGTTTCTCAATATCCCTCAGCCCTACTACAAACTCCCTGGAACCCTTGCGCGTGTGCGCATGTGTGTGTGTGCGTGCGTGTGGCGTGTGCGTGCGTGGCGTGCGTGCGTGCGTGCCTGCTGGGACGCGCTGGAGGTGGACGAGCCCTTGCGTTTGGCCGAGTCCCCCTGGCGCACGTTGAGGAAGGAGCTGGGCAGGATGGAGCGGAAGTCGCTGAAGGAGCGCCGCCGCACCGTCTCCCCGTCGCCGGTTGCCGGGGCCAACGGGGGGACGGCGGGCCGCGGGAACAGCTTGGACAGCAGCGCCTCCTCTGTGTTGCTGTAGCGGCCGAAGGCGCGGGCCACGCCCAGCAGGCACGGCACCGTGTACCTGCACAGGTACTCTGGGGAGGGAGGGAGGGAGGGAGGGAGGGAGGGAGGGAGGGAGGACAGAAGGGGGGTGGGGGCGTTAGGAGGGGGCAATAGAAGCCTGGGGGTGGGTGGGCGGGTCTGTTGGATCTATATAATTGCTTTGTACAGATCTATATATTGGCATTGAGAAAATGAGTCCATACTTGTTGGACATTGAGAGGGATAGCAAAATGGAGAAGAGAGAGAGAGATAGGGAGAGATAGAGGAAAGAGACACGGGGGAAGACAGCGTAGATGGGGGGGTGGCAGAAAAAAAGATAACCCGGGAATGACAGAAAGATAGAGTGGGAGAGAGGGGGAAAGAGGGAGAGAGAGAGAGGGGTTAAGAGGGAGAGAGAGAGGGGGAAAGAGGGAGAGAGAGAGAAAGAGGGGGAGAGAGAGAAAGGGGGGAGAGAGAAAGAGAAAAAGAGGGGGAGAGAGAAATAGGGGAAGAGAGAGAGAGAGAGAAAGAGGGGGAGAGAGAGAAAGAGGGGAAGAGAGAGTGAGAGAGGGGGAGGGAGAAAAAGAGTGAGAAGGAGAGAGGTACACAGACATAGGAGCCATGCATCATGCAGTTGTCAGTACCTTTGTCATGGTGCTCTGGGTCCTTGCAGATATTCTGCAGTACCTGCATGATGTCCATCACCGTCTCCAGGATCTGAGAGAGGAACACAGCTTAACAACACACACACACACACACACACACACACACACACACGCACACACACACGCACACGCACACGCACAGCACGCACGCACGCACCTGTCCCCGCAGTGTTTCATCTCGCTGGGCCACGTCTGACAACAGCGTCACGAGGAAAAAGCTGAAGTTCTCCGCAACAGGAAGCGTCTCTGTTTCAAAAAAAAAGGATGCACATTTAAGAGTCGAACCGGTCGTGATTCTGCAAGCGCATAGACACAAGCTGTGTAGCTATTCATCCAAAGCCACTGACAGTGAATATTCAGATGCATATTATAGGAGGAAAGGAGCAGGTATGGGTTAGGGCAGTGGTTCTCAAACTTTTGTATTCTAATGTACCCCGTACATCAGCACAAATCATTTTTGGGAGGGAAAATAATGAAAATGCATGTGCATATTATTTGGTGAACATGGACATTAAATGTGTGTTGCAAATACTTTAGGTTTTAGTGAAAAACAACACAGGGCTTTGCTGCTTATTATTTGATGTCATTCATTGGAAAGATTTTGTCAGAATATGTACGTTATGTGTTCAGATGCACTTAATATTTACATTTGGAAGTACCCTCTGCGATCCCCTAGGGGTACGCGTACCCCTGTTTGGGAACCGCTAGGTTAGAGCATCTTGCTCAAGGATGCCAACAGGTAGGTTGTGGACATTGGGGGATGGAACCCAGAACAGTGCAGTGTGGCTGGAAATGTAACCCCTTAGCTCTGACACTCCCAAAGTAAAAGGAGAAGCTTGTATCCTTACCCCTCCCTTTGCGCTCTGAGCTTTCCTCGATCCATTGGACCCGGGTTATTCCCTTGAGCAGGCCAAGGAGGTAGGGGACGATGGCGTCTTTGTGCTGAAACACCACCACACAGATTTACACACACACACACACACACATGTCATCCATTGCATGAATCTAACTAAATTGAATATGTACACTTTTATCTAAAGCAATTACATGCGAGGCTAAAAGCAATAAAAGCATACAATTGAAATGTGGTGTGTGTGTTACCATAAAGGAAATTCAAGTGCGGCAAAAAGATGTTGAATGTGAAGACACACAGAGTGCATAGAAGCTATCGGATTCAGAAAGGCAATTATTTATGAATGCATAACAATAAGTCTCATCTGAAGATACGTGAGATATAGTGACGGTGCATCTCAACACGGGTCACCCATGGGCCGCGGTACCTGCAGGTTGGACTCCACCAGGAAGATGCCCAAGGCGATGACTGCATCTCTCCTCCGCTCGTCCAGCTGGAATACCCCCCGGTAGTCCACAGGACACATGCACTGGAGCTTCTGGACCTGGTGGGGAAACAAGGGTTTCACCAGTTTTCACCATGTATTCAAGGTGACATGACAAGGGATCACTAAGCAAAGCTAAGCTAAGCTAACAGTGGAGAAGTAGACCACAAGAAACACATACAGGAGAACAGGTGGGGCAGGTGATAACGAAGCAATTCAAATGAGGTTTGGTTTCATACAAACATGTATTGCAGCGTCTCCGACAAATCAAATATCCCTCATTCCTCAACACTTAAACTTTTTATGTCGTTATATACAGTAGTACATTGCATTCCTCCTGCAACGTCTAATTCAGTATCTTGTTTTTGCGTCGGGCCCAACGAAGGCAAGATGGTAACACGGCCAACCCTAATGGCCAGCCTGTTAATTTTGTTTAGTGCACTCTAATCATACTGGGGGGGGGGGGGGGGGGGGGGGGGGGGGGGGGTTCTGCATTGGTGTAATTAGGCCAAGTGCTGGGAGTAATTTCAAGACTCGTCTATATCCACCCTTAACCACGTTGGTCAGATTCTGCACAACACTGCAGTGTGCACCCCCTATCCCATGTCTACATATTCTCATACTGCAGCCGGTCAGATCATCACTTTTCTTTTGTAAATAACATTGCATGACCAGAGTCCCAGAGTAGGTGTATTGTAGTATGAGACTTGTTCCCGTCTTCGATTTCGGATCTCGTAATACGCCATGCGTGTTGCTCCTGGCTTTAAAGGCTGCGTTACAGGGAAGTGATGTCATTTTCGGGACTTACCAGACTATTCTAGCTGTTCCATTATTTGCACTAAAGTTCTTAATCAAATGAGAAAATACGCATTTTCTTTAATTGCCACAGGGGAGAGATAGATAGCAAAAAATAGACTTTTAAATAGTCTATTTTAGTAGACTATTTATAGCAATAATTGACTTTACCATGTAGTTATTGTATATATACATATTATTATTACATTACCAGAAATTATTCTGAATAGTGATATATATCGGGATGGAAGATTTGGGCCATAAGTACACAAACTTTGCAATACTAACTTTGAGCAAACACACTGCATGTTCTTTATTTACTGTGTACTTTGTTACACAGTAAATACGCTTTGTATGTTGTGTTTGTGCTACACCTTTCCTGTACTGACCAAGTTAGGCCAACGGCCATTGTGTGGTACTTCCTCTTCAATAGCAGACCGGTCACTATGAGCTGAAATCCAACCCACATACTGCAGTGTGAATATTTGACAACTATGTGTGAGCCGAACCACACATGCAGTACATTAATCCAGAATACTTCTTCCCAGCACAACAAGCCAACAAGTTCTGATAGCGATATGGAAAAAAACGCCCATCACAGTTAAACATGAGCAGCAGGACTATAATTGCATTAATGTTGTTCTCAGAATCCATTTATAGAGATGATGGAACCTTCCAGTGTTGTTGTTGTTGTTCTGGTGTTGCTATGGAAAGTTCTGCTTCTCAGCTTGAAGCACAGCGGCAGTTCTTCATCAAATGAGACTGCCATAACAATGCACATCATTGAAGTTGTTGTGGTTCAGCTTGGCGTCGTTTGGATAACCGAGAGAGAAGTGATGATCTGAGCTCTCATGGTGCACCCTGAGTCGTGTATAAGAGAGCTATAGCTGAAGGAAAGGCTGACGTTTAAATGTGTGTTTGTGCAATTAAAATGGGCAAATGCATTCTATTCAGACGCTACTGACGATTAAGACGACCTATAATAACAATGAACATGCCTGTGTAAAGCGTACACATTGTTATAACATCATGCCGATCTACCAAGCTGATCATTATGTTATGCAATTGTTTTTGAGTGAACATCCAGTGCTTTGTTTGCTCCTGTAATCTCCTTTCATTCATTTATTTACCAGGCCGGGTAAATGAGAAGTGACAGTGGAGGTGTCAAGTCAGAGAGTACAACAGACACTGCTGTGTTAATGAATTAGAAAGGTCACGTGACGTCCCAGAGCAGCGGATCAGCATCAGAATAATGTCTACTAACATGTATAACATACAAGACTTGTGTACTGTGTATATTTGACCATATTTGCACCATACACTTCATATAAAACAAAAAAAAAAAAAACACAATTATACAGCTGTTGGTTGGTATGTTGTTGTTTTTGTCAGGTTAATATCTACTACTACTACTAGCCGGTGCACCGCTCATTGAGAAGTCCCGTTGTGATTTGAATGGCAATGCGAGCAGTGGTTTTGAATACAATTCATTTTTAAATCCCTCATTTAAATGCCACGGCGACGTTTTTTGACAACAAGGAAGGATCCATAAGTGTAGTACAACTATCGATTAGCTGGGTTACTTAGCGTTATAGTGTGGTATTCATTATAGCACGTAGTAAGTAACGGTGGCTAACGCCCAGTCCAAATTGGCTACCAAACGCAACATGTACAACATGTTGTACAATGTTATACAACATGTCACCCATGGACCCCTGAGATAGGACAGGACTAACACGACATGTCAGCCCCCCCGAGGGGTCAGAATGCAGTTAGTGTTTAGCTAAGTGGGGTTAACGGGCCTCCTGGAGGAGACAGACGTAATTCCATTTACCTTTTCTATGGGCGCATGTCGGTGAGCCGCCAGAGACCGAGCCAGAGACAGCACCGTGTTGAAGTAGAATCCCCTCGTCCCAGCTCCGCTCGACGACATGTTGTTAAAACACCTGCGCTAACCACGAATGCTAAACAAAAACAAGCATCTTCCTTCTCTTCACTTTGCCCCTCAAGAGGACAAGCGGTCAACTACGGCAAGCGGACGGGACCAAGACAGAGCACAACAGCGCGCACTGAGCGATAGATCCAGTGTTAGTGAAACCGAATCGGTATTTCAAAAAACTTTTAAATTTTTTAATTTTGTAAACGTTGATGGATGATTTCATTATCAATCAATTGACATATTCAACATGTGGTGTTACGCCGTTTCAGCTAGGTCATTTTAAGGTGGGATATGAGGTGGTAGAGTTATTAACCATTTGACAGCTGTCACAATGGTATTTGGTATGGTCTTTTTTAGGATAGGAATGTTTTTCAATGTCAAAATAGGTCTCTGCAAAGGTTTGTTTTCCACAAAGAAAGGATATGCTATTGTGACAAATATAGATAGTTCATTCTTTTTAATTGGCATTTTTGGAATGTGAAATTATGACATCATATAAGGCCAGCTGTATCACACACCTGAATGATAAGCTAAATGTAAACAGTCTGAACACGCAGGTCTGTTTCGTTAAGTGAGGAATACGTTAAGTGATAATTTAATTAAAATATAAGATATTGCTAATCTATGACATGTAAATACATTAGATCAATTTCACCACAATCATACAATTCCTGATTTGTTAATCCCTACACACATAATAAAAATAGTTATACTAATATATATGTAATAAGGAAATGAACACTTCTAAAACATGAATCCAAATCAAATGGATTTTCCCGACGTAACGTTCCTAATCATAAGGAAGACCAGTAATGTTCTGACAGGTGTTTTAATCATCCTCTTATAATACAGTTGGTCGGAAAACACACGGATGCATTCATGTCACAACATGCGTCTTCATGTCATAAATACAAAATGTTCACAAGAAACTCAGTTCCAATCAGATTTGACAAACATAAAACGGAGATAGCTTAACAGACACAACGACGGTGATAGACGGCCTCAGCATCTGCATGTAACATCATTTCATTAATTAGCAAAAAAATAATAATAAATCATGTGTTCCAATTCTAACAAATAAAAAAAAAACGTTTCACAATTCCCACGTCATGTTTTACACAGGCACTTGTTACGCTTTCACCCAACATCCCAAAAACGATTATTCCCATCCCTACAATATTTCAGTGAAATTGTGCACTTTTTCTATCTGGTACCAAGGCATTAAAAACATAAATTTGAAAGGGTACAATCAGTAATAGTTGTGTAATGTGTTAACGTCGATTATTGTCACTATGGTGACAGCAATGACTAAAGGCATGTACATTTTCATCCATCAATCAAATAGGATGATTATATCCCGTCTAGAAATGATTTCACCTCAGTTAGAAAACTGTGATTTGGAGCACCAGTGTTACAACTACTAAAATAAAACAACATTAGAAAAAAAAAAAATCTTTAAAATTATGGGCTTTAGGTGAAAATCAAACTTTTAAACAATATTTAGTTGTGTAAATAGTTTTTAAGTACATGTAAGAATAAACATAGAAATCCTCTTCAACTTTCTAAAACACCATGTGGCTTGAGTTTTAAATTCCCCAGATCAAGCATTGTGGTAGATAACAGCTTGTTCTTTTCCCTGAGCTCTTAAAAAACCCCTCCTTTTGGAATACGAGATACATGTCGAATTAAAAATTCATTATCGATAATGGTATTATTAATATTATTATTATTATTAGACATGCTTTGTCTGTAATATCTATGACAAAGCAATTAAATTCATTCATGTATGGATCTCACAGGAGGTAGTTAGTAAAACCCAGAGGGTTAGTGTCAAAGCAGTCAGGTCTTGCACGGAGCCCAGTTGAGGTGATTTAAAAAGGCCTCGTCCTTGGGCCCTCCTTCCCCTCCTGCTGGGTCTATCTCTGGGGAAGGTGTGGTGTGGGGGGGGGGGGGGGGGTGGCACGGATCAGTCTGTGATCCAGACCTTGTTGAGAACCTTCACGACTTCCTCGTAGATGATGAAGACGATGGCCACGTCCATACACACGCGGCCCAGGCGAGGGACGGTTCCTTTGTAGAACCTGTGTGTAGAACCCAGGGATGGGAAATGGCTAAGTGTTTTGGCATTATGTTTGTATACAACATGTTGTATATAGTCTATAATGTATAGTTTCAATAATGTAGTTAATGACATTTCTTCTACCCATATTGTGTTCATTCACTATTTTCTAAATAGTTTGCATAATCTTAGTTCAATGTTTTAATCTCTTCAAATTCCTATTTCTCTCATCGACCGGATGATGAATTATGATTCTATGCAACCGCATGTGTGTGTGTACAGTCAGGCAGGCCATCAGGCTGCTGAACAAGGGCGTATAGCATATAACAATATATATTTTATTACATTGATTTATATATACATATTGCTCTTTTTCTGTGCCGATATATTGCATTTTATCAATTGCATTTTTATTTTTTTTACTTTATTCTATTCTATTTTTATCTTATTTTTATAACTGCTGTCTGTCGTCGGGTATTGCACATAAGATTGTCACACCACTGCTTTATACTTGTGTAAACTGTGAAGTGACAAACTTGACTTAACTTGACTATCAGAGAAACCTCCTCTAGCTACACAATGTTACACCCTACTGTAATAATCCAATAAAGAACATTTGTTTTTATCCATCGTGTATTTCCATAGAGACAACTTACGCCCGGGGTCCCTCGTGCTTCATGATTTTGACGGCGCAGTCCAGCGTGCTCTTGTACTTGTGAGCCTCAAGTCCCTGTTGAAACAAGAGTAATAAAAGTCAAGAGGCAACCATGTTTAATACATGTTTATAATGCCTAGACAGACTGATGGATCATAAATGAATGAATGAGCTAGGCTAGTCAGGGTTTTTGTTATTTTCTTTCACATAGGCCAAGCTCTTTAGTAGTAGTAGTTTTTGTTTTGCCAAGTTGCTTTCCTTTGGCTCCACCTTAACCCTTCCCTTTTGTGTTTCCCCAAATATAAATCTACTTTTACTTTTCAGGTGTGTCTCTTCAATGTTTTCCACCTCTAGTTGTGTGGTTGTTTTGTCCTTTACAGCCAAGAACGTACCAATGACAGACAGACAGACAGACAGACAGACAGACAGACAGACAGACGGACGACAGACGGACGGACAGGGGAATTAAACATCACGGCGCCTCTTACCTGCATCCTGGTCTTAATCACGTCCAGCGGCGTGTTCCCGAACACACTCACAGCTCCGGCCACGGCTCCGAACGACCCAGTGATAAGCGGGTTGATAGCCTTGTTGGGATCGTCCCCTTGATTCATTCAATCAGAGTCAACATTACAACGCATTCGGAATCAAGTCGGCTGGACCGTTGTATGCAGGACTCAAGAAGCATTTACAGTCGAGCCGCCCATTTCATTTCAGGGATTCTCAAAACACAGACACAGACACACACACAGACACACACAGACAAAACCCATGAGTACACACACTTGTATTTACCTTTGTACCAGTTCCTCAAAGAGGTCATCACATAGAAGCGGATGGCCTGGTTGGAGCCCTGCTTCAGCACCGTCGCCGTCAGCCCCTGGTAAGTACCCTTCAGTCCTGGGGGAGGAGGGAAGGAAGGCAGGGAGGGAGGGAGAGAGTGGTACAGAGAGCGAGAGAGCGAGAGCGAGAGCGAGAGCGAGAGCGAGAGAGAGAGAATTGTTTAAGTTGAAAATGATTCAGTTTGGGTAAAATATTAGTAGTCAGCAACTTCCCGGATAAAAAAAAAACGCTTTTCCAGAGTTGTAGTTTTAACAACGTTTCCCCACGGCCCCTCATACTTACTCCTAAGTAACTCAATGGGTCGTGTTTTTTTGACTCGAAAATTTTTAAGACGGCGGCTCAGAACACTTTGTTTTTTCAACTTTAAAACGTTAAATTTTCAATGGAATTAATGAACATGTGGATGACATTATTGAAATATGCATACCTATGGCCTTTAAACTATGGAGAAAATACATCATGAGATTCAGATCAGATCAGATTTTATATATATATATCGATATATCGATCGATCGATATATCGATAGATCGATAGATCGATAGATAGATATATAGATAGATAGATAGATATATATTATATTTGTCCCATGCATAAGGTACAGTGTACAGTGGAATGTTGACATCTATTGACATTGAATGCAATTTGGACGGCAATTCAGAATTCCCACCTTCAGTTCTGATGATCTCCCGGACCCCATGGTAGAAGCCCTTGTACTTTGGGTTGGCAGAGGACTGGTCATGGATGAATTTGACCTGATGACAGACAATGTTATCATCTAAACCCTTTGGACATGTATTTATTTATTATAATATTATTATTATTATTATTACTACAACAATATGGATACCAAAAGATCCTACTGAGACACAATCGGCCCCTCAAAACAGGATTATAAACCCGTCACACATTCTATATACACACGCAGCCTATAATCTATCTCAAAATAACACCTATTCCTTGCAAATAATCTGATTATATATTGCCAGTGATGGGTCTCACACCTATTTACATTTGAATTGTTCATTTCTTGTGGTGACGGGCCGTTTATGGCGGAGGGGTCGAAGGGCCTCTTACCTTCACAGTCTCCATGGGACACACCACCAACACGGCCTCCGCCACACCGGCCCCCAGCCCGCACAGCAGGCCCCTGGTGCTGTCCAGCTTCCCGTTCTCCTCACGCATCTTGTTGCTCAGGAACTCAAACACTCCGAACCTGGTGTAATTTTTTTTTTTTTTATTATTATTAGTGCATAATACTTTTATCTCAGAGGCTAGAAAAGAGATACAGGTATCTTTTTCTCACTATAGTGCCGTTCCAAACTGGATTTCCCCTTTGGAGATTAATAAGGCATTTATTTACTTACTTACTTACTTACTTACTTACTAACAGTTGTAAAGTGTAGTAGTAGTAGTCGTTGAGAGTTGTATATGTAATTTGAATCTTCTATATAATTAGTGCATAATAGTCTAATCTCTGAGGCTAGATACGGTCTCTTTTTCTCACTATGATAAGAAAAAGAGACTTATCCCCTCTGGGGATGAATAAGGTACTTATTTACTTACTTACTTGTTTACTTAATTACAGTAGTATAGTGTAGTAGTTTCTAAGGTTTTCTCAACTCGTTCATAAATGTCAGGGTTAGTTTAGGATGCGGTAATAATAATAATAATGGATGGACATGTTAAGACATGTTTAGGCATGTTGAGTGATGTCGGTGGTGTTTTTCAGTGATGTACCTGACAGCAGCCTTGGGGATGGAGCCATAGAGCAAAGAGCTCAGGCCTCGGTACAGACCCTTCACCCCATGGCCCTGGACGGTCTGCTTCACACAGTCGCCTGCAGGGGGAGACAGGGTGGACTTATGAGGTGGGAAGATTTTAACAGCAAAACACACCCTATAGGCCTTGATTTGTAAGAGCTGTATCATCAAAAACAAAACGTGGTCTCGGGTCAATAACAATCAAGGAATCAAGTCAACATTGCAAAATGTCTGCCTGCTCATCAGTCTAAAGTAAACCACACTGTCAAATGATTTCTACTTATTGATATGATATACCTGGTATATACATTCACAGTTGAGACCCATCAGGAGATGTATATGTCGATAACAAGTATATGTCGATTTTGTGGACACATGCATTGATATTCTTATAAAAAAAAAGACTAACTGTACTCTATCTTACAATGGCAATGAAGCATGGCCATAACTGCAGTTTGTTGTGTATTAGGGCCCTGTGTGTATCGTGTAACTTTTGGCACACAACTCGCGTATTTCTGCACAATGTCTATCCTAAAACATAATTTGATAACTCATTTGGTTAGCCTAAGACATGAAACCATGCATGGACAGCTGTGACCTGCGCACACAAGGACACGGTTGTTCATTCTAGCCCACATTTGCATACAGTGAAGGGAAGGCATGTGTGCATGTTTCAACAATGTGAAACGTCTCATTTGGCCACTCACTCACTCACAGGAAGACACTACACCACGTTAAAACACGGTTGGAATCGTTATCCATCTGGCTAGAACAGCAATACTAACAACAACAACAACAACAACAACAACAACATTAAATAAGCTGCTGTATAGAACAATGGAGAAAAAAATGCAAAGGTACATTCCACGCATAACTTCCTTAACCCTTTTTGGTGCCGTAGGGGATTTAAACATTCCCGACCACCAGTGGAATGAACTAACTGGTAGAACTAACCATCATGGACCATCATGGACTCTCCCATTTGTGATATAACTATAGGGTACTTTAATTGGCTTGTGATTGCTAATTAGCATCACACCTGGTGGTAATAATATATCCTTTAACCCTAAAGAACCCCACTGGTTAATATAGGGCTCCTTTAACCCTAGGAGTAACCAATTGGTTAATATAGGGCTCCTTTAACCCTAGGAGTAACCCACTGGTTAATATAGGACTCCTTTAACCCTAGGAGTAACCCACTGGTTAATATAGGGCTCCTTTAACCCTAGGAGTAACCCACTGGTTAATATAGGGCTCCTTTAACCCTAGGAGTAACCCACTGGTTAGATGTAACCCGACTTACTGATGCCTCGATACTTGGGAGGGTTGGCCCTCTCGTCGAGCTGGAGTTGTGTTTTCACATACTCTGTCGGGAAGGTGATGCAGATCTCAATACCCCCGGCGATGCCACCTGGAACACAACACACAATCACAGTCGGTGAGCCACATCACAGACACAAGCGCCAACACAAATAGTCCCACTGAGTTTAGATGCTGTTTATTTGAATCAATGGTCCACAGGCCTCACATTAAACAAAGGGGAGTGAGTGTTCCTCACCAAAGCCATTTAGACAAAATGATCCACAACTAACTAGCACTGTTAAACAAACTGATAAACTGATAAACAAAATACAAATAAATGCCTTTTTTCTACAGCTGTAGTAGAAACAACACTGGTTTCTCTGGTCAAAACAACAGAAGCATTTCATCTGACCTTGTGTCATGTGTACAATTGGAAAACAACAATTAACATTACTTTGGGTTCTCCAAATAAATGCTATATCTGTAACCTCAATGTTCAACAATAATAATAATAATAATAATAATAATAATAATAATAACAACAATAATAATAATATGCATTGCTATACAATGTAAATGGGTTTGCGCTGTCGTTCTGTTTCCACCTTAAATAAACAGAGCGTGTCACATCTGCAGTTGAACAGCAAATACGACCGAGGGCTCTGATTGGCTGAGCTGATCGCAGCATGACTGCCCACGAGTACTCCCCATGGTCCCACTCCAACACGAGGAAATACTGGTCAGCGAGACCAAGAGACCCTGGACTTCCAATAGTGTTATTAAATATATATGTATACCGGTAATTATATATTATTAGACCATAAATGGGTGCATATTTAAAAAAAAAAAAATAACAACCCTGTACTATCACTTTGTAATATCATAACGATATAGATATTGTCACAACTGTGTTAATGTGTCAGCTCTTTATATCCTGCAACTTTTGCACTATTTAGTTTGTTGGTTTGTTTGGGAGGGGGGGGGGGGGGGGGAGGTGGACATTAACGTCAGCTCTTGTTGGACGCAATTTGAGCGTGACATTATTGACTGAACCCTGTACCTCGGAACATCTGAACAGAACAGTAACCCTCCCTCCCTCCTCCCTCCCTCCCATCCCAGGCGAGACTTTGAACAGAAACCCTTCTGTGACATGCGTGGCATTTCATCACCAGGGCCTTCTGCACACACACACACACACACACACACACACACACACACACACACACACACACACACACACACACACACACACACACACACACACACACACACACACACACACACACACACACACACACACACACACACACACACACACACACACACACACACACACACACACACACACACACACACACACACACACACACACACACACACACACACACACAACACAAATCTCTCTCTCTCTATGTCACCAGAAAGTCTTCATTCATTCATTCATTCATTCAGCCATTCAGCTTCACCATGGCTTATATCCTGGTTTCAAAGCTGGAAGGCAGAAATGCATCTGGGTCATCAAGGCTATCCTACCTGTAGACTAAACCAACAGGTTTGGACTGTGTCCGTGTGAGTGAGGGCCTAGCATTTAGGGCCTAGAGTTTGTACAAACATACTTTAACATACTACAATTAAATAAACCGACCGGCTTTATATTCCAATGTAGTCCATTTATCTGTAATGATTTTACAGTTGACTAATAGGACGACGTCAAACAGCTGTTCATGTATTTATGGATTGCTTTCGGTCAGCTGTTTATGACGCATGTACTGTTTATTTATTTTCCGATTTGCAAAAAAAAACACATTGATTTGGTTAAATGAGCTCCTTGCTAGACGGGCCCTATCGAGACATAACACATTTTAAATCAGGTCAGGTTGTGTCCTTGACACCATATTCTATCCACTCTCCTACTATGTAAATGTATGTTAAGATATACTACATACACTACACACATACTACTGACAGTAGGCCTACGCCATCTCGATTACTGACACTGGGGGATACATTTTCTGACTGAATGAATTCACCTGTGTCATTTTAACCCTTGAACCTGAGAGCAAAGGGCTGAGTGTGTTGTGTTGTGTAGTGTACTGTGTGTAGTGTACTGTGTGTAGTGTACTGTGTGTAGTGTACTGTGTGTAGTGTATGTGTGTAGTGTACTGTGATGTGTGTAGTGTAGTGTACTGTGTGTAGTTGTGGCCGACAGCCGTGTTGCAATACCAGGTGAGTGAGTGTGCAGAGGTGACATTTAGAGCAATGTGCTTCGTCATGGTGAATGCGCCTTAACACAACACCCCACTGCAGTCAGGATACACCTTAGTAGTAGTAGTTGTTGTTGTTGTTGTTGTTGTTTGGAGACTGATGCTAACGACCCAGATGACTTGCGGAACAGGGGCAATGCTAGTATGTTAGAAGTTAGTCACCTACTTTCAGACGAATGTTTCAGAAATACCAACAAGGACAACTTATAACGCGAAGATATCGATCTGACGTAATGGTCTCGACCTGTGTGTCATTCTTCAGTCAATCGGTCAATAAATACCTTGTCAGAGTGATGCAACCTTTCAGATTTGGACTTAATGGCATTTCCTTTCGAAACGGCCCCTTTTGTCAATACAGTTAAACTACACGGTTAAATGCAATGGAAACTCGACATAAACTAAAGTACGTTTAGTTCCCCGTTAAACTCTAACTTGTAAAGTGAACTCGTCTCACAAGTTTGAACTGCCAGTCCAGTGCTGCCGAGTGGCGTCCACTGTAGTCCCACTGTTAATGGAGCGAGTACGAGATGTTAGCCTGTTGCTGCTGTGGTCGTTTATGGGTTTTAAATGCGCTTACCTGCAAGAATAGCCTTTCCGGGGTGGGTAAGTTTGGCTTTCCCCGATGGAGCAGCAGCAGCAGCCAGACAGTGGGGTCTGTGGAAGGGACTCACAAACACGGGACCTGCAGACATGGTGTGTGTGTGTAGCTGTAGCCTAACTCTGGATGGGTGGATCGTAATCGGACTTAAAGAGTAGCAACCAGGGGCTCGGTCTGCAGTCATGCACGATGGCGCATTGTGCAGAAAGAAGGTGCAGTGCGGTTAAATACAACGCGGGACCAAGTGCCGAATGTGGACCATTGGACTTGTTCAAAAGTCGATGGCTCCCAGTGTGTACTTTTGACAGTAAAACTTCCCTCGACCGCCCAGATGTTGCTGCCGGTGGCCACCAGTGTGTGTGAGTGGATCATCCATTTGGGGGGCGGGCCAAAAAGAACGCGATGTTTACCACGTGGATTTAAGGAGGAACGGAATGTGACGTTGGGAAAAATGATGAATAAGCAATTCGGTTGTTTAAAAATACACATTTCACGTTATAACAATGGCCCCAATAATACATAATACCAACACAGGCACACAAAAAAAAAAGGTTGGCTTATTTTGTATAATATAATAATTAATAACATTTTTCGTTAATTGTATTGTATGGATGAAATGGAATTTAGACAATGTCCATTCATACAACAAAAAAAGGACGCCGTCTTCAATTATGTACACTTTACAACATTCTGAATACATTTTTAAACGTGTGAGAGTGCCTAATGAGAGGAACACCGAGGGGGCCTATGGTTGGAGACGTGCAGGGTTCACCGGGTCTGTGTTAAACCCGTTCCTCAACCTGCTTTGCCCCAAGGGCCCACCGACCGACCACACATTCCACTGTCTCGGTCTTCATCTAGTCCATTCATGTCTTCACGATAAAAAGGACAACTTAACTATAGAAAGAGAAAGAAACCTCCGACCATGACCACGTGCAATTGGCATGTAATGTGAATGAACTAACGTGCATATGAAATACAAATACAAGGGTTGTATTTGAAATCAATAGATTCAGACAGATAAGTACTGAATGGGGGGGGGGGGTGTATACAGGCAAGTGCCTATACTTGGTGGTATGCACCACGCACCACGAGTAGATGGAGGCCTATTAGTTCAGTCATTTGAGACATGTTGGCTATAGGCCTTCAGGCAAAAGAAGCATTCCAATAAGGTCAACATAAAACAAACCCAACCAATTGAACTGTAATCATATAATACAACAATAATACATCAATAAATAAAAAAGACAATGAAATGACCCAAATGAAGTCTGTGCAGTCCTACTCTGGGAATATAACACATGCCACACGGTTAAATGATGGTTGCTGTTAAAGTGACGTCAGTGTCTCCTCCTCCCTCCCTCCCCTCCCCCACCCCTCCCCCATTCCCGTTCCCCTCCCCACCCTTTCTACCATCTGTAGAAAGGAGTGGACTCAATAGCGACGTGCTAAAAGTCCCCCCCCCCCCCCCATTGTATTCACGAGCAACAGATGTGGGCTGCTTAGTGTGTTTGGATCCACTCTGGGCATCTTCAATGTGCATGCTTTCTTTTTCCCAGGTTTTCAAAATACACACTTGTGGTGTCCAACAAACACATTCAGCTCTTTACCATGCGTCAGGCTTTATTTATGACCAATGCTAATATTTGATTAATATGATGGTTATTATTATGTTACCTCGTATAAACACTCACATGCCTTCCCTTCGGCCAATATTATCAGAGAGGATTGTAAAAACACGCCCTATTTTACATCTGAAGTATATCATCCTACTTAAGTTGCCTCTCTCTCTCTCTCTCTCTCTCTCTCTCTCTCTCTCTCTCTCTCTCTCTCTCTCTCTCTCTCTCTCTCTCTCTCTCTCTCTCTCTCTCTCTCTCTCTCTCTCTCTCTCTCTCTTTCTCGCTTTTCACATAATGACCCCCCCCCACACACATGCACACACACACGCACGCACGCACGCACGCACGCACGCACGCACGCACCACACGCACACACACACACGCACGCACACACACACACACACACACACACACACACACACACACACACACACACACACACACACACACACACACACACACACACACACACACACACACACACACACACACGGGGATACACACACGCACCACATAAATGCAATCTATTTTATTTCAATATTGTACCATGTCACTCTAGGTTTTGTACAGTTCATGTCCTGAATATTTTTTAATATAATAATATAATATGAATATAATCATTTTTATATCGGGTTTTTTTTTTGTTTGTTCTGCTGCAAGGACAGCAGCTGCCAGTGCGCATGCGCCGTGTGTCTCCTTCATGGTGCCCTGTCCTCTGGATGCTAAAGCTAGCTGTCATCATTCCCCTCGGCAGCATCAAGACCGACCGGCAGATTTGCAGATTTTTTCCTCGCTGAACAACTTTTGCACCGGTATGGGAAAATTGATCTAATGCATCTAATGCATTGCATGTGTAGCATGGCACACATTAATTGTTGTTTGAATAGATAGTCTTTGAATTGCAAGGCAAAAGTGTTTTAATTGTCGGTGTAAATTCTCCTCCCAAGGTTAGCAAGTACCGAACATGTTAGCCATTGGCTGTTATGTAATGATGATGTCTGTATATTCACTGTTCATTCGTCCTCATAGATTCACCTTTTTTTTTTTTTTTTACTAGTTTTGTGTGTTTATCCTAGTTGTTCTTCCCCCCCCCCTCAGCATATCTCCACTGAATGTGGGATAAGGATGCTTCGGCCTACTTGGCTCAATTCATTTTTTTTTTTGCAACTGGGTTGGTGCATGGCTGGTTTGCTGCACTGGGTGTTTTTAAGTCGTGTGCACTGCACACTATGACGAACACCAGCCAACACACCTTATCACAGCAGCTAACTGCTATACCGTTTACCGGTTTCCCTTATCTAACGGTCACTTACCCCGCAGAATCAACCCCCACCACACCACACACCCCCTCCTCCTCCTCCTCCCTCTCCTCCTCCCCCTCTTCCTCTCTCTCTTAGGCCTCTGTCCTTTGTTCTGAATTAGGTGTGGAGCAGCAGCCATGCCAGGGGTCCCTGTGACATTAGTGTTATTAGGGTAGAAGGCCACGACCTATTAAGCAAGGTCTTTCTCTGGCCACTGATCATGCCTACTGTATCCTACTCTCTAAATCTGGAGGATTGAATCCTCTTTATTGGTCACACACACGCACACACGCACAGTGAAATGTGGTTCTCTGCATTTAACCCATCCTAGTATTTAGGAGCAGTGGTCATCAGTTTTATATGCAGCGCCCGGGGAGCAGTGTAGGGGTCTGGTGCCTTGCTGAAGTGCACCTCTGCAGTGGCCCATGTGTTTCGGGGACTTGAAGGGGCGACCTTCCGGTTCCCAAGCCAAGTCCCATACAGACTGAGCTATCCTGCCGCCCGTAGCTGTAGCCACATCTGAGGTCTTGATGGCCAAGAGTGCATGTTCACTTATCATTGATATCCAGAATGTGTGTGTGTGTGTGTGTGTGTGTTTCTATTATACACCCTTTGTAATACTAGTACGACAGTAGGACTTTTGAATTGAGCTTTAAGTTAAATGGTAGATTTTTCTGACGGATGCTAGTCTTGCAGAACTGATTTGACTTAGGATGGAGTCATTATTGGGACACATACGCTATCCCACTCTAATGACAGAATACATGCCGATTGTACCTGCCTTGAGGCCTACGTCCAATGGCAGAAGGACCTGTTGAGCGTTACTGCAGGGCAAATGTGATTGAACCTCAAAGGTAAATCACATTTGAATGTTACCACAAAGGTCCTTAGCATCTGTGACGCGTGTGATAATAACAATAGCATTGACCTGAACAAGACCTTCATCATGTCGTCAACGCCTCTATCTTGAAGAGCCACATTGTAAACACAACAACATGTATAAATAGACAGGTGAAGGAAGGAAAACATTGCAGCAGACTGAGTCATTCATTGAGTGAAATAGTCTTTGTGGTTTTCTTCCTATTTATAGCATCATGGCTGTCCCTCCATCCTACGCAGACCTGGGCAAGGCTGCCAAGGACGTCTTCAGCAAGGGCTACGGTGAGTTGTGTGTGTGTGTGTGTGTGTGTGTGTGTGTGTGTGTGTGTGTGTGTGTGTGTGTGTGTGTGTGTGTGTGTGTGTGTGTGTGTGTGTGTGTGTGTGTGTGTGTGTGTGTGTGTGTGTGTGTGTGTGTGTGTGTGTGTGTGTGTGTGTGATAGGTGTGTCTCTAGGGTTTTTGTTTCCCCCTGTGTTGCAGTATGTGTATTTGTTACTGCACTGTATACGCTATAGGGCTGGGCCACGTGGGGGAAAAAAAAAGAAGCATTGTCACGTTAATTGGTGGACCTCTATCTGGGGAAGCCTATATTTATGTGGACGCCATAGCAACCGGGCTAGTCAGCTGACTACGGTTGCGGAGACCGGTTCCATGGAAAGGAGCGGAGCCAGATTGTATTGTTTCATATCTCTCTCTCTCTCTCTCTCTCTCTCCTCTCTCGCTCTCGCTCTCGCTCTCGCTCTCGCTCTCTATCTCTCTCAGGCAGACCCACCCACTTACACACACACACATATTCACAAACCCCTGCGCGCTCTCTCTCTCTCTCTCTCGCTCTCTCTCTCTCTCTCTCTCTCTCTCTCTCTCTCTCTCTCTCTCTCTCTCTCTCTCTCTCTCTCTCTCTCCTCTCTCTCTCTCTCTCTCTCTCTCTCTCTCTCTCTCTCTCTCTCTCTCTCTCTCTCTCTCTCTCTCTCTCTCTCTCTCTCAAATAAAATACTATTATCTAGAACCTCGGGTTTCAGGGTGTGGTTTAAATTAGGCACAAATATTCTTACTTAATATATTATTATAACAAAAAAAGACATTGGCCATATTCGTCAAGATCCACTATAATATTTGTATCATGCAGTCTAAATAATCTGCCGACCAAGCAATTGTTTAATTATATACAATCCTGATTTTATTATTATTTGTACCTGCCCAATGGTCCAATCTATCCTCCCATCAGCTGGTGACCGGTGTTCATTTTGGACCCTGTTAGCGGGACATTTTCACAATGAGGTTGTTCTCTGAATGCCGTTGAACTGTTATTGTTTCTTATCTCCTGAACGGCGTCAGGCTTCGGCGTGGTCAAGCTGGACCTGAAGACCAAGTCACAGAGTGGCGTGGTAAGAGAGACCCCTGCTTCATGATGTGTTCCTCAGCCCTGAAACTTTTCCTTTCATACCACCCCGATACCCCCATCTGCCCAGCCCCGGCCGGCTGTCCTTTCCAAGACAATATACTTCACACTCCGCAACGACCCGTCGCATCCCGTCGACATAACTCCTGAATTCATAACTCCTATGCTGTGTGACACACTGATCAGAGAGGCTTTCAGGTGAACCGGTGCTTCCGGATGGGTCATGTGTGGCTTGAACCCTGTTGCCTGTTGGTTCTCTCTCCCTGTCTCTGCTAACCCTGGCTCTATCTCCACTCTGCTGCCTCCTCCTGCTGTCACGGACCCCCTTTCTCCCTCTTATTGTAGATGGTAAGATCTGGTGTCACACCCAAAACACACCGCTCTGGGTCCCTGTCTGCACTCGACAGGACACCGCTTCTGTTTTTACGTTCCCTCTTCTCTTCTCCTCTCCTTCCCTTTTTCCCCTTCCTATAGCATCCTTATTTTTTAGTTTTTTTTCATAAAAATCTTTCTTTATGCTTTATTCCCTATTCCGTCTGTGGATGTCTTTTTTTTTTCTTTCGTCGTTGATGTTGTTGTCATCATTAATCCTAACCCACTCATTTAATTTCTTGTTATTTGATCATTTGACTTTCTATTTCAGTTGGAACGTCGTCTTGTCGATTCATTTATATCATTTACAGGGGAATGCATTTGTCTTTGTCGTTTTCTGTTGGTGATTTATTTTAGTAATTCATTTTTTGGCCGACATTTGAAATGGTTATGAATCTGATTGAAAACACACCAGTACAAGTCGCACACACCCCCTCCTTTAAAAAAAAAAACTATAAATACTAAATCAAACGCATTTGTTTGTCAGACTTGCAGCTGCAAGAGACCACGGTGTTTACAGCAGATGTCGAGTCGTAATTAAACACAGCTTGATGGAAGACTTTCTCTACACGTTTGCTTCCTGCTTAGGAGCGTCTCATAAGACCCGAGTTTAACCTCGGGGGGGGGGGGGGGGGGGGGGGGTCAGCTTGTTGCGTTTTCAGCAGAACCTGTATTTAACGAAAGGACGGTTATAATAATGATGATTATAATGATGATGATGATGATGATGAAATATCACTTCATTTTCGGCCCGGGTGAATTGGAAATGGTTTCACAGCGGCTTTACACCAGGTTATTGTGAGTTATGAGGTGTGATGTCTATGTGATTATTCATCATCATTTGCTCCTCGTTGGGCATTCAAGACTTTTAAGATCACCCGGCGTCACCTCCTAAACGTCACACGTGTAATGGAATGATGTTTAAGTATTTTTAGATGAACAAAGGGTGTGTCCTCGTTCATTTATTTATTTGTTTATTTCATTAATTGCAGACGACTTCACTCTCATTGGAATATTGTTTGATGCTTTTGCTTCTACGGCCGTGATCCACGTCATACCATCTCTTGTCATTAACGAACGTTTCCGTTTCCTTCTTTCTCCGATAAGTAATTGGTTTGTTTTTTTAACCTTCACCGCATCCATGCACACATGCATCCTTATGTCTCCCCTGTCGTCTCGCAAAAACAACATCAACAACAACAACAACAACTTTGGTACAGTTTTCTCAGGGAACAAGGGGGGGGGGGGGGGGGGGGGGAGACGTCATCAGACCATCAAAACACATGTTGTTGTTGCTCCTCCTTCCTCCTCCCGCAGGAGTTCAACACGTCCGGCTCCAGCAACACGGACACGGGCAAGGCCGCCGGCAGCCTGGAGACCAAGTACAAGATGAAGGAGCTGGGCCTGAGCTTCAACCAGAAGTGGAACACCGACAACACCCTGGCCACCGAGGTCACCGTGGAGGACCAGGTGGGCTTTTATTGGCTCTTTAAATACCGCATATAGATGAGGGGCGTGGGTAGTTATGAATGCATTTCCTACAAATTATTTTTTGGTTTCTTACAGTTGGCGCAAGGGCTGAAGGTTGCCTTGGATACGTCTTTCGTACCAAATACAGGGTGAGTCAGAACTGATCCGGCGTGATGAGGTAGTATTTACACATTGATACACGCAATCATCCGCCGGACGCGCATCACAGGACAGAAAAGACAGTGGCGAGCCACGTCTCATCTCTAACATCCGCTTCTTCACGTTCCCCGTGGGTGTAACCCTGCACACATTATACATCTGCCACTAGCACTAAAACGGCGAACCTCTTGAGCAAACAAAACGCTGCAATCGGGCCCTCCAATCGGTTCTCTCCATTTAGTGAGTTTGCACTAACTAAACTAACTAACTAACTAACCTTTCTCCGCCGTCTAGGAAGAAGAGCGGCAAGCTGAAGGCCGGGTACAAGCACGACTTCGTCAACGTGGGCTGCGACCTGGACTTCGAGGGTCCCGTGGTGCACGCTGCGGCCGTGCTGGGCTATGAGGGCTGGCTGGCGGGCTACCAGATGGCGTTCGACACGGCCAAGTCCAAGCTGACCCAGAACAACTTTGCGCTGGCGCGCATCGCCGGAGACTTCCAGCTGCACACCAACGTGTGGGTATTCCCCCCCCCCCCCCCCCCACGATGCCAACCAATCAATGTCCATCTCTAACCTTTAATGTGGATTGTTTTGTGTGTGTGTGGTAGGGGGGGGGGGGGGGGGGGGGGGAGGAGAGAGTACATCGGGTTCGAACCCCATTACACGCTTCCTTGAGCAAGATACCTTCTCATGTCTGACTCGGAACCACTGCAAGTGGCCTTGGGTAAACATCCGCTAAATGACTTAGCGGGAGGGTGTTTGACCCCCTAGCCCGAAGGTTCTGGGTTACATTCCCAATGTACGCATTCTGGAGCAGGACGCCCTAAGCCCCTACCTGCTCCACCCGTCCCCTACCTGCTCCACCCGTCCCCCTACCTGCTCCACCCGTCCCCCTACCTGCTCCACCCGTCCCACTTTGGATGATTCACGTCTGCAGAGTGACTTCATCGCCAATTGTTTGTCATGGGAGAGGAAGTGGGGGGGAGGGGGGGGGGGGGGGAGGGGTTTAACTCTGGAAAGCATCTGAATTCCAGAAAGCGTCTGCTAAATGACTTGATAGTAAAGAGCCATGGTTGAGGTCATTGGAGAGAAGTGGATGACTAATCAGTCGGGAGAGGAGAAGGAGTTTATCTTTGGATGAGATGTGGGGGGGGGGGGGGGGGGGGGGGGGGGGGCGGTGTGAGGCGAGGCGAGGCTCTGGTTAACGTCCGGTCCCTCTGTCCCTCAGTAACGACGGGACCGAGTTCGGCTGCTCCATCTACCAGAAGGTGAACGACCAGCTGGAGACGGCGGTCACCCTGGCCTGGACGGCGGGCAGCAACAACACCCGCTTCGGCATCGCCACCAAGTACAAGCTGGACAAGGACGCCTCCATCTCGGTACGACTGCCAAACGGATTGCCATATATATATATATATATATATATATATATACACTGCATATTATATATGTATATTTATATATGTCATCATTTGATCAAAAATGGGGAGTTGAGGCTAGCACTTCTCCATTGAGAATTGTAGAAGTTTTTGTATGCAAGCTGTAAAGCTATTATACTGTATATATATCACAGTAAGTATTGCCATTCTCATGACGATACAATTGTATAGAACACGCGATTGGGCCTCGCTTCTATCTGCTTTGTCTCTGGTGAGTCGCGATTGGTTCAAACAATCTTTCCCCACATCTCACATGTCCCCCCCCCCCCCCCCCCCCCTGCAGGCCAAAGTGAACAACGCCAGCCTGATTGGCGTGGGGTACACCCAGAGTCTCAGGCCAGGTACGCTGGTTTGTTTTTTTGGTTCGATAAAAACGCATCGTCCACAAACATTTTACGTTTCACATTTGCGGAAAGGTTCAGACTCGGAGAGACTGTAATCTACTGAGTGGATTGCCACGACAACACGCACTTGGTTTCCAACATTGATTAAAAACCTTCCCCCCCCCCCCCTGGTGTCTCTCCCCCCCCCCAGGTGTGAAGGTCACCCTCTCGGCCCTGATCGACGGGAAGAACTTCAACGCGGGCGGACACAAAGTGGGCATGGGGTTCGAGCTGGAGGCCTAAAAGAAATAAAAACCTCCCGTCCGATCCGCCACCGAAGAAGCCCCAATCATCGCCCTTCTCTCCACACCCGTCCAAACCACATCTCACCAGTACCCCCCCACCCCCCCACCACCAACCCTGGCTTCAACCTGGCCTCTAGCTCTCTCTCTGTCTCTCACACTCCACTGCCCCTCCCCTATCATTTGACGGTAATAGGTCATCACAGCGTCATGTTGAAACACAGAGAGGCTTATGACCGTGGAAGTTGTGTGTGTGTGTGCGTGTGTTTTGACATTGTATAGTACGATTGTGAGCTAGCGATCAGTCTAAACGTTTAGCCCTCCTGTAGTCCGTCCCGAAACAAGCATGTCTGAATGAAGAAAAGAAAAAACGTAGAGAGTTTGCTTGATCGCTTGGTTAAAATTTAAAAAATGGTGCTGTCTTTTGTTTTGAGTTAAAAACAACGATCCTAATTGTTTGGTTGGTCGGTTTGTCGGTGGTCATTGGTTGACTTGGCCAATCAAAGTGATCGATTCAAATGTTGGAAGTGACATTTTTCACTGGTTTCAGTCGCAATAAGATAAGCGCCAGCGAGTTTTGTTTTTGACCTTTTCCGGAATTCGAAGACAAAATTGACTCAAACCGCTGTGTGACGTTATATGAAAAGCAAGACGGCAGGTTTGTCATCCGTTGGCATTCCTACAACTTTGGTTTCATCTATATTCGGGGTGGCATGCTGAGTCACAGAGGAAATGCCGCCGAGAGGATATTTTATAATCGACGAGGAAAGTCCGCTTTTTGTTTTGTTCGTCCGTCCAACATTTCAGATCAAACTAGTGTGGGTGTACGTGCGTTACATGTGGTTATTCACAAGTCTGATTACCGTAAACATGAGTGTAACAGGCGTGTGTGAGTGTGTGTGTGTGTGTTCCACATCTATCACTATCCTTTCTTTGGTTGAGAGGAGAAACTAACCCTTCGTCATATTGTGTTGTCGTCATCATGCCTGTTTTATCGTATGTTGTTTTGGACACAGTACCTCATTTTCCAATGTTACGAGAATTGAAATGATTAAAAAAAAAAAAAGAACACAATGTCTCTACATCTGGTATTCTGTCTGTGGCTCATTGTGAAAAGTGTGTTCAGACTTTCTGAGGTATCTGATAAACCACGCATTCCAGGAAGAGGAACAGGAAGACAATCATTTTAATATTCTTCAACATCGAGACACATTCAAACCCTTTCGTGCCGACGGTCTCTTCAGTTTGTCAGGGTCACCTGTCTGCACAGATCACAGATCCAAGGAGAAGAGATCACTGATAAACTTCAACCTTATCCCACAGAACAAGTGCAGAACTCTCTTAACTTATACTTACTCAAGTGTTTGCGTCCACAGTCCATTAGCAGTTGTAAAAAAAACGTAAAAATAAAACGCCCGTTCCTTGGGTTTCCTAGCTGGAAAGCAGTGGCACGTCCCAAGTTCAGAACGGGACATGGGGTACAATCAAAACTGTCGTTTTCTGTTGGATTTTGATTGAAAAAACGTCAACCTCCCCCCCCCACCACTGGTGGGAAAGGGGAGGAGGAGGAGGAGGTCACAGCAGGTTGACCTTGGCCACCACCTGCTTGCATCCTGTCCGGGCGTACTGGCGCTCCCCCACGGCAGGGTAGTACTCCACCTCCCCGGCCAGCCGCTCCACGTTCTCCCGGTCCGGGTAGAAGCCCTCACCGGTCATCTCCTCCAGGAAGCAGTCCATCACGTGACTCTTCTCCAGAAGGCCCATGGGCACGATGTCCGCCAGCGCCCACAGCGGGTGCTGCTTCTCCAGGGCGTGGCGAAGCACCGGCGCCAGCTCCCTCGCCAGGCCGTCGTGGCGCCCGCCCTCCGCGCTGGACGCGTTGTGCAGCAGGTGGCGGGTGATGTGGGCGTGGCCCAGGTTGCTCAGGAACACGTAGACGGCGTTCAGGTGCTCGTTGGAACGGCCGGACACCACCAGGTCCTGCAGCGCGTCCAGGATCTCGCCGTGCATGTGCTCCGCCTCGTCGAACACGAACAGCGGGATCTTCTCCTCGTCCTCGGCGCGGCCCACCGCCTCCGAGACGGCGGCGGAGAGGGCGCGGGCACAGTGCCAGGCGTCCGCCTCCAGGGGGCAGTGGTGCAGGACGTAGTACTGCAGCACCAGGGGCTCGCCAACCACCGTGCGGAAGTGGCCCGCCAGCAGGCGCCCCAGGTGGCTCTTGCCCACGCCGCTGGGGCCGTGCAGCGAGAGCACCAGGGGCTTGTTGTGGACATAGGTGGACAGGTAGTCCCGGAGCAGGGCCAGCAGCACCTCCACCGCCCCCCGCTGGCCGAACACCTCCCTCCCCAGGGTCTTCTCCAGGCCGTCCAGGTCGTAGCGGAGCACGTGGTCGTCCAGGTTCTCTATGGCGTTGTACACCTGGGGAGGGAGGGAGGGAGGGGGGGGGGAGCCCACATGGTCAGGATTGGCCCTGTTTAGTCTGTGACCTTTGAACCTTTATGTATGTTTATTCATATTTATTTATTTTGAACCATGTTGTTTGTAATGCAGTATGTGTGTGTGTATCCGTCTTGACGCACTTTGGAATGTTTAAAAGGTTTGAAAAAGTGCTTTATAAATATGGTTTGACTTACTTACTGTTACTGTATACTTGAATTCATACTTATTGTATACATGTATTTAACATTTCCTTTTAAACCATAGTTTGAAAAACATTCAAGGACAATCGCATAAACACAATATAATACGAAACAATAATTTATAAACGTTGGTTCCTGCCTTTGTAAAGCATGAATGACATGGCCTTGCCTTGATAACCACAGAGCTCATAAAACTGCATGTGTCACTCACAAGGAAGGATGTGGGTATGCATCTCCTGTACATATCTAAACTAAATTCCAGTATGTATATCATCTATTCAGTCATGCCTCCAATGTTTTTTCAAATGTCACCATTGTTACCATCAAACTGGCTGCAATGAAATATCTATACCTACAACAGAGGTATGGTGCTTCCCCCATGTCATATAACGTTATCTTGGGTTATCTTCCATCTTGCATATTCTTCACACATACCGATCCTTCATTTTTGTTGGCAATACTCTCAACCGGTGCCAGATCCTAGTGAAGCGAGGCAGTGTTCTGCTATATTGAGGCCGATCGTTATCTCTTTTCCAATGTTTTATGCGCTGCTGTTGTCACACTGCCAGAAAGACTTTTGCAAAAACCTGGGGCCTTTGTTCTCCTCCTCTCCTGTCCCGCCCCCCCCCCCCTCCTCGTCCCGCCCCTCCCCTCCTGTCCCTTTCATCCCCCCCTGTCCCGCCCCCTCCCCTTCCTGTCCCGCCCTTCACCGTGTACACCCCCTGTCCCGCCCCCACCCATCCTACCTGCAGGAAGACGATAGCAAACAGCAGGTAGAGGCAGTACTTTGCGCGGCTCCACGCCGGTTTGGGCGGGGTCCGGCGGCGCCCCCCCGTGGGGTACAACACCCGCCTCTTCCTCCTCTTCCTCTTGCGTTCGGGGGGGGCGAGGGAGGGCGTGAGGGGCAGCCCGTCGAAGGTGAAGATCTTGGGGCTGGTTCGGGACGGCGCCCCCGCCAGCGGCTTGCCGAACACCTGGGACATCTCCAGGCGGCGCTTCTTCATGGCCAGGTACTTCTGGCGGATGCGCATCACCGCCCGCAGGGACGAGGAGAAGCGAGAGAAGCTGGGCGGGACGCTCGTCCCCTCGCTGTCCCTCGTCCCGTCGCTGTCCCTCGACCCTGCCTCCTCCTCCTCTTCATCTCTCCCCACCTCCTCTCCCTCCGTCTGGTCGTCGGAGAGGCGGTCGCTGCTGTCGTAAATGCTCATCTGGAGAGAGAGAGAGAGAGAGAGAGAGAGAGAGAGAGAGAGAGAGAGAGAGAGAGAGAGAGAGAGAGAGAGAGAGAGAGAGAGAGAGAGAGAGAGAGAGAGAGAGAGAGAGAGAGATACACACACACACATACATACATACAGTGTGAGAGAGGGCGGGAAGGACAATTACAGAAAGGGAACTATGAATTCTTAGAATGATGATGAGAAATTTGGTTCGCCCACATTGAGTATTGTGTTATATATTTTAATATCACCTACTTTGGTGAGGTTATGGTATATAGAGGTGGAACAACATATAGAGGTGGCATAGATGGAGATGGAAACTCTTAGGAAGAGTAGGAGCTCAGGTTAGTTTAGTGGTGTGTTTGCTGTGTTCTTGTTGGCAGGGTGAATGTTATTACACTGCTATTATGAATATAAAATATGTAAGGCGATGTGTGTGTGTGTGTGTGTGTGACTGTGAGTGACAAACAAACAATCACCAAACAAAATGAGTGAACGATGATCACACGCTATGTTCACAGAGTTTGAGTCATATATTGTGTATATTTATGTTGTATAATGTCATGGTGTGTACCAGACTCCATGACTTCCCCTTTCCACTTCCTATTTGGTAAACCTTGCTGAAAACCCATCTCCGCTTCAACCCTCCGACCCACAGGGGATAACGGAGCAACACACACATGACACGCAGCCAACACAAATACAGGCCCACGGCTTGGCAAACAGCCAGCATCTCGCACAGGTCAGAGGTCAACGGTGCGGCCCTTCTGTTGTGAGACGTGCATTGCAAACACGCACAGTCACACACACACACACACACACACACACACACACACACACACACACACAGACCTATGGCGCGCACACACACACACACACACACACACACACACAGACCTATGGCGCGCACACACACAGACCTATGGCACGCACACACACACGGCACACACACACACACACAACACACACACACACACACACATCCTAATTCCTCTGTATTGGATCATTAACAAGACCAGACAAACCCCTATTATGCCGAGGGTGTCATGGGAGTATGTATTTGAATCAGACAGGTTTTAAAATCGGATATATTTATAATTTGTTATTATTTTCTTTTATTCTATTATCTCCACGACGCCACCATTTGCTATGAAGCTAATTCTGTCCACTGTCCCCACGGTAACGCTATCCCCTTTGTAACTCAATGCTGTTCGAAACCAGGAACCATTCTATCTGCTAATCTCTTCCCCTACACCAATAGTCATACTTATGTATGATGACATGCAACTACAGTATGTGTGTGTGTGTGTGTGTGTGTGTGTGTGTGTGTGTGTGTGTGTGTGTGTGTGTGTGTGTGTGTGTGTGTGTGTGTGTGTGTGTGTGTGTGTCATTTAAACAGTGACTTCAGTCCACCCCAACAAGAACTAGTATAGACTCAACAACGGGACTCTCGATGGGGTATCGGTACACGTGGACACAAGAGGTGCAGAACTTCTGAGGGAATGAATTACTCCTTCAACCAGGTGTACCCCCTGCGCACAGGGACAGGTAATCCTGTTGGATTACACACCGCACAATAGAGTTCTCCAGAAAGCGAAGAATAAATCACTTATTATTGGGAGATTGAGAGAGAGAGAGAGAGAGAGAGAGAGAGAGAGAGAGAGAGAGAGAGAGAGAGAGAGAGAGAGAGAGAGAGAGAGAGAGAGAGAGAGAGAGAGAGAGAGAGAGAGTGGAGAGGGGTGGTAATATGATATCGCCCCCCCCCCCCCCCCTCAGACCACTTCTTCTTCTTCTCCTTCTTCCTCTCCAACCTGTCCACTGCGTGGTTCCCTGCGGACTACAGCGGCTGAACGCGCATTCCACGCATTTCTGAGCATTCAGGTTCGCAGTGCGCGCGAACAGCCCCAGTGTTACAGCCTACTGCCTACTGCCTACTGTACGTGGCCGTGTGGGGTGCTTGTCTGTCCACTGATCATCGACGCTATGAGACACGGTGGACACTTATCATTAGGTGCGCAGCTTCATCCCCGTTTTAACGAGGGTCAATTTCCAAAGGAAGAGACGTACAGTTCATTCTCCAGGAGGGCCAATGAGGGCAGTTGGCTGTGGGCATACATCTATCAGCTGAAAGTCATCATTTAACCCGCAAACTGTACTGTAGCTATTAAAGAAATATTTAACAAAAAATAATAATAAAGAAAATAAACGATATAAAAAACCATAAGTATGCTTACCTTGACTGTAGATATAAGTCCCAGAAAGAGAACCGTCTTTCTCTCTTATATTAGCAGCAGGTCCATACTGTTGAGCGGCGGAAAGAAAGGAGCGAACAGCAAACTTTGGTGCGCAGCTGTAGACTCAGGAAGGGCCCGGGCTGACTGTCTGACTGACTGACTGACTGACTGTCTGACTGTCTGTCTGACTTACTGACTGTCTGTCTGTCTGTCTCCTCCGCAGTCTCTCTTCTTCTTATTCTTCTTCTTCTGTTGGCCTGCAGGCTCCGCCCCTTTCCTCTTCTCTTCTCCAGACTTCCTCTGAACATATCATGTTGATATGGGTGCATGAAAAAAAAAACAATGCAATGCAATGGAATATGAGCGCTGCGTGCCGACGCGTGGGGAAGGTTGCGCGTATAACATGTTTGCATAATAACATTTGCCTAAGGTCATACGGGTGCTTTTCTATACATAAAACAGAAATAGCACACACATAGTTAGAGCTGGAGAGAACACACACACACTCACACACTAAGAGCAGGAGAGAACACCCCCCCACACACACACACACACACACTAAGAGCAGGAGAGAACACCCCCCCCCCCCACACACACACACACTAAGAGCAGGAGAGAACACCCCCCCCCCCCCTCACACACACACTAAGAGCAGGAGAGAACACCCCCCCCCCACACACACACACACACACACTAAGAGCAGGAGAGAACACACACACACACACACTGTAGTGGTCATTGAAGGAAGGAGGGAAGGAGGGAAGGAGAGAACACCCCCCCCCCCCCCCACACACACACACACACACTGTAGTGGTCATTGAAGGAAGGAGGGAAGGAGGGAAGGAGAGAACACCCCCCCCCCCCCTCACACACACACTAAGAGCAGGAGAGAACACCCCCCCCCCCCACACACACACACACACACACTAAGAGCAGGAGAGAACACACACACACACACACACTGTAGTGGTCATTGAAGGAAGGAGGGAAGGAGGGAAGGAGAGAACACCCCCCCACACACACACACACACACTGTAGTGGTCATTGAAGGAAGGAGGGAAGGAGGGAAGGAGAGAACACCCCCCCCCCCCCCACACACACACACACTGTAGTGGTCATTGAAGGAAGGAGGGAAGGAGGGAAGGAGAGAACACCCCCCCCCCCCCTCACACACACACTAAGAGCAGGAGAGAACACCCCCCCCCCCCCACACACACACACACACACACACACTAAGAGCAGGAGAGAACACACACACACACACACACTGTAGTGGTCATTGAAGGAAGGCGGGAAGGAGGGAAGGAGAGAACACCCCCCCCCCCACACACACACACACACTGTAGTGGTCATTGAAGGAAGGAGGGAAGGAGAGAACACCCCCCCCCCACACACACACACACACTGTAGTGGTCATTGAAGGAAGGGCCTCTCCCTTCCAGGATATAGATAAGTACATTTATGTATTTCCTGTCCCTTCTCTACTCTGTTCGATACTGATAATTAACACCTGTGTTACAAATACTCCCCATTTTGTGAGTTCCCAAACATGGCAGGTATATTTCCTATTTGCTGCTTGTTATATATATATATATATATTTATTTATATTCTAAAAAGCTGCACACTAAACGACAGGGAAACCACAATAATAGAATAAAGTCGCACGGCAATTTAAGCAAACAATTTATTCATCCTAGTAACCAAGGATACAAAAACTACAAATGAGATTCAGGTGAACAACAACGGTGCGTTTGTTTCTAAAGACAACAGAAATATAACTGAATCCAAAGGAGTGAAACCAGCTACCGCCTGCTCTCTGCCCTCCGGAAGCTACTGGAAGGGGAAAGCGACATTTATTGTCCGGCAGATCGAATTGATCAAATCAAGTCACTTTTTTAAGTTTTTTTTGCATAGAAACATTTCTTTCTACCTGTCCAAAATGTGAAAGCTAACTCAGTGTGAAAGGTTTTTTTCCTCAAGAAGTAAGGCCATTTGAATAACGGAAAGCTCGGAATACAGAAATAGTAAAAACAATTGTAAAGCCTTTTCAAATATTCCCCCACCAAAACAAAAACACCAACAAAAATCACGAACAGCTGGTTCGTTAGTGAACGACACAACGGAACAATAAATATGATCGGAGACGATCAAATCGATTTATACTAATATGCTAAGCGGTCACCCGGCTCGCATGTCTTACCATCCCCACGCCAGAAGGCATGAGACGTTCATATAAAGTCACGTGCAACATCTTCATCAGTGATCCAAGACATGTGCATCCAGACTATCATATGAAATAGACAAACGACAGGGGGCTTCTGCTCCTCCGACCATGAAAACCTTTTTAAAAGTGAACGTATGGATTATTTTCCCCATCAACATATCTCGGGCCTTTCAGTGTGTTTCAAAGCTCGTGAGCACAGGTACAAAGCACACCCGCGTTGCCGCCTATGAACCCTGCCATCTTATCTTAAAGAAAATATGCAGAATCTAGGAATTGATAATGCGACTAAAGAATGCGGCTTTGAGGGGGGGTGGAACAACGCTGAAAGTGTAATCCATAAATATACAAACAACCCCCTTGAAGAAAGCCGAGTGCGGCGATATATATATCCGAAACTCTGGAGTCCCACCAGCTCCAGATAGCGAGGGAGACGGCTCTGATAAAGTAAGTACTGCAGGGACACAATCTTGTTCTAAACCGATATACAACAGAAGTACATAACCATACACCCTGCGGCGGTGTTGTAGGACTTTATCGAGGGGGGGGCAGTGTCTTTTTAGGGACGACAACGTCGTCGTTCGTCCCGCTCTACTTCCTCCTCTTCCCCCGGCCCCTTCTCCCCCTGCCGGAGGAGGGCCCCTCGCCGCCCAGGCCCAGGGGGCCGCCGTCCACGGGTCCGGCGGCGATGTTGATTTGGCCCTCCTGGATCTCTTCGCGTTCCTCCGGGGGGAGGTGCTCGATCTGCTGCTGGGCCTCCAGGTAGAACATGACGTCCCTCAGCTGCTCCTGCAGCTCGGAGATGATCCCGTCCTTGCGCTCCCCTGGAAGCCAGAAACGAGAGAAGCCCACATTAGAAGAGAGTGTGAACATAAGTGTATTCGATGCGCACTAACTAATACGGTATCGACTCCCATATTAACTAATACAGGCACACCCCCTGCCAGCCTCCTTCCTTACCGGTCTCCTTGGCCTTGCGCTCCTCATTGGCCAGCTGGGCCTGGAGCTCCAGCTGATTGGCTCTCAGACAGTTGTTCATCTCCTGCTCATTCTTCAGCTCCTGACTCATCTTGGAGACACGGGCATTCAGCTGGGTGAACCTGGACGGGGGGGCGGGGGGACGGGGAGTGCTGATCAGTTGATTGGGTCCTACAGGGTGTTATAATTTGGTTCACTTGTTCCAGATGTAAGTTTCTATCCATTGATATTCGGTTGGTTTTGTGCATTGTATGTGTATCTGAAGAATTGATTAGCTTCAAGACATAAAATACATTCTCCATATTGCATTAGTGCAATAAGGAATAAAGCAATCTCCATCACAAAGGACCGCAACCACCCTGGGCACCATCTCTTCTCCCCCCTGCGGTCGGGTCGCCGGTTCCACAGCATCCGTACCGGAAGGACTACCAGGTTGAAGGACAGTTTTTTTATCCACAGGCGGTGTGCCCACTGAACTGCTAGGAGTGCTGCCACCATCATAACATTGTCATCCATATTGCATTACACTATCATACTTTTGCTGGACTTTCTGGACTCAGCTACTGCACTGTATTCATGATGCTGCTGCACTACTGCCACTTCTTTCTTCGTGCAAAAAGCCTTTTACGTTTTCTGAAAATCTGAAAGTTCCTCCACTGAGATTCACTGGTGTCTACAACTTCATCCTCTCAGAGTCTACTTCTGAGGGAATACCCAGGCCCAACATAATATAATATCATATAATGTTAACACGGATGTTGATAATACCCAGGCCCAACATAATATAATATCATATAATGTTAACACGGATGTTGATAATACCCAGGCCCAACATAATATAATATCATATAATGTTAACACGGATGTTGATAATACCCAGGCCCAACATAATATAATATCATATAATGTTAACACGGATGTTGATAATACCCAGGCCCAACATAATATAATATCATATAATGTTAACACGGATGTTGATAATACCCAGGCCCAACATAATATAATATCATATAATGTTAACACGGATGTTGATAATACCCAGGCCCAACATAATATAATATCATATAATGTTAACACGGATGTTGATACAGTCACCGAAGTGTTGCAAAAATTGAAATCTTCCATCATGATTTAAAAAAAGGACTGATGATAATGACGGAAGCCACACTCTATTATGGGGCAGGAATGTGTGTGACTAACCGGTGCATAGCTAAACCAACCTATCAATGACACGGAGAACAAATCACCTTGTGTCAACCCTGCGATGGCTGCATCATTCGTCGATGATGTGAAATATGCCACCGGTCGGTCCAGTTGGAGAGCAGTTCAGAAAGGTGGATTAATGAATGTGTGAATAAGTGCGGGTATATTTAGTTTAGAGAGCATGGAGTAAGAAAGTATGGAGTTAGAGTTAGAGTAATTCAGATGTTCATGTTATGTTATGTTATGTTCATGTTAGAGAGTATATGTGTGTATGTGTTGAGTTAGAGTATAGAGTTAGACAGTATAGTGTAAGAAAGTAGTTTAGATGTTCATGTATAAATGTGTGTGCGTGTCTATTTAGTTAGAGAGTATTTAGTCAGAGAGTATTTCGATAGAGTAGATAGAGTTAGAGAGTTAGAGTATATAGAGTATGAAAGTAGTCCAGATGTATAACTGTGTGTGTTTAGTTAGAGAGTAAAGAGTTAGAGTATAGAGTTAGAGAGTTAGAGATTATAGAGTATAGAGTTAGAGTTAAAGAGAAGTCCAGATGTATAACTGTGAGTGTGTTTAGTGACCTACTTCTTCTCTACCCCCTGCTTCTCCTTGGACAGCCCCCCTATCCTCTGCTCCAGGTTATCACATCGCTCCAAGGTCTCCTTGAACTTCACCTTCATGTTGCTGATCTGATCACATGCACGCACACACACACACACACACACACACACACACGGGCCAGGCACAGAGACATACACACACACAGGCAGAGGGACCCACACACAGAGACACACACAGAGACACAGGGACACACGGGCACAGGGACACACGGGCACACACACACACGCACGCACGCACACAGACGCAGACGTTGTGTTTGTTTAACGCTAAGCATCAGCGGCCTTAACTAGAGGTATCGCATATCAAAAACAACACAACAAATGTGAATGCAAATGGAGCACAGCTTGGTCCATCTGTTACCTCCTCTGCAGTCTCCTTCTCCAGATGGACGATCTTGTTCTCCCAGTAGATCCTCTGGGAATCCAGTTGGCTGGTTAGCAGGTACGAGTACTGCAGGCAAACAACAAAAGATTCAAGATTCAAGATGTGTTTATTTGCCATATGCAACAAGTGCAATGGAACGCTTACTCCCCGTTCCCTCCCGCAGTCTACAACACATCTACAACAATACTATAGTATACTACACTCACTACACTATACAAAACAATACTGTAAACAACATTTTATACTCTGTACTATATACTATATTCAAGATTTCGATTTGCCATCAGTACAATGGAATGTACTAATGACTTGAATTCGAGATTCAAGATATTTATTTGCCAGTACAATGGAACGGCGCGTTTACCTCCAGCTGCAGGGCGTCCACCTTCTCCGTGTGGCACATCTCTCCCTCACACTCAAACTGGACCATCTTGCCGTCCGCCTTGCTGGCCACCAGTCGATGGACGTAGTTATCTGAGGAGAACGGGTCGGTCAAAACCCCCAAAAAAACGACTGCCAAGCGGGTCAGTGAACACCAATACCCTTAAAGTCCTTGTTTTTACTATACAAGAGAATACACATATATACTGTAACACCCACACACACACACACACACACACTTCAATAGGGGGGGGGGGGGATAAATGCTCTTAATTATCACTTATTCAGAGCGGGAATATCTTCAAGTTTTGTATTTGCCATATGCAAATACAGTACAATGGAATGCTTACTCCCCATTCCCCCCCACAGTTGATCATTTCTAAAACACTATCCTATAAGAAATGCTATACATAATAAAATGACAATAAAAAGAACAATTAAGTGACTGATGGATGACATGTACATGTGTTGAATTGTGCATAAAGCATATAAAAGCATTATAAAGTGCCAGTAGTGCAGCAGCATTATCAGTACTGTGCAGACTCATTACAGTTACTGCACTGTACAAGTCAAGTTAAGTCAAGTTTGACTTGACTTGACTTGTACAGTGCAGTAACGAGTCCAGAAAATCCAGCAAAAGTATGATAGTGCAATGTAATATGGATGCCAATGTTATGATATGATGGTGGCGGTTGACATTCAAACTGCATGCGCTGGTGTGGAGATTTGAGATGTTTTGAATACCACAGCCACCACCACAGAAACACATTTCACACACAGCTTTGATGTCAGGATGATCCTAGGTGAACTCCACGCCTACCCGGGCCAGCTACTAAATGTAAGCGAACAAACCAATTTTATACTGCCTCTTAACAACAACGACAACAACGCATGACAGCACAACGAAAGGGCTTTCGACTGTAAAAAATAAAAAAAATAAAAAATAATAATTCAAACCAATACGAGCCGGTCAAAGTCGATGCGGTGACGGGCCGCTACAAATAAATCAATGTATAGGAAGCACTGAAGAATGTATACCCAATGTACATCCAATGAACAAACAGACCAGATCCAAATCACACTTCCCATACTCCCCAGCCTGAACCACTACCACCACAACAACAACACAGTGTTGTTTATAGTATTGCATTGTACAGTATAGTGTAGTGTAGTTGTTCATACTTTTAATTCATACTGGGGGGAGTAAACGAGGAGTAAGCATTCCATTGTACGTTTAACACATGGCAAATAAACACATCTTGAGCCTTACAACAAAGCAAAACCCACAACATCATTCAACCCGAACGACACGACACACACACACACACACACATACACACACACACCACCCCCCCCCCCACACCCTATCCCATAATAGTGGGGTACCTCCGGCGTAGTCCCACACGCGGTGGTTGGTCAGCTGCATGGCGTACGTGTGCTGGGTCTCCTCAAAGTGCTTGTAGGCGTGGCGGCTGATGTAGCGACCGCAGCCGATGTGGCCGCAGATCAGGCAGATCCATAGGTTCTGAGTGGGGAGGGGCAGAGGCGTTGGTGGAGGGGCGTGGTGGGTTAGGGTGGTGTTGGTGGAGGGGCGTGGTGGGTTAGGGTGGTGTTGGTGGAGGGGCGTGGTGGGTTAGGGTGGTGTTGGTGGAGGGGCGTGGTGGGTTAGGGTGGTGTGGTGGAGGGGCGTGGTGGGTTAGGGTGGTGTGGTGGAGGGGCGTGGTGGGTTAGGGTGGTGTTGGTGGAGGGGGTGGTGGGTTAGGGTGGTGTTGGTGGAGGGGGTGGTGGGTAGGGTGGTGTTGGTGGAGGGGCGTGGTGGGTTAGGGTGGTGTTGGTGGAGGGGTGTGGTGGGTTAGGGTGGTGTTGGTGGAGGGGCGTGGTGGGTTAGGGTGGTGTTGGTGGAGGGGCGTGGTGGGTTAGGGTGGTGTTGGTGGAGGGGCATGGTGGGTTAGGGTGGTGTTGGTGGAGGGGCGTGGTGGGTTAGGGTGGTGTTGGTGGAGGGGCGTGGTGGGTTAGGGTGGTGTTGGTGGAGGGGCATGGTGGGTTAGGGTGGTGTTGGTGGAGGGGCGTGGTGGGTTAGGGTGGTGTTGGTGGAGGGGCGCGGTGGGTTAGGGTGGTGTTGGTGGAGGGGCGTGGTGGGTTAGGGTGGTGTTGGTGGAGGGGTGTGGTGGGTTAGGGTGGTGTTGGTGGAGGGGCGTGGTGGGTTAGGGTGGTGTTGGTGGAGGGGCGTGGTGGGTTAGGGTGGTGTTGGTGGAGGGGCATGGTGGGTTAGGGTGGTGTTGGTGGAGGGGCGTGGTGGGTTAGGGTGGTGTTGGTGGAGGGGCGTGGTGGGTTAGGGTGGTGTTGGTGGAGGGGCATGGTGGGTTAGGGTGGTGTTGGTGGAGGGGCGTGGTGGGTTAGGGTGGTGTTGGTGGAGGGGCATGGTGGGTTAGGGTGGTGTTGGTGGAGGGGTGTGGTGGGTTAGGGTGGTGTTGGTGGAGGGGCGTGGAGGGTTAGGGTGGTGTTGGTGGAGGGGCGCGGTGGGTTAGGGTGGTGTTGGTGGAGGGGCGTGGTGGGTTAGGGTGGTGTTGGTGGAGGGGCGTGGTGGGTTAGGGTGGTGTTGGTGGAGGGGCGTGGTGGGTTAGGGTGGTGTTGGTGGAGGGGCGTGGTGGGTTAGGGTGGTGTTGGTGGAGGGGCGCGGTGGGTTAGGGTGGTGTTGGTGGAGGGGCGTGGTGGGTTAGGGTGGTGTTGGTGGAGGGGCGTGGTGGGTTAGGGTGGTGTTGGAATCCCTTCCCCCGAAAAAGGTGGTGGGTTCTGAACCCCGCGGACTACATTCTAACCTTGAGGCGAGATGCCCTCGCCTCAACCTGACCCTTCATTCTTTATTTTTCACTTGGTTAAAAGTGTCAGCTAATGACTAAATATTAAAATAACAGAAGATAAAGGATAGAGGGAGATATAGAGAGTAGAATAGGTAATAGAAGATTGTTATTTATTATTTATTTTAAGGGCATTTTGTTCCTTTACAGACAGGATAGTCAAGAGAGACAGGACAGTGAAGAGAGAGACAGGACAGTGAAGAGAGAGACAGGACAGTGAAGAGAGAGACAGGGCGGTAAAGAGAGAGACAGGGCGGTAAAGAGAGAGACAGAGCGGTAAAGAGAGAGACAGAGCGGTAAAGAGAGAGACATGGCGGTAAAGAGAGAGACAGGGCGGTAAAGAGAGAGACAGGGCGGTAAAGAGAGAGACATGGCGGTAAAGAGAGAGACAGGGCGGTAAAGAGAGAGACATGGCGGTAAAGAGAGAGACAGGGCGGTAAAGAGAGACATGGCGGTAAAGAGAGAGACAAGGCGGTAAAGAGAGAGACAGGGCGGTGAAGAGAGACAGGGCGGTGAAGAGAGAGACAGGGCGGTGAAGAGAGAGACAGGGCGGTGAAGAGAGAGACAGGACGGTGAAGAGAGAGACAGGGCGGTGAAGAGAGAGACAGGGCGGTGAAGAGAGAGACAGGGCGGTGAAGAAAGAGACAGGGCGGTGAAGAGAGAGACAGGGCGGTGAAGAGAGAGACAGTGGGTCGCTATGAGCCGCCTACAGAGATAAAGATCAAATCAACAAAGGATATGTTTATAAAACGAAAAACAAAAGCGAGTGTTAAATACCTCTTGCACGCCACATTCAAAGCACTTGTTCTCTTCGACGGGCTCCGGCGTTTGACAGTACCGACACACAGGACACCTGAGCACAAAACAAACAGATTTTTCCATCAACAAAACACTTATGGTTATTACTGTGGGCCGGCCACCAGAAGCACTAAGGTCATTGTTGTTCCATTGTGAGTAGTCTTTTTCTCTTGTCTTTGTCCGGGAGAACGATCCATCAACGCAGAATACAACACAGTAGGCCGGGGAACATTCATATCCTCACATATCCCTGGAAGTGCAGAGCTGGAAAACACTTGAGTCGTGTTACTCAAGAACTGAACTTTTGTCACTGTCATTTCGGGGATGTTTTAGCACGTCTTCACTAGTTCACTAGTGCTGACCAAGAGTTTGTGTTTGCGGTTAATAGCCAATTACAGCACTTACATATCCCCGTCTCCAGCGACATGATTTCACTCGGGAACAAATCTAAAGCGAAAAAGAAAGTGAAACTCCCCCTTCACACCCCGGATTTAAGGTGGTCCGCCGTCAGTTACTTGTGAGACCCTCCTATCTATGGGTACCGTTGCCCCGGGGCACTTACGAGGCGTCCTCCCATCGCTGGAGACACTGGCTGTGGAAGCTGTGGTTGCAGAGGGTGGTGAGCACGCCGTTCACCGACTCGTCCATCCGCTCCAGACACACGGTGCACTTGGGAAGCTCCGTCAGCTCCATCACCGGCAGACTGGCTCCCTGTGGGGGAGAGGGATAGAGGAATGGGCATTGAGGAGAGAGGGCATGCTTGCCCCCGTCGCTAAGGGGCCCTTGGGGCAGATCTACACGGTTACGCCTCTTCTCTGTCCTGTGGCCCCAAAGTGATGGCATGAACTCCACACACGGATGTCAGGAATGCAGAGTCACTGCCCATCTTCTGCCGCAGGCTGAAAATTCAACTCTTCAGGAAACACTACCGGTAATGTAATGTAATGTAATGTAATGTAAGAAGCAACCTAATGTGGTGAGTGTAGGGTGTGCGTATGAGGGATATGGTGATAAATAACATGAAAATAATACTGCAGACATAGTTAACAAAGGGGTTGATATATATATATATATATATATATATATATATATATATATATATATATAATATATATACCATACAAATACATACACACATACAGTAGGTTTGAGTGCTTAAAGCCCTACGTACCTGCTCTGACCTGATGACCTCGGCCCGCTCCACATAGACCAGCTGGCACACTGCTTCCTCGATGGAGTTGAACTGGCGTCCATTACAGGCTGTATAAAAGCTGTCCGCATCCGCCTGTTTCCATACACCGACCAATGGAGACACACGGCATTGAGGAGGAGTTCCACACACACACACACACACACACACACACACACACACACACACACACACACACACACACACACACACACACACACACACACACACACACACACACACACACACACACACACACACACACACACACACACACACACACACACACACACACACACACACACACACACACACACACACACACACACTCACACACACACACTCACACACTCACTCATACCTTCTGGACTCATTACAATTACTGCATTGTTCTGCACTGTGTTCATGATGCTGCCACACTACTGCCACTTTAAAATGCTTTTAAATAGCTTTCTGCACAATTCAACATATGTGTTTATCATCCATCAGTCACTTTGTTATATTTATTGTGTACAGTATTGTTATAGTATATAGTAAAATTGTTAAATTGTAGGAAATTCATACTGTCCATACTGGGAATAGGGAGGAAGCATTCCTTTGGACTTTGAGCAGTATAATTGTTTTTAACTGACTGGTAACGGTTAAGTAACATCACACCTGAGAGCCAAATGGGGGGGGGGGGGGGGGACCTTGAACACTGCAAGCCAGGGTTAGGGGTTCAATTCCCTCGTGGGGCAGCCTGTGCCAAGAATGCATGCATGCAACGTTTTTTTGAGAGGACAGTATGAACGATATCCGACGTATGAACGCTGACCTGAGTGCTGAACGTGATGAGGACCATGTACTGGTTGGGGGTGGAGTCCCGGATGATCTTCATGTGTTCCATGACGTCATTGAAGGGCGCCGCCAGCTTCATGAGGTCGTGGCTGGTCAAGGTGGCCGGCACCGTGAGAATGCACAGCATGGCACTGCGCCTCACGTCCTCCGTCAGCGATGTCATTTTACTGCGCCGCCACGAGATCACATGACTACATTAGACCACTGGGTTTACAAATAAAACACGGTTAAAGTACATTATGAAACCGGGGGGGGGGGGGGGGGGGGGGAAATGATTAATGAATCAGTAATTACTCAATCATCATTCTGATCGCATTCCGATTTGTCGTGTACAAGTAAAGCAGCTGCATAAAGCTACAGAGATACAACTATTTGCTTGTCAATTCGTGGTTCAGATTATGAATAAATTAAAAACGAAATCTTAGTCAGTAATGATATTTGGATTCGGATAAAAGCGCTATATAAAAGGCAGCCCATTTATAGTTTAGTTGACCACTTATCTAATCTAATCTAATCTAATCAAGTGATACATTTCCAATGAAAACAATCCTTTGTGTTCCGTGACTCACTTGGTCTTGTACAGGTGCATGATCCCGTGGACGATCTCCACCGACGGGTTTCCACTGAAGAAGGAGATCTGGTCGGGGAGTTCCTTGGAGGGGGAGTCTGGCACCTGGCCCGTCTCCCCAGTCTTGTCCTGGGTGTCCTCAGTACCATCCGGGTCGGCCCTGGCACCCTCCTGGCCCTCGCTGTTCTCCACTGAAGCACCAGTGTCGTCACCTCCTCCTCCTCCATCTATAGGGCCATGGATGGGAAAACGATTCTCACGATCTCTATAAAACCTGGGAGACCAGGATGTAAACAAACCCTATAATGTCATCATCTATGGATAGATAGATGGATGGATGGATGAATTACTACCTGGGTCGGGCTCAAACGTCTCAATGACCATGTCGCCCATTGCTCTGCTGCCGATGTGTTGGTGGATGACGGCCGTTCGCTCAAGCTCCGTCATCCCACTCAGGGAGAGCTTGGCGAGGCCGAGAGCTTTCTCCTGCAGAGTATTCTCGGACATTCCGTCCACTGGCGGAGGGCACAGGAACACAAGGAGAAGAGCAGTTATTGGTCTCGGGTATGGCAGCAGTGCGAGGTTCTTTGTGTGTGTGTGTGTGTGTGTGTGTGTGTGTGTGTGTGTGACATTATGGTCTTCGGTGCTTATTGGGCTTGCCAGTACATGCTGGTACAGTGAAACACAATGCATCGCATCGAGTGTGCGGTTGTTGTTGTTGTTGTTGTTTGAGTGTTTACAGAACATCCCGACATTGAAAACCGTTTGCGGCGACACTGGTGAATCACTGGGGAGGTTTCAGGGAAAGGGTGAATGTTTGGCTAAAAAGTGTAATACGCCTGGCTTATCTCCTTAGTTTAAACATGCCTCCTTCTTCCTGAAAGGTGCCTTGATAACCCAAGCTAGTGGCCCCCATGATGCTAACCCCATGACGCTCAGCAAGCGAAACTCACCGGCAGAATACTGGAAACCCTCCGGAGAAGGAGACTGGTCTGCTAGTTCCAAACGGATAACAACCATAGACACGTTCATGAGTTACCCACGAAATGACACCCTCTCTGAGAAAATTAAAACTATAGAAATATCGGTCAGCGACCGACCCGGTTAGCTGACTGATTAGCAGACCACTTTGGGTTCTACAAAACACTGTGATGCTGCTGTGCTGTGGCACCCACCCCCCCACTGGGTCGTATTTACGACATGAGTTAGAAGAAAGACGCCCAGGACCCTAACCACTGACTTATTAACCACTGACTTATTAACCACTGACTATTATCTATCCCCCTAAACAGTCACTGTCATGTTGAGGGAACTGTATATTGTTCCACTCTTCTTCGGTGGCTGGTTAGATGTGTCTCAATCCACCGTGTGGGTGTTGCTGCCACCCACAGGCAAGCAGTGGTTACTGACCTCTAATTGAAAATGAAAATAATACAATTTAGTTAAAACAACATAGTATCCATAAACTTACGGAGCCCCTAAAGAACCAAAAGGTCAAATATTTTGATAATAACAAGATAACTTGGCTTAAGGATAAGGTATTTATTTTATTAGACCATAAATGTGACTGGCATGACTCTCCATCCATCGCTCTTTTTCTGCAGGCATGAAAACATACACGTGTTATATTTACAAGTTTTATTTATTTTTATAAAAAGAAGCTTTGACATCCCAGTGTTTTTTTTGTTTCGTCATTTTTTTTAACAAAATAATGAAAAGGTGAGATGATATTTCAAACGGCTCAACGGACATTCTAGACCTCAACAGAAACTCGCTGGAAGCCGGAAGACTTGGCTGGAAAAACAAGTTGAATTCCCAACGGAACGGGTAATGAATCAGGTGAGCAATAAGCCAAAAAAAAAGGCATGTTTAGCAGACGGTCTACACCTCTGTATGAATTTACAAATGGGAGACCGGTGGAATAGCATATATTTACTATGATCATCATTACTTTTGAATAGTTTAACACAGGGGGGGGGGGGGAACCTTGCTACTTAACTTGCAGCACAGACGGTTTTCAATGTATTGGGGTCATTAGTGGTCTCGGCTGATGAAACTGATGCTGCATGAATTTCACCGGACAATTTAGTTCCTGATACTGAACAGAACATTTTAGTTCGTAATTTTCCACAAACTGATCAAAGTTGGGGGGAAACCATAGTCATGTTCATTTTAAAAGGGCGGGGGGGGGGGGGGTGACCAAGGTTGGAATGGACAAAACATTAAACACAACAAATGCCTTTTTATACTACAACCACCTAGTCCACACAGGTACTTTCAAACTGTGCCGGAACATCTATATACAAATTAGGTCCAATGTAGAAATATCTGTTGAAAATACAATACCTGGTTATGGTTTAGGTTTAGTGCAAAAGCAAAGAGCCAACCAACCCAGAGCGAGTAAACAAACAATCTACTAACTTCTATTGCATTGCATCTTTGTAAAAACAAATAAACCGACATGAGTGTTAATCTGAAATCTGATTAAATCAAAATCTCTCCCTTTGTTTTGGTTGTGAAATGGGACATTTATTGACAACACAGGCACTTGGTTTTCATTTGAATCCTAGCATGTGTTATTATTGTACTTTTCATTGTCATATTGTTAAATATACGAGCACGCAGTCTTTCAATGAGTTGGTTTTTTTTCAACGTTGTGGAGAATTCAAGCCGTTCGATGGTTGGGAGACAATACTGAGGGAAACATCTTAAAAAGATAACTCCGTTTATTCTGTGATTCTCCACAACAACAGCCACACGTCTTCTATTGCATCAACACACCTTGTACTTAAAAATGGCTCAGTAGGTAATGGAAGGCAATGTGTTTGTTGAGCATTGCGTTACGACCGGATCATAAAACACCGTGAATCTTCCACCGTATTCCCCTCGGAAACTTCCCTACGCACTTGGAAAGAAGCGCTATATAAAAGTTTCTTGTTTGACGGGTCGTTCTCTTTTGGAAAAACCGTATGGACAACAAGAGAGAAGTTCAGCTGTAATCCGGATTCCATTCGTGATTTGTAGTGACGTGTACGATCCCATTCATTTTGGTTAAAATACCGAAACTACAAACATGAATGAACTTCGTACAATACCAAAACGAAACACATGAAATGCATTGCATAGCGCAAAACTAAAAACCAGAAATATGTGAATTCAGTCTGGAGTCCCTCTGCTGCCTCTCGTCGTTCCTTCCACTCGAAGTGATGGATGCGAATATAAAACAGTGGCTTGTCGATTCAAACGGCAACCTACATGTACGTCCAGGAAAAGCCATCTTCCCAAATGGAGAACTGTGTGCCGCTAAAAAGGGACCAACCTCAGTCACAAAATAACCAAATGAAAATAAAATGGAGAAATGGGGGGGGGGGGGGGGGGGGTCATAATAACTAACATACAATAGAAATAGTGGTTTTATTCTATTTTTTTTTTTTTTTAATCCCGTTGGGTCAAAAAGAGTAGTTGACGACGATGATGATGATGATGGTGGTGGTGATGCATATCTCTGCAGACTATGTACAATAATTTATTAGTCGTTCAATCTAAAACTGCTTTTTTTTATAATCTTCTATAAGTCGCTGCTGTGGTCTTTTTTTCCCTCCTCCTCTTGTAACTGCCGTGTCATTTTCCAAAGTGTACGTCACGTGACGCCGCTGTGATACGTGAGCTACAGAGCGACCTGCCTGGGGAAGAGGGGCAGGAAGGCAGCGGGAAAGAGACCAAAACTACTTTTCCCCCCCGCAGCGGGCATTGGGGGTGGGGGTGGGGTTAGGTGGAGCTGGTGGGTGTGTGTGGTGTAAACTATGAGCTATGGACCGAGAGAAAGGGGGCTAGATTAGATGGTGGGCGGGGATGGGGAATATGATAATAATAATAATAATAATGGGGGGGGGGGAGGCGATGGCGTTTCATATCTTGAGGGTCTTTAGCGTCTCTGCTCTCCTCTTCAGCAGATCTCCCATCTCCTGCAGGGAGCGCAGGTAACTGCTCTGCACCTTGTCCATACCAGCCCTGATGAAGCCCTCCTCCTCCTGGAACACCATACACAACAATTGATTAACTAATAATAGTTACACCACCACTATGAAAAGTATCATCGTCAACCGGATAGTCCTCATCCTAGTAATCATTATCACGATAACAGTAACCTCACCCTGGTTATTATCATTATAACATCATGTTTAAGCCATGGCCTTTTAGCTAGCCAAGGCAATCAAACAAGAAAGGTATGACAGAAAAAGCCATTAAAGATATACGAGAGAGACAGACACACAGAGAGAGACAGACAGACACAAAGAGAACCACAGACACACAGAGAGAACCACAGACACACACAGAGAGAAACACACACACACACACACACACACAGACACACAGAAAGAGACACAGACACACAGAGAGAACCACAGACACACAGAGAGAAACACACAAAGAGAACCACAGACACAGAGAGAAACACACACACAGAAAGAGACAGACAGACACAGAAAGAGAACCACAGACACACACAGAGAAACACACACAGAAAGAGACAGACAGACACACACACAAAGATAACCACAGACACACAGAGAGAGAAACACACACAGAAAGAGACAGACAGACACACAAAGAGAACCACAGACACACAGAGAGAACACACACACAGAAAGAGACAGACAGACACACACAAAGATAACCACAGACACACAGAGAGAAACACACACACAGAAAGAGACAGACAGACACACAAAGAGAACCACAGACACAGAGAGAAACACACACACAGAAAGAGACAGACAGACACACAAAGAGAACCACAGACACACAGAGAGAAACACACACACAGAAAGAGACAGACAGACACACAAAGAGAACCACAGACACACACAGAGAAACACACACACAGAAAGAGAGACCTACACAGAGAGACAGACAGTCACAGAGAGACAGACACACAGCGAAAGAGACACAGACACAGGAAGAGACACAGACACACAGAAACAGACAGACACACACAGAGAGAAACAAACTCACAGACACACAGAAAGAGACAGACAGTCACAGAGAGACAGACAGTCACAGAGAGACAGACGGACACAGAGACCTGTGTGTGTGGCTCCAAGGTGAGCGAGGCCAGCTTGAGAGCAGTCAGCCCCGTCTCCTGCTCCTTGATGAGCTCCAGCACCTGGCTGAGGACCTCTTGGAGGCCAGCCGTCAGTGCCTGGAATCCACCCACCACCGCGGGCTGGAACCGCAGAGGAGACCACAACAGAGGAGAATTTAAGCAAAAATTAAACTGACATTGTGGGTCTTACCAAAACCAGCTCGCTGAAGCTAGCTTAGTAGCAGATAGGATATGCTTCTAATCATGAAACTAAACTAAAGGCGATTTGTCCGGAAACGCACTGAAGGTGGTTTGTCCGATCAAACTGTCGCCCGCACCATCAACGCATCCATTCTTCGAAAAGTTGAAGACAAACTCTACTTTTATTCCACCGCCTCGAACCAAATCATCAAGACGTCCCCATAATCCTTTGCACTTATGCAGCGGGCGTGCACACAATACATGTGGACGTGCCACAGTGTTCACAGTTACAGTCCATTAATGTGCAGAGATGAATCACATCAACCTCGGGTCAGAAAACGCACACAAGAGCAAAAAAATAGAAAGTAGAATAGAAAGAAGAGAGCTAAACGTTACCGGTGCTGTGTTGGTGTCCTTTTTCTTCTTCTTCTTCTTCTGTAGACTGGCCTTGAGCGGTCGTATCACCTTAGCACAGTGACTGGCCACCCATAGCACCACACACATGGTCTGCAGCGGAGGGGGGCAAACAACAACAATAACAGTGGGTTTCTATTGGTGGAGGTACAGGAGATGGAATGTTGACGACTGTTAGGTATAAGTGTCTCACCTCAAGGAAGAAGACTAGATTCTCTAATAAGGAGGGCTGGGTTTTCAACCGGCTGTCTTTCATTTCCAAAAGATCGCCTTTGCATTTATTTGACATTTCTGAAAAAGTAAAAAAAACAAAAAACAAGACGTCAATGTTTATCGCCAGTCATGGGTTATCGGACACAAACGTCGGTCTGCGGTTAAAAATCAAAGGGGTTACCTTGAAGTTGTATTACTAAAGATTTGAAAGTGTTGCAGATCCGGGTTTGAAGCTCCGTTGACTCATCTAGACACAAGACGGATAGCAAACCACATGTAAGGTTACTCTTGATGTCCAGTAGGCTGATGATGTTATAACCACTTATAATAACATGGCATTCATTCATTCAGAGATTTGGCCGTCAGACATCCCCACAATCCAAAAAAATATATATATACACAGAAAATACATTCCTATTTAAATATGTTATATAAGAATAAGCAATAATTGACACAATAATTGACTATTTTTAAATAACAAACATGTACCTATAGACAATACATATGCAAGATAATGTCCATTTGTGACTCACCCAGTCCCATGGTCTCTAGCTCCTGCAGATGTACGGTGAGCTGCAGGGCCGAGGTTTGACACTGGCAGCTCCCACAGGCCAGGGCAGCAGCCAGACGGGTGGCCGGGGGTCCCAGGAATGGATACTGGAGACATTAGGGGGGGGGGGAAGGCGTTAGGAATACCAGCGTTAGAAACACACCTGAGCCATGACTTCTTCCAACACAATGTAGTAAATGACCATTAAACAACCAAAAGCAACACTAAAGCAACACTGGGATTTCACTAAATGACATGTAATCATCTTTAATCATATGTAATGGTCTGATTATCCAAAGCAAATTCAGATGCATGTCATTAAGGAGCAGGAAGGTGTTAGGGAGTCTTGCTGTGGGCTGTAAGGCTGTGGGCACTGGAGGGATGGAACCCAGCAGGTCTGTTTCTTTAAAAAGGACCATGCCCTTATCTGGAAATCAAGGGCAGACCCATTGCTAAACACAAAAAAAGCGAAACACTTTCCCAAATAAGTGTGCATTGCACCAGCCCCCCAATAACAACAGTTCCACCCCGGTGTGAAGCCTACCTGTGGGCGTTTCACCGACATGCAGGTGGCCTTCTGCAGAGTCTGCTCCAGCTGGGAGAACAGGTCGGCGGCCACCGTCGCCTTGTCCCCCACGCCGTTCTCACTGGTGTTGGCCAGGGAGTTCTGCTGCTGGTGGGCGTGGCCCAGCGTGGTGAGGGCTGCTAGCAGGCGCAGTGTGAGGGAGCGCATCCGCAGCCAGAGACACTCCTCCTCCATGGAGGCGTGCCTGTGCTCCTCCGACAGAGACCTGGGGGGGGGGGGGGGGGGGGGCAGACAAGGGGGGGCAGGGGGAACTTTGATGCCGATTTGAATGGTAAGTTCAAGTTTAAAGTGGTCGTGTTCGCGGCCAGTTTTCAAGCTATTTAAAAAGTGGAAGTGGTATTTATAGAGTTGACGTATCATTACTTTGAAGACACAAAAGAGACAGCACCGTGCTACCACGATAGAAGGCTTTACATGCAGACCAGTGTTATTCTGTTTATGGACTTGGTACTGTATCCGTTACAAAAAATAAGAATCATTTGGAAAGAAAAGGCTTTACATGGAGGCAGGGGGGTCATATCATTGTGGCGAAAGTTATGCCAGCCTGTTTCCACCACCCTAGTTTCCATCACACCTAAAAATAATATATTCCATTTTCATTGTAGAGGAAGTCACGTTTATTTTAGATTTGGCTGTAGATCCATTTTTTTGTCGCACATGTTAGAATAGGTAAACAATATACTAGTGACAAAGGGATTCCACAGCAACATCAATTTAAAAACTTTTATTTTTTTCTCAACTTCATCCAATAGCAGACCACCAGGTGAGGCCGCAGGCAGGACTCACCTATCTTTCGGGTCCCAGCTGGTGAGGACAGTGAGGTCGCGGTTGTCTCTGAGGGTGTCCCATGGGATGTCGTCCTCCTCTGGGGACAAACTCATAGACTTGACGGTCTCCTCCAGACTCAACACACTGTACGAAAGAACACCAACACAACATATTTCAGAGGCGGTTGTCTGAAGTGGCGGTCGTTGAGACCAGTGGTTCTCACTCGGCTGGTCTAGCCTCTGGACCCACATGTGTCATTAGTCATTAGGTCACAACCAATAAATAACCAAATAACCAATATTGCAGTAATCCACAATGCCTTCATGTATGGTTAAACACATTGACCGAACAAAACATGCGCTATGAGCTAAACACAATGAACTAGTCAGCCATTAATACATTAAATTAACATTAAGACCTTATTTAATTCATGGGCTAAAACGAAGGTTTGGCATATGTTGTTGTTCTATTGAAGACATTCCCAAACCTCGAGTGTGTGTGTGTGTGTGTGTGGATGTGAGTGAGTGAGTGGATGTGAATGAGTGAGTCAGTGTGTGTGGATGTGAGTGAGTGAGTAAGTGTATGGATGTGAGTGAGTGAGTGAATGAGTGTGTGGATGTGAGTGAGTGAGTGTGGATGTGAGTGAGTGAGTGTGGATGTGAGTGAGTGAGTGTGTGGATGTGAGTGAGTGTGGATGTGAGTGAGTGAGTGTGGATGTGAGTGAGTGTGGTGGAGTGTGGATGTGAGTGAGTGTGGATGTGAGTGAGTGTGTGGATGTGAGTGAGTGAGTGAGTGGATGTGAGTGAGTGTGGATGTGAGTGAGTGTGAGTGAGTGTGAGTGAGTGTGTGGAGTGAGTGAGTGTGGAGTGAGTGTGGATGCGAGTGAGTGTGGATGCGAGTGAGTGAGTGTGGATGTGAGTGAGTGTGTGTGGATGTGAGTGAGTGAATAAGTGAGTGTGTGGATGTGAGTGAGTGTGTGGATGTGAGTGAGTGTGTGGATGTGAGTGAGTGTGTGGATGTGAGTGAGTGTGTGGATGTGAGTGAGTGTGGATGTGAGTGAGTGTGTGGATGTGAGTGAGTGAGTGTGGATGTGAGTGAGTGTGTGGATGTGAGTGAGTGAGTGTGGATGTGAGTGAGTGTGGATGTGAGTGAGTGTGTGGATGTGAGTGAGTGTGTGTGGATGTGAGTGAGTGAGTGTGAATGTGCCCTCAGTGTTTCCTCACATGTCTGCCTCCATGAAGAGGTCTAGCAGCATCCTCTCTGTGCGGACCTGAGCAAAGTGCAGCGACTGGTCGAGGCGACTGCGGAGTGCGATGAACTCGGGGATCTTCTGGAAGGCCCCGTACTTATAGGCCTGGATGATGTACTCTGAGGTCTGAGCAACACCACCAAACGGAGAAGATGAGGAATAAATACGAAATGTAACATTTAAAAACAAAGACACCATCGCATGCGTATATATATATATATATATATACACACATTTAAATAAAAAGGAGAGAAATAACACTGGAGAGATTAATGTATATTTAAACTGCATCTACACCTAGCTGTATTGTTGGCCGATGCCTTTCCTATTGAAGCTTTTCAAACTTAAAATACAAAAAGGAAAAACAAAAAAAGACAATGGCTGGACATTGGATGGACTTACATCTTTCTGGTTTGAGTGGAAAAACCTGAGGGTAAAATTACACGACTGGGAGGCTGCGGCAAACTGACCCAAAGACTCAGCGTAACGAGTTAACAGATACCTAAAAATAAGAGAGGGGATAGTTTCACGTCACACAAAATAAACACGGATACTAATTATAATGGTGTGTGTGTGTGTGTGTGTGTGTGTGTGTGTGTGTGTGTGTGTGTGTGTGTGTGTGTGTGTGTGTGTGTGTGTGTGTGTGTGTGTGTGTGTGTGTGTGTGTGTGTGTGTGTGTGTGTGTGTGTGTGTGTGTGTGTGTGTGTGTGTGTGTGTACCCTATGGTGTCGTGCTGCACGTGCTTGGCGTCTAGGCTGGAGTAGAGGTCCACCACGGGTTCGAAGGCTCCCAGGTGACAGTAGACAAGGAGGAGCAGCAGCTTGAACTGGGCGTTGGAGGGGGAGTGAGACAGGCCCTCCTGGAGCAGGCCCACGCACTGCCAGGCCATGGCCTCCTCACCTGGAGGTGGTGTTGGGGAACAAGACACACATTAAATATAAATATGGAGAATTGAATCCTCTTTCACACACACACCCACACCCACCCACCCACCCACCCACCCATCCTAGTATTAGGAGCAGTGGGCAGCTATTTTATATATACACAACTGCCCGGGGAGCAGTGTACGGGTCTGGTGCCTTGCTCAAGGGCACCTCGGCAGTGTGTTTGACTTGGGACTTTTGAACCGATGACCTACCGGTTCCCAAGCCAAGTCCCAACAGACTGAGCTATCCCATTAGATAGGAAGAAAGGAAGGAAAGCAAGAAAAAAAAATAAAAAGACTAATAGAGAAATAAAGACAAATTGAGAAAGAAAGACAAAGTGAGAACAATATAACGTAACTCAATAAGAAGCCAGATAGATGGAAGCAAGGCAGGATACATTTCTAGAGGATACTGACCAGTCTCTTTCCACAGGTCCACATACACGTGAGCGGCCATCAGACAATACATGTCAGAAAACTGCAGCTCCGTCTTCAGAGCCGTTTCACCTGTTTTCAAATGCACAAATATTCATGAAGTATACATGAAGATTATGTCAACAAAAAAAATTATACATATTTATACTGTAGTCAAGTTTGTTTATAGAGTTCCATCAAGCTTACGTGGTTTGCATTGTGAGAGTTACTGATTCAGTAAAAAAAAAAATATATACCAGACGACATAACAGTGATTTTGGACTACAGACGTTCCTGGTTTCCTCCCATCAGATTCGATGCCTTGCAGTACAAATGGTAACCCTCTAACCACAACCCTAGCAACGAGTCCTGCAGCTACGGTTCCCATTATACCCAACAGCTCACCAAACTTTAGTCCGTGGTGATAGTGGGCCTTAAGGTCTCTGATGACCCTCAGTTTCCCCTCGGTGCCCAGCGAGTGCTGGAGGCCCAGGGCACGGCTCAGTTGACAGGCGCACAGGTGCCTCTGGAGCGCCTTGGTGTCCTCTGGGAACACACAGTGGCTCTCCCCCTCCTCACACTCTCCTCCTAGAGGCACCACCTCGCCCAGTCCATTGATGAACTAACCACAAGGACACACGCAAAAACACCCAGAGCGTCAGAGTGTGTGAGTGTGTGAGTGAGTGTGTGTAAGACACAGACAGATATAAAAGGCATAGATGGAGAGAGAGAAGAGAGAGAGAGAGAACGAGAGTGTGAGAGCGACACTAAGGGAGAGAGCCAGCTTGTGTGTGAGCACGCGTATGGCCGTGTGTGTGTGTGACTGTGTGCGTTTGTGTGTTCCATGTAGACTTGCGAGTGAGAGCAGCGACAATAGGAGACCTTGAGGTGCTGGTCAGGGGACAGCAGGTGCAGGTATAGCTTCAGGTCTGTGATGCAGCAGGGCTTGTCTCCAAACTGGCTGAAGAACTGCATCATCAGCTCCAACGGCTCCCCTGCACAAACAGCCAGGAACAACATGAGGCTCACGGACTCCATGGCTGCCGTTCGAAAAAGTCTTTCTGGCTTAGGAAGGTTCCTAACCAAGTGAACCTTTATACCTCTATATATACACTTTGTGTATTGTATCGTTAGAGCATAGTGTTGTTTATATTGTATTGAGTATACAGTAAATAATATATAGTGTAGTGTATAGTATTGCATAGTTTAATATAGCATAGTATAGAATTGTTGTTGAAATTCATAATGCGCTAGTGAATAATAAGCGTTCCATTGAATCTTGGCCCGGTAGTAACAGTCATGATAAGAGCCGGTCCAATCCAAAGTCTAATTCTCAGGAAAGCTGCTTCAGTGCTTCCTTTCCTATTTCCTTTTGCGTAGGGTAAAATGGGCTAACCCTTTATTTAGGGGAAGGAAAGGAGATAACCCTATCCCACAATTAGAACATTTAAAGCAACGCACCATTCGGCCGACAAGGGACGCACAGACAAAGTCATGCGAACCATTGGACAAATTTGGATTCATGTCGATTGAGTGGAGTGGACAGGAGGGTGAGCAGCCATGGTCAATGTGACCTAACCTTCTATTTCACTTTCGTGATGTGGTAGCCTGGCAACGCTCAAGTGCACCCGGGAAAAAAATGACCCCGGAGTTCGGAACACTTTTCGGAACTTTTACAAAACTGGTCGGCCGAGACCAAAACACTGGACTATTATTTTTTTTAGGAAGGGTTTACCAAATGACATAGACTACTATGTGGATGAAGACCATAAAATACATGCTGACAACTGGCATCTCGTAAGGAGGTCGGAGCGTTTGTGCGTTTATGAGTTGAGGTCTACCTAGCTGGGCCTCCTCGGGGCAGCCCCGCTCCCGCAGCCTGTGGATCAGATCCAGGCGGGCCAGGTAGGGACCTCGGAGGAGCCTGGTGGTCTTCTCGTCCTCCGCCTTGACGCGGTCCTCCACAAACGCCATCACCTCGGCCACGGTGTAGTGGACCGCACCCTCTGGGCAGCTGGGGGGAAGAAGTTGTTTTAAAATGGATTCAATAATTGGAGTTGAATTGAATTATCGTTTGGTCGGCCCAGCTGGTGAGCTTAAAACATGCACTACGTCACTTTTCTACTGCAGAAAAGTGTAACTTGGCCATTTACGCCATATAAATATCCCAACGCTTCTGGGGAGTGAACTGTCCGGCTACTCACTGTTCTCCCTCCTCTGGCGGGCTCCACGATTGGTCAATCAGGTGAAAGAGGGAGTCAAAGTAGAAGGAGTAGAACTGCCAATCATCGGGGCTAAAACGACAGGGTAGCAAGAACAATGCCAGGAGATGAGATGGGTAGCGGGGCCATGGGATGGTACATTAGACATGACAGTGATCAGTACAGCCCAATAAAGGGGGGGGGGGGGTTCCTACTTTTTAAGCAGAAGCTTGTTGGCAAGGGCATTGCCCTCTGGCCAGCGCTGTAGTCGCTGGTACAGCACCATACACTTGTTTTCTCTGCTCTGTAACTCACTGGTCAGTTTCTCTACAGGGAGACACACACACACACGCAGCGTGGCATAGTAAGACTCATATGTTGCAGTGGACATATTGCTGTAATGTCCACACACACATGCACGCATGCATGCACACACACACCTACCACCAAGTGGGCCTCTGATCACTTCGAGGGCCTCTTCACATTTCCCCAGCCGCTCAAGTATCATATAGTACAGCTGCACCTGTAGCCACACAGGCAAATACATAGTTGTAATAACAATAAACAAAATAAATGATTAATAATAATAATAATAATAAAATACTTGATATATATATGATAGATAGACCAATCCCCCTGCTCATCGGCTGACATAAAAAAGGACAACTGTTCACCTCAGCCTCTGCTTCTATCTTCTCCTCCTTCACCATCTTCTCCACCATGCGTTCGGCCAGCGGGAGGAACATGATCTGGGCCAGCTTCTCATCCTGGGCTGAGATGGCCTGAACACGCACACACACCCACGTTTAGACTATGAACTCAATCGTCAACAATGTGGTGGCATACACTACAGGGGCTGGAAGCCTGTACTGACCTGCATCACCAGACTCATGACCGACCAGAAGTAGTACGGGTTCTTGGGAACGATCTTGTAGAGAGCCATTCCTGCCTTTGAATGAAGTACGCAGTAGAGTCGCATTTAGTCCCACAGTCAAATCGGTCAATAATCTAAAGTTAAATGGACTGCATTTACATTAGTTTATATTACATGCCGGGTACACACACACACACACACACACACACACACACGCACACACGCACACACACGCACACACACACACGCACACACACACGCACACACACACACACACACACGCCAGACGACACACACACACGCACGACGAACGACACACACACACGCACGCCGACACGACACACACACACGCACGACGACACACACACACACGCACACGAGACGACACACACACGCACGCCGAGACTTGACACACACACACACGGCGAGACTTGACACACACACACGGCCGAGACTTGACACACACACACGGCCGAGACTTGACACACACACACGGCCGAGACTTGACACACACACACACACACACACACACACACACACACACACACACACACACACACACACACACACACACACACACACACACACACACACACACACACACACACACACACACACACACACACACACACACACACACACACACACACACACACACACACACACACACACACACACACACACACACACACACACACACACACACACACACCACAGGCCACACAACACATCACGACATGGTATTTATTGCGATAACGCTAAATGACCAAAAATAAAAAATAAAAAAATCTTAATCCTTACCATCATCAAATACGTAAGGGATAATGAACGGAACGCTCATTAATAAGTCGGTAGTCGGTCCCGACTTATTATGATTTACTTATAGTATATAGTTCTCCGAAGTTGAGGCGTTGCTTGGCAACTGGCGCAAACAATTCAGCAATTCTATCAGCAAGTCAGTATTTTCCTTGAGGAAAAGTGAACGGGACTACTCGCGGATTAATTAACTATTAACTCCTCCTCGCCTCGTTTTGGAACTCCGCCTTCCGCCATTGTTGTTCTCCTTCTACATGCCCACGTTTGTGGCATATGTAAACACGTCATTAATTATCGTCATTACCGCGGCGGTACATGACAAAATACTTATGGTGGTCGGGAGGACTAAACGATAAACGATACGGCACAGCCCTGGTCCTACCTGCTGCATCTTCTTGTACTCCCCCACGCGGGCGTAGGCCATGAAGAGGTGAGAGTGGTACTCTTCACTGAGAGGGACCTTCTTCACCGCCGCCTCGTACAGCTTGGTGACAAGCTCGGCTGAAACCACACGGAGCGCCACGTTCGGTCACGTTACACACACACAGACCAGATGTGTGATACTCTGGGGCCTCAGCACAATATAATATAAATATATACAATATAAGTTGGTTCTCAACTGGTGGGTGGCGAGGGCATTTTGGGTGTGTGTTAGTGCGGGTCGCAGAGCCTACAACCAACCATCTTTAGAAGGAAGCCTGTGAATTAAGTGATGTTTTTTTTTTTTTAACAATACATGAAGGCATTGTTGATTACTGCAAAAAGAGCAAGTCAAGTTTTGATTTGACTTAATGACACGTGTCTGTCCTGAGGCCAGACCAGTCGAGGGCCACTGGTATACACAATAAGAGTAGTACAAACGTAGATGCGAAAATCAATGGAAGCATTGTTGACAGTTGAGGTTTACAGTATTGACTACATGGTATAGTAATGACCGAAAGGACAAGATCGTGAATACAAGCGGCCAAAATGAGTTTCCTCAGGAGGGTGGCTGGTATAGGGTGAGAAGCTCAGTCACTCGTGAGAGACTCGGAGTAGAGCCGCTGCTCCTTCGCGTAGAAAGGAGCCAGTTGAGGTGGTTCGGGCATCTAGTAAGGATGCTTCCAGGTACAGGTGGGGTGATTACATCTCCACGCTGGCCTGGGAACGCCTCGGGATCCCCCAGTCAGAGCTAGTCAATGTTGCCAGTGAGAGGGAAGTTTGGAGTCCGCTGCTGAAGCTGCTACCGCCGCGACCCGACCACAGATAAGCGGAAGACGATGGATGGATGGACTACATAATAGTATATGCAAGTGTTACAGATGGACTTGCGACTCGTCACTGAGCAGGGAGGCACAATTGGTAGCAGTGGGCTTCTGCGATTGTATCCAAACACGTGACAAAACAACAACTGCATAAACAAATAAAATACCTTCAGTCAGCTATACCCCTCTGGGTCCTCACCGTGACTCAGATTTCTATTGACAACCTTTGCATCTTTCCACTCTCCTCTGACTGGCTTGCCTGAGCCCAATTTATAGTCTGGCTGCTCCTAGCTCAGTCCATTTAGACAGGAGATAAATATAAACAAAATCGAAATAAGAGGCGAATACATTAATACGCATTAGTAATAATGTACAATTCATATATTACCCCACCTTTCATAATTCAACCCTTAAACCCTCCCAAATGTGAGGGGTTTGAGGGTTTACAAATGGTATAGTCCTGCAAGCACTGCGGGAACACCCCTACAAAAGGCACAATGGTACGGCTGCCTCGGCTTTCCCACTTTGTACAGTGCCGGTGGAAATGAGGAAGTGAGTGTTTGGTCAAGAAATGTGTTCAATAGAGTAGCATGTGTGTGTATCAGGCAATGTAGCGTGTACCGTCCATATGTCCATAAATGTAAATAAATCGTAAAATGTGTCGTTTTTGAGCGTGAGGTATTATGGACGGAAGTGTTAAGTGTTACGGCGATAAGCACCCGGGACTGAATATGGCTAACGTGAATGTAGTAAATAGGTGCGTGACGATAACAATAAATGAACTGTTAACATCACGAAAGGTCCATGTACACGCCATGTAGCGCTGACGTCACGGCCCCACTCCGTGACAGCAAGCTACATTATTGACATTATACATTGACCATGATGACACGACCGCATTGTTAAATACTTGACCGGGATTGGTCAATACTGTTCCAAGAGGAGTCCATTATACCACAGCATTGTTACACATGCTTGATCCCGATTGGTCAATAACGTTCCACGGGAAAGCTCTGCCTTTTTAACAGATCTGAATCAATGCTCGACAAATCCAACATTAAAAATCAAGAGTCTAATACAGCTATTGACTTGATGTTTCCTTGACAACGCCACAACAATATGCTCAGAACAACAGCGGTAGAATATCAACATTTCAACCGATCAAGTTGATACAAACCAATCATAGTATGGATGACAATGAATAACATCTCATCACTGGTGGTGGAACCACTCCGGGCTGTCCCGCTATCGGAGCATAATGCACCACGGGGTGGAGATGCGGCCGGGGGCTAAAGCAGAGGTTGCTCACCAGCGCCCAAAGTACATTATTAACAGCAGTGGTTTCTTCCTTACCTCGTACACAAGTGTGATGATGATGATGATGATTTATTAAGTGTCTTAAGTGGCTCAAAAACTATGGACAGCAGTCCTGCAAGTGTGTGCTCACGATGATGTGAGGCGAGTGCGGTGTTGACTTACGCCGGTGCATTTCCCTGTACAGTATGGTCAGGGCCTGTAGGGAGTTGTCGTCGGTGGGCTCCAGCGTGGCCACTTCTTGTGCCAAAATAAAGGCCTCATCCTGCTTCCCAGTTCGCTGCAAACCGATGGCCTTCAGGACCTGGAGTAAACAGATTCAGATTACACTTAAAATTAAACGCAACCATTTCTATAATTTGGAAGGAAAGCGGACCCCTAACACATAGAACGAATATAGATACGGATCATTGTGAATGTTTGTGTCGGAAACACGGTTAACACACAATGGTGTACCGTTGGCTACACCAAAAGGGACATGGTGTATTTAGGATATTCCCATGTCACAAAATGTGTCAAACTAGACTCCACTAGTCTCTTATTGTAGTTATTAGCAAAATGTTGCCTTAAATGGCCTTGAATTCTTATTAATCGTATTATTCATCAACCCGTCACTAAAGAAATTATTAACACCGTGGTATTACTGTAGTGTTATTAAGGGCAATAATAATAATAATATTATAATAATAATAAACTAAATATAATTTGAGCTAAACAACACCCCCATTAATTATTCAAACGAGACCTCTCTGACAACTTCCAGAGTGAACATCTGAACCATCTCACCTTGGCACAATGCAAGTCCTTGTGTTTCTTCAGCAGTTTGTCAGCCTGCTGAATGGCCATCTTATTGTTGCCATTATCAAGGTAATCTAGGGAAAAACCAAGAGCACATGAACACCAATGTGAGTCGCAAGAGTCAGTATCCGTTATTAAAAAGGCATACAATTGAGATGTCATTCATGGTGACCCAAATGCCTGTTCAATGTTTCAGTTAAATAGTATAATTAGGTCAGTCTCCAAGTGCCAGGTCATATTTGTCCTGTTATTTCTGCAGACACCCCCATCGTGCCCGACACACACGCACACACACGCACACACACACACACGCACACACACGCACACACACGCACACACGCACACACGCACGACAGCTGGCTGCCAAATTTAGCCACACTTAACAGTACATTGTGGTCCTGTCTATTCTCTCCTGTATACTTGACACTTATCAAATGTGATAACTGGCACACAAAGGTCTACAAACCAGTCCCCATGGGGACAGAACGTAAACTATACGATGCCCTAGAAATCAAGCAGTTCTGATTCAAACATTCATGATTGATCGTTTGACTCGTTTGCATTCAACCAAAAACGAAACACGCATGCAAATCTAAAGCAAACGTCTTTTCCTAAATCACCATCCGATGTTTGCACCATGTTACCACTGCCACTACACAAGCATGTGTAGTTATGTTACTATCTAGTGTGCAAGAAGAGCGTAACATGGACATTAGTGGATGTTAGTACTGCATAAGCCAAGGCAGTGGTAGCATATAACACATTTACAATGTACAGAGAAGAAAAAGCGCAGAACTTAAGGTTCATCGTTTTGTTGTTGTTTTGTTCCACCAAGCTGTGACACCAACAGTGGTCGGGAGAATTATATTCATATTGAGTAAGTAAAGCATAAAGTGACAACCCGGCGAGCTAGCACGTTATCCCAGACACTACTTGGCTGAGATAGCCTCTAGCATGGTCTGCTAAAGAAAAAAAGTATGCAGAACATGCTAGTTACACTCTTAGTCTAATGTTTATCCCACTGGCACATCGCAGAAGAGTACCCGATTGCAACAGTCTTTATTGCATTGTGTAAATAGCACAACGCACGTTTTAAAACAATCACAAAACATGCAGCTATCACATTGTTATACACTGCTAGCTAGCTGTCAAACGGGTTAGCATTAGCAGAGAGCCCACTTTGCCTTCCTCCTAAACCGGGAGACGCGCACACACACACACACACACACCAACTTCCACACACACACACACACACACAACACCGACGGCCCTATGATCGCGACATATCGATTAATCACCAATAGTCGGTGGTGTTGTGATAGGCGTGGCGGGTCAGGGGGGCACCGCATGCCCCCGGTGACACCCCGATAAGGTGCACTGTCATCCAGCGCTGCGGGTAACAATGTTCGGGGCTGCGACTTCATGGGCCCGCAGTGGTTTTACCCCAACAACTAAACCTCGCTCTGTTCTGGGGTGAGAGGAAGAAAGCCCCGCACGACGACCCACCGACGTGAGGGTTACCACACGGCTACACACGGTGCAGGGGGGGGAGGGAGGGTGTAGGCGGTTTTCCCATTGAAACGTTACCGTAGATCGGCCGGAGTCTCCTGTCGTTGGGATCCTGCACATGGCCTCGCGCCGCCATGGTGGGGTTTACCTGGGGAAATGTTTGCACATGCGCAGTAGGTCCTATATGTAGGGATTACACCCCCTCCTCCTCCCCGCCCCCCCCCCTCGATGGTCGGAGGAGGGTACGGTTCAACATGCAACCTATTGTTCCTTATGATCATCGTCCGATACAATAATATTTATTATTATTATTAATTATCAACTTGCCTGAACAGACTTCTCGTGCGTTTCGAGTTGCATTACAATGAAAGTGTTGACTTTAACTTGTCACTAGTACGCACTGTACCGACTGTACACTAGTACCGACTTCCAGAAAGTTTGTAAGCCTATCACACAACGGTTTCAGCTTCTGAAATAGACTACTTCAATTGATAAGGAACACTATCAATTAGAATTGGTGGTGCCAATAACAATAGGACTCTTACAATTTTAAATTAAATAAACAAAATAATTGACATACAGTGTTCATTTAACCCAAAGCCATTTTTATTGTCTGTATCATTGCAAATGAACCCATTGGAGAACACAAACGCGGAATAAACAAAACAAGTTTTTATTTGTTCAAATTGATTAGATATTCCATTACGCTCCATTGTCTAGAGGACCTTCAGTCACAGCACGAAAACTGTGAAAATAAGACAAACGACTAAGTTTTACATTCACTAAGACCTACTAATTCCCCTGAATTTCACCATTACATGAAAGAGAAAATAGTGCATTGTGAATCTTTTTCTTGAAACCCAAATAAACAAACAAACAAACCAAAAGAAATACACCAAATGAAGAAACAGTAGCCTTTGCAAGTGCTTTTACATGGTCATAAAGATAGTGTTATGGAATAAACCTGTACTCTTTATCCCTCACCACAGTCAAACCTACCTGGCGTCATCGGTAGTGTTACCCATACTAATGTACAAGACAGTGCTTATATTAATATCATAACATGTCACACCTCGGAAATCTCCCATTTAGAAATATCCCAATCTCTAGCGTCGAAATGATGAAAACGTAAAATGTATTAGACACAACAACAACAACAACACTAACAAACAAAAAACACCGGGTTCTGTCATTTTCTTTTTCTTGCCGGTATAACATTTGACTTTGATTTCTGACATTAATTAAAAAAAATAATAATAATTAAATAAACCGTAAAGTTGGACACATGCACACTTCCCAAATGACGCGGTAGACCCAGAAGCGAGAAAGAGGTACAGTTAAAACGTGTCGTCATGCTCCATCTTTAACGATATAGCGCACTGTCCGTTGTCGAGGGTTTACTATAACTAAAAGCAGACGTCACTACTTCAATGTAGAAAACGGCAAGATCTGATGAATGCCTGTCGTCCTAGCATACAGTACGAATATGAATTCAAGTACATTTCCTTTTTTTTATTGGTATGATGGGAGTTATCATTCTACATTTTACGATGACGCTTCTTCTAGGTGATTATAGTCTTCTAAGCAGGCCAAATTCATTCAGTGTTTGGTTTGTCATACGTGTCTAAAGAAATGTTGTTTTCCATCGCACCTCCAACACCCAAGTACATGAACATAAACAACAACAACAACAGATGTAGAAAACAACCGAATTCACTATAGTGCAACCGCCAAGCTAAAATAGACATTAATGACCAAGTCCTTTGCTCTGGTAAGAGGCTGAAACCTGAAGCTATTGAAACAGAACCCCAGGAAGCAAAAACACGTTTGAAATCAGAAGAAGCTTCCCCCTCACGTACAGATCAAGACAAGAGACTACACTAATCCAGATGCCAACCAAGCAATTCAGGACCAACCTTTTTATCTTTTGAGTAGAAAGAACTCACCAACTTCAAGATGTACAAAACCTCTGAAGCCAACCTCAATTGAAAGCCAACTTTCCCTTATAACCCATTACAAATACAAGTTATACCTGAAATTATCCACAATTATACACCCATGCCACACGGAATCAACTTGCATCAAACAGAAACTACTATTGCCAACTGCAACCTGCTCTGTATGTGGCTCTGCTTAGTCATAAAGTGAAAGGCATAATCACTCACACACACACACATACACACAGGTTTAGCCCTTGCCACAACAGTATGAGGACAGGTCAACAGAGAGCAACAAGAGGCAAAGGTTCTGCTAAAATGTGTCCTCTTAGCAGAACTCCAGTCACCAATCACACCAAGTGGAGATTCTTAACGGTTTACTATTACTACTAACGGCTGACGCCATTATCCACTGAATTCAGATCATTAATGAGCTGGTAGAGTTAGGGTATCTTGCTCAAGGATGCCTACAGGTAGGCTGTGGAAATGGACACACACACACGCACGCACACGCACACACACTCGCTTAAGTGTCGGTGCAAATGTGTGTGTGTGTGTGCATGGTTACGAAAACAATAGCGATGAACTTATTTAGTCAGGCTTGAGCACAGATTTGCTTGTAGAGACTTAACATATACACCATCAAATATACACCATTAGTGTATGCATTTTGTTAAAATATGACAAACGAAAGTATAATTTCAAACCAATGGACAGTTAGAGGAGGAGAAAAAGACAAATTCAGAATTAAAGCAAACATATATAGATTAATAGTACAAGGGGATAACATCAGGGGATTTGATATCTCATGGCCAGGAATGAGACACTCAAGTTAAAACAGTTAGTCCATTTCCATAAACCAACCGACAATTAACATTTCAGACATTTCAGGCAATTTGCATTCTCTGCAAAAAGTAGTTTGGATTTTTCGTCCTTTTTAAAAAATAATTCTGCAAAACCTTTTTTTTTATTATTTTTTTTACAGAGTTACGTGGAGGCTTATGACTTGAGTAGAATCTGTACAGTACTGTTTTACCAATGTGGCCCAACCCCCAGATGAAACACACGAGAAGAGTGACAGGCAGCAGCAGCAGCAGCAGAGACACTCCAGGGCCCACTCCCTGCTCGCTCCGAGCCGGCACACGTCTGGGATGGAGACGTCGTTAGTAGTAGTAGGGGGGGAGGGTTGAGGGTTGAGGGGTGTTCTGCCTCATTGCTCATGAGCAGCACTGGTGCCTCGAATCGGACCCGACTTGCGTAGCTAGAAAAATAAAAAAGATAAAAAGGCAAAAAAATGATTCAGAACATATTTGTAAAAGAGTCATTAACAATACATTCATTAAACACATTTAAATAGGAGGAAAAGCTTGAAGTGATAACAGAAGACAGGGACCGAACAAGAGCAATTATGAAAAAGTTGCAACTAGGGATGCACCAATGGGATATTTCTTGGTTGATACCAATATTGATTTCATTAAGTTATCTTTATGAAAATTAAATAGCACAAAAAACTAGATAACCAAAAGTGCCCATTTTCATGGCATCTTTTGACAATGATGACAAATTTAGTTTTGTCAATATCCCTAGTTGTAACGTAGAAAAACAATACATGCAAAAGGAAAGAAAATGAAGAAACAACATGCAACCTGATGAGGAAAGTAAAGACAATGGATGAAAAAAAATATTAAAGTGAGGAAAGAAGGAGTTACATGTTAATGAGACACAAGCAGCCAACCTGGCCACAGACTGACGTAGTAGCAGTGTAACGGACACCAGCCGGTTATACAAATGATACAAATATAAAACAAAAGCCAAGAGTCAAGTCAAGAGAGCAGTCCCAGACAGGCCGACACAAGACACGATGATGAAGATAAAAGATGAAGAAGAAGGTCGACGGAAAACGGTTGCGGGGAGGAGGTCATGCCAGTGTTGCTGGTTTTTGATTCCGTTGGGACTTACACAGCCCGTCTCCAGCCTCTCTAGAGAAGAGAGCCTAGTCTTCTGTTGCCGAGGTTCCCCGCACATTCCCCTTAGGACGCATCTGGCGTACAATTCAGGTGTACACATTTTAAGCAAAAGAAGCATTTTAAAAGAAGCATATTAAGATGACCCTTAATAGCAAACAGCATCAGCACCATCATCATCACCGTCACAGGACCAATGGATCAGTTACCTCCTCAAGCTCTCTCTGAGTCTCCTCCTCCATCCGCCGGATGTCCTCCATGGTCAGCTCTATCCAGTTGTCGATCCAGCAGAACAGCTGCCGGTGGAAGTTGGTGAAGATGCGTCTCTCTTGCTGTTTTTAAGGGTTAGTGGAGGTAACGTCAAAAATCACTCATGTTCACCTGCGAAAACGGGGGTTCACTTACCATTTAAAGACCGGGTGAGTTGTAATGGGAAAATATATATAATAAATATATTAATTTAAATATAAAAAGTTTCCTTTGGGGAGCATTTCCTTAAAAAGGATAATTGATATCCATCTATCGACAAACAGACAGACATATACATATATATATATTTAAATCATAACATTTGTCGTGTAGTGAAGGAGGTGATTAAACTAAACTTGTTCTCCTCCTCGCATGCCAGTTGTCATTTCTTTAAGTAGCAATATTTTAAAATATTAGACTTGTTCATTAGCATTGGTTTATTTTAAGCATACGTTAGTATCCGCAATCACACGTTAGCGTACACGTCAGCAGCAGAGCTATCAAGGTTTACCCTGTGGATGAAGTTTTCCACTTTGGTGGCCAGACCCCACCACTTGAACTTCACCGTGACCAGTTTGTACGCACACATGGAAGGACAGTCCGCCTTCAGCTCATTCTGCCAAAGACAAAAATAAATAATAAATGAAAAAGACGTGATCAAAAATATGAGCTGTACAAGAAGAGGAACAACAACCAGCAATCACGCACACACACACACACACACACACACACACACACACACACACACACACACACACACACACACACACACACACACACACACACACACACACACACACACACACACACACACACACACACGTCTTTACGATCAACGTACGTACTACACTTGTTGCTCAACGACCCGTACCTTCCAGTCGGGAGTCAGGGGTCCTCTGCCAGTCTTCTCCGAATGAAACACAGCAGGATCCTCTTCTGGCTTGTAGTCCTAGAACAGTTCCAAACATCAACATCATCAACAACAACAACAACAACAACAACACAAACTGAAGTTACTGAAGAACCAGGTGATGAAGCCTAAAGGAAATGGCCAGCTAATGTTTTACACCAGAGGTTGGTAGGCAAATTCCCATTCACTTCAGCCCCCCCGCTGAGACAGGAGAGTGATCCAGATGGGAGCCGAGAGGGGATTCTAGAATCAAGAAGCATCAAGAACTGATCCCAGAATCAGAGACGAGAACAGCTTTGAGAGTCAAATTCAATAATTGATTCTCGAACTCTCAAGAGCCTCGGCACACGGCTCCACAGAGTGAGTGAGTGAGTGAGTGAGTGAGTGAGTGAATGAGGGACTGAGGGACTGAGTGAGATTCCCCACAAGCCCCTAAACCCAACCGCAGGGTTAGGTTTAGACCTGCAGACCTGTGGTGCAGGAGCGCTGGCTGCCCAAGGCAGATGGACCTCCAGATTAGGCTTGGCATCGACCCTGATCCACTTAAGACATTAGTTATCTGGGCAAAACGCTGTGGACCGCACCAACAGAACATCGGCCCATGGGCTTCTTTTAGACTGTAAAAATACCACTCCTATTATCAAGTCACAAAGCTGTATGATCGGTCTTCATCATCATCGGTCTGTCTGTGAGATGACCACATCATCCACTACTAGATGTCCACAATAGCATCTAGATGTTGGATGTAGGGGTCAGCAGAGCCCCTTGGATTGGCATAATAACTCCAGTCAGCATCTTGAATGCACCGGGAGAGGCAGTACAGCAGGGACTTCTGTATGACCGAAGACGACGTCCCCTCTAGCAACCAAGCCAGCATGTAGGAGCCATCCTCTACCACATGGGGGAGACGTTGTACTGCTGATCAACTAGTGGTCAGCTACAGGTGAACATAAATCCTCAACAAAAGCTCATAGAGCAACATAAGGCTAGATTTTGCACTAGTTATTATGCTAGAACCAATGCCAATTAATTGCTAATTAATAATAATAATAATAATAATAATAATAATAATAATAATTCATAGCATTTATGTAGCGCTTTTCAAGACACCCAAAGCACTTTACATTTTGTGAGTGTGACTGTGTGTGTGTGCGCAATGGTAATGGTAATGGATGCTTTTTGACACAGCGCTTTATCCAAAGCGCTTTACAAGTCAAGCATCACATTCACCCCTTCATACACACACATAATGAGAGTTATTATGCACGTATGGAGGCAATGTAAAGTGGAAAATGTACACAATCGTCTTTTTTCTTACCCCAGCAGCCACTGCTTCTCTATTTGCAATGTCTACAGGGACGACCTCCACCTCCTTCCAATCAATGTCATTCCAGTCATGAACCTGGCACAGAATCACAGCATCAAACAAACCATTTATGACTTAATACAAATATCGCAGCTCGTTAACGTGACAGTGAAATAGGGCCCCTTTAATATTGTATACATCAACGACAGTAAAAATTATTGTATTATAACGTATATATTAAAACCAACAAGAAGTGATAGAGAAGATATAGGGCAAGGCCAAAGGGAACAGAAAACCTTTAATTCAACACAGGCCGTGGCAGGACTCCAATAGGCATGGTTCAAATGATACACTTGGCTCAAGTGACTCACGTTTTCTAGTGTGCCCATGTCGGGTTTATGCCACGTCTCAATCTTTATCATGAAGTCGTCCTTCATGTACTCATTCTGAGGATTAAAGAACATTATATCAAGAAAAATTATCCCTTTCATTAAATAAAGAAATACATGATGAAGTTAGAAATCAAAGTCAATATTATAATAATAGTAATAATAATATTATAGAAAATTAGATTAAAAATTCCCCTGCCAAAGTGGAGCCGTTTACAAAACACCAACTACAACTGTGTTACGTCATTAGATGGCGCACCAACTCTCAGCCAATAGGAACTGGAGTCAAAGGTCACTATGAATGGAGAGTTCTGGGAGGAGTGTTTAAATCCTTCAGCTAATCCAATCAACCAATTGCTCGATGCTTTGCCCTCATCTATTTTCAGCGCACCACTGACTAGCAGGGAAGCTAGCCAATAACTCTGGGGCTGACAACACTGAGCAGCATCACCCAAGAAAGAATGCTTGTATTTGGTTGGTATTTTATAAAGTCACCGGAAGCAAAATAGCAAAACAACTAAACAACTCACCGTCACAACTGCAAGAAAAGCCACAAAAAAAGAGAAAAACATCAGTACCAATAGTTACATTACATACATAGTTACAACATATTTAAAACAGATATTTTTGATGGGAAAAGCGTAAAACATTACTCACTGGTGCGACAGTATGGATAAGCGTTCCAGGCTTTCTCGTGAAATGTGAGCGCCCCCTCTGGCGCGATCATCTTCACAAAACTCGGCACTTTACTATAGAGACAAGACAGGACAACCAATCAGATGTAATCGTTGCCATGATTAATTCAAGACCAATTCAAGACATAAGGGTTCTCCGGGCGTAACGCGCCCTGATTAATTCATTAACAAAAGCTTCTCCGACGCCTGGTAACCCGATGCCCAGTTTCATGTATCACCACTATCGATACTAATCTAGGCAGGTGAACATCTCTCACAACATAAGGTACACTATATGGCCAAAAGTCAGTGGACACCTCTTCTAATTATTGAGTTCAGGTGTTTCAGCCACACCCCACTGCCAACAGGTGCATACAACCCAGCACATTGCCAAGAACTCTCCACAAAGAAACATTCAGAATGGGTCAGGACAGCTCAGTGACTTTGAACAAAGCACTGTCATAGGATGTCAGTTCAACAAAATTTCCACCCCTACTAGATCTTCCACCGGCAAATGTAAGTGCTATTATTTTGAAGTGGAAGCATCTAGGAAAAACAACAGCTCGGCCATGATGTGCTAGAACATGCAAACTCACAGAGCGGGGCCAACGAGTCCTAAAGCGTGTAGTGCGTAAAAACAAATGGCCTTACATCTGCATCACTCACTACAGAGTACAAAACCTCTGGAAGCATCATCAGCAGCAATAACTGTGTGTAGGGAGCTTTATGGAATGTGTTTATATCGCCACAAGTCTCAAATCACCATGAGCAATGCCAAGTGTCGGCTGGAGTGTTGTAAAGCAGGCCGCAACTGGACTCAGAGCAGTGGAAACGTGTTCTTTGGATGAATCACACTTTACTATCCGACAGTCCGATGGCCGAATCTGGGTTTGGCGGATGCCAGGAGAACACTGCCTTCCTGAATGCATAGTGCCTACTGTAAAGTTTGGTCAAGGAGGGATAATGGTCTGGGGCTGTTTCTCAGGGTTTGGGCTAGGCCCCTTAGTTCCAGTGAAGGGTACTCTTAGTGCTTGAGAATACAAAGACATCTTAGCAAATTGGGTGCTTCCAACTTTGTGGCAACAGGTTGGGGAAGGCTGTGCCCTGTGCACAAAGCGAGGGTTGATAAAGACAGACAAGTTTGGTGAGGAGGAACTTGATTGGCCTGCACAGAGCCCTGACTTCAACACTATTGAACACCTTTAGGAGGAATTAGAATGCTGACTGAGGGCCAGGCCTTCTCGTCCAACAACAGAGCCCGACCTCAACAACTGCTATTTCGGCACAAATTCCCACAGACACACTCCACTATCATGTGGAAAGCCAACTCCATATTAATGGGCATGTCCAACAAGCTCATATAGGTGTGATGGTTGGGTGTCCACTAACCTTTAGCCATATAGTGTATATGATATGTGTATGAGGAGTGTTACAGCAGTCCATTTGTTTTGAGGATGGAGGTCTCTTGCACTGTGTATTGCGTTGAAGACCCTACCTCTTCAGATGGTAGATCTTGTGTGTGAACTGTCCCTTCTCCCCGTCCTCCGTCTCATACGGTTCATTCTTCAGCACCTCGATGCCCTCGCCGCCTCCCGTCTCATTCTTGCTGGCCTCGGCCACCGAGTACAGCTGACCCACTTGGTACTGAGCAAGACGGCGGGAGACGGGAGAGTGAGGAAGAAAAGGAGCAAGCGAAGGAAAGACGGTAAGAATTCAATACCACACACACCGCCATCCCAGGGACCGCCACCACAGTAACCACGACGATCATAAACACAATAAACACAATAAATCAATTCTGCATTACTCTTCCACTTCACATGTTTATTCAGTTCTTAGATGACACATATACATAGAGCATCTATATCGTTTTTATTTGAGTTAGTAGTTATTTAGAATGCTATTGAAGTTTTGAACAATACAACAATACTTTAAAAAAATTAAAAAAAGAGGGAGAGGGAGACCACCCATGTGTAAACACAACTGTAATAGCGTGTGGTAGAAAATAGCCCATCACAATGGTCATGGTCAACAAGCAAATAGTGTAAAGCAGCAAATAGTGTAAAAAAAAAAAAAAGTCTTTCACAAGCTAAGCCTGAGCAAAGCGGTTTTGGGGCAAAAAGGATGTGAAATCATTGTTTGTGTGATTATGCGCAAGGCCAGCAGTTCTCCAAGTTGGGGGAAAGGAAGGGGGAGGAAGGGACATTTGATGAAACTGCAAAAAAAAATTAAATACATGAACTAAAAATGGAACCACTGTGCTACATCGTAAACTATGATTGCAAACAACATTGGACCATTTTCTTTAATAAAAAAAAAAACATGCAAACAAAAACATAGAAGGTATGCTACACTACATTGGCAAAGTTCTGCAATCCATTTAAATTCATCACAAATCATATTCATATATAGAACATTTTAATCGGCTCAAATCAATTCCATCCAACCCAGATGTATGATTGATACATAAACCAGATGATCTCCCGCATCAACTGATAGGCTGGAGTTGATCTATCCAATATTGTTGGACACAATATTGTGATGTCACAAGTGGAAGTGTTAAGCCAGATTGGTGGTAAATGGGCCCTTTAAAGCCAGGAGGTCCTTCGTGCTTACCTCTTCCACAGAGACAGGTAGAACCACGCGGCTGGGAGAAGTAGGGCACGGAGATTAGTTGAGAGCAGAGAGAGAGAGAGAGAAAGACAAGTTAATGCAGAGATCAAAATAGTGCTGACATGACTCCATGCTATGACATGACTTAATGTTGTCTAATTGGACTTGAGACAGATTTACATTTGTTTTTTTTTCCTGCATAATGGTGTGTTAGTATTGACATCAACATAAGTATACACTGATTCCAATCTATGTTTCATTAGATTCAGCATTTTCCAAAATGTCAGTTTTTTTAAGTGTGTCATTCTACACACTGCAGAATGACAACAGTCTGCTGGGTTTAGAACACCTGCCAGCCAGAGTGAGACATGCTGATGGTTCACCCAAGTTCATGAAGAACCAGGCGGACGGCAATCTGCACTACTTCAAAACAAGACAAGACTCACATACATTTGCATGGAAAGCTTTTCTCAGGGAAGATGTTTTTGCTTTACTACTAGAGTTAAGAGAGCGTTGTTTTGTTTGTTTGCATCAGTTTATTTTAAGCCAATATGCCGATACAGTATGTGGGAAGAAAATTGCTGCCCAGCATCAGCCCAGACTGACATTAATTGCAAAACGAAAACCTGAATAAATGGATTGCGAGGTCCATGCAGCCAAACAAATGCTAGTTGGAACATGAAGCTCCTTTTTGCTTGATCATCGTCAAGTTATGAAACTAAACAAGTGCACGGTGACGCAACATTTTAACATGTTTGGACGTAGCGCTAGAGAGAAGCAGACTAGTTCCTGTGTGTGTGTGGGTAGGGGTGGTGGCTGGTTTAAGCAGGCCCCAGTCAGACTGATTAATTAGAGTCTGGGGCTGGTGAGGCTGCACACCTGTCCTTGGTAATCGAGGCCAACAGGTTAAACCAGCCACCACCCCTACCCACACACATACAGTTTGGCTTGTTGTAGCTGTATCTTAGCCCTATAGCACTATACACTTTATGCTATGTCCAGAGTGTGTAGAAGTGCGTTTTGCACACTCAGCGATGTGCCTCTATTTTGTCTGTGAATATAATGCATATTAAACCGAGGTGTGGCAATTGGTGAATTGGTGTTTGAGCAATAGCAAATTATATTTGGCTTATTTTACACCGTTGGTTGTGATTCATGAACTATAAAGTTGGCACCCCAAAAGTAAAAAGTAAAATTAACAATGCACTCCAAGAACATATTTGTTAACTCCGAGAACATATGTGCATAGCAGTTGGGGCAATATCCCTGTATTTAATGCATTAAACATTTTTCACTTTGGTGTGGGGTGCTCTAGGGAGATGCATAAAAACAAGGTAGATCCATGTTGAAGCACGCTATGAAACATGTTGACAGATTAAGCACACTGTCTGAACACTGCATTGTCATTTTTAAAGACACACAGTTCTCAATATGCAGCACACACTTTGGTTGGCATAGGCAGCAAGTAACATTCAATAGTGAAACTGAAAGACGGCTCTATAATATCCAGATATGTTGCCATGGCAACATCCAGTTGACACCTTCAAACTAGTAACGTGTAATATGCGTTTATAAATTTAAAAGAATGGTGTTCCTTGAGGAAGGGAACGAATGGGAAGGATATCAATTGATACGCATTTTAGTAGTGTTTACTTAAACACAATACAACATTTTGTAGCATCAATGAATGATATTAGACCTGTAATTTGAAATACTATTAGTTAAACCAGTATGATTCGAGTGGAATGGAATATTGCGAAAGAGGTATAACTACAAACTGCATACTGTATTGGTAACAATGCATGCATTGCAATATTAATGCAAAGACTGGTTTAAGTTTGAACTTTTGTTAGGGAAATTAAAAAACCCCAGATGCTGCAAGAGGAGTTCCTGAAAACAGTTGCCAGGTTGCCAGGAAGGCCAACAACAAGGGTAATTATATCAATGTAATATGTGCCAATATGTTGTCAGTGGTATTAACGCCTCTATTAAGTCATCACACGTTCACGTTTCAGTCACAATCCATTTAGATTCTAGAAGTAAACCCATAACAGTGATATTCCGTTAGACTAAGTTATCTAGACTGATAAAACACCTAACCCCATTGAACACAACAGAAGGGTGTTTGAAAAGCAACCCCCCCCCGGGGAGTGTAGGTCGACCCGGGCAGACTCCACCGTCAGGCAGGAACGTTGCCGCTATATCCGCTAATCGGCTGGTGGTCAGTCCTATGGACGTTAGCCCCACTGGGGTTAGTCCCTATGGAAGGATATCCTGATAGCAATGCAGCTAGCCGCTAGGTAACTGTAAATCCAGTGAGGATGGAACCTTTAATCTGGAACTCGAGACCGAGACCTCAAGCGTACAGTGCGATATTCGGGAAAATGGGGCTTCCGACACGGGGGACGGGGGGGACGGACAGCATATACGTGGTTCACGTAAACACTGTCAGCACTCCTAACCTTGGAGTTTACGGTGTACAAGTTCTAACAACCGCCTGCTACAACAAACTAGCTTAGACTAGCAACGCCTAAATAGACCGGTGGCTGCCTATCACCTCCTGATCCACCCAGCTCAAATCAGTCCTCTTTTCAAAGGCTATGAACGTGTATAACACGGGCACAGTACACGAATACACAATACGAATAGCTATTGTTAACCGATGAAAGGAAATGCGCGGGAGGACATAATGTCAGTCTAAATAGGTCGACAAATTGCATTAAATACTTTAACTCACTATTCCTTGACCAGCACCATCTTCGTTCAGCGGCTGCGGCTGCGCCGAGTGGAGCAACGTCAGACGGAATTATCAACAAGTTAGGCCCCGCCCACCGAGAGGATTTGATTGGCTCGTGGACCCTTCCGCGGTCTGGTACCCGTCTCTTCACTTGTGAAATATGATGTCAACGCGCACGCGCGTGCACGCACGCACGCACACACACGCGCGCATGTCTATACGCGCTCATAAGCGTCATAATGCCGTATATTATGTGTGGTGGAATGTAGCCATCTTTTTGTGCATTAACTTTTTTTGGAGAAAACACTCAAATGCTGACAAGCAGTCCAATAATGTAAAACGTGAATCGTTTAATTCCCCATATAAAAACTGGTTATACAAATGGAAAACACTTATTTACAAAATAACAGGAAATCCATAGTAACCCGATCCAAGTAGTTAAACAACATGAACATACAGCAAGCATTTGGGTAGACACAATTGCATGACACGTTCTGAAACTACAGCAGGCATTATCAAAGTCTCTTTACAGTGTTAAAAGGCATTGGGATACATCCCTTTTAGTTCATTTAAGAAACAGATGTAAAATCCAAATATTTAACACTTTTTACAACAAATATATTGTATCTCTCCAGTTTCGGGTTACACAAGAAGGCACATTCATCACAAGCACAAGATTTGTGTGATACGTCTCTGCAGTCTGTAAATACTGAGTCTTATTTCATGACACAAATCAGTCTTATTTTCCCCAAATGAGTCTGGCCCAATTGAAACACAGTGGATACACAGAGTGAGAGATCCATATAAGAAGCGTGGCCAAAGCCCAGAACAGTCATCAACATTTTGAAGAAGGGAAAAACTTTGCGGTTGAGACCACCTTGTACCCATTCTCCGAGTGGAGGTTCCCTGGCCCGGAGTTCCCCGTAGAACCCGTTTCATTCGACTTCCTGACAGCACTTCGAGACGTGGCTAAAGTCGACGGCTCCGTCTCTGACTTCCACCCCTGTTCTGAGGCTTGCTTCCCGGGGGCTCGCTCACCTGTACATTCATGTCTCGGAGAGAGATGAAGCAAGCCCAACACGTCCCGTTGAACCGTGCTCATCCTGCTACCACCCGCGCCGGGGAGCACGCGCTCCGGTCTCGGACCCTCGCTGGGCTGGCTCACGTTGGCCCAGAAGGTCTTCAGATGCCGGTGCCTCTGTCTGGGGCTGGAAGAGGCGGAGAGGGACCCCGTCGAGCGAGAAACGGCCGGAGACGGGGCGCCGCCGACGGGGGACGAGACACCGGAGACCGGGGAGATGGAGAGGTCCACGGAGGAGCAGGAGGGGGACGCGTCGGAGGCCCGCCACCTCGAGGCGGCGGTCTCCGACCTCCGACGCTGGACCTGCTGGGTCCCGGGGTCTGGCGAAAGCGCGGAAGACGCAGAAGACAGAGAGAAAGGGGATGCGTGGTCTTTGAAGGAGTAGGAAAGGGAGGGAGAGCGAGAGGGGGCTGGGCTGAGGTTCTGATGAGAAGAGGTGGCCGACGACGCCGACGATAAACGGGAGGTTTTCTTCAGCCGAGGCGGCGGCGGCGGCGGCGGAGGTGGAGGTGGCGGCGTCGAACGAGGAGCGGACATCGGCGACAGAGGAGAGGAGCAGGCTCGCAGGCTGGCCTGGCTGCTCGGCCTGCTGAATGCACTGGTCACCGACGGGCAGAACCGCCGGCCGCCTCCCCCACCCGTGGGAGTCAGGGACGGGGAGGAGGGCGCCGAGGCGGGGGAGGACAGTGACCCTCCGCGGGCCGCCCGTTTCCCCTCGGGTCTGACGCACGCCGGGCCTCTCGGGCCGCTGAGCTTCTGCAGGTTGTCCACCGCCTCCAGGTGACTCTGGGTCTCCTTGAGGATCTTCTGGGCCAGCTCCTGGGGGTCGAGGAGCGTGGTGGGGACCCGCTCCTCCTGGGACTTGATGGTGCTGTCCGTCTCGGTGCTGGACTGGTCCGACTCTGAGCTGCACACCTTGCCTTTTCTGAGTGGCGATGAGCTGGAGATAAAGAAGGAGCGCATTAATGGAGTTTCTACTGAACAGAGACATGCTGCGATGACGGCTTGATATTCAAATGACTGAACACCAACAATGCACATTTAATACAACAACAATCAAAATGTTAGTTAATATGTTGCGATAATATGTTTTTATATAAAGCTGTAGAATTCTGAAGAAATTGAAGTTGTCTGCACTTTGTAAATATGGCCTGTATATAAAGTATAATTAGGCTTGTAATAACTGGTTGTTTTATTTCCACTGGAACAAAAATTGAAAAAGAAAATATGAAAATATGTTTCAGGATGTGTTCGATGATCTCTAGATTTTGAAAATATTGTCACTTCTAAGGGGCGACCTACAGTGATGGCACAGGCTTAGGGCTGGTGGAGATCTTCACGGCCGTGGCCGGGGCCTTCACTGGAGACGTGGGAGTGCTGATGGAGCCTCTGGAAGATACGGTGGCTCCTCCTTCTCTTCCGAGTCCACCTCTGTTGAGCCTGTGTCCCCCAGGTAACGGCAGTGTGCCACAGTCTCTGCCCCCTCCACCTCCTCCACCTCCACCTCCTGCTCCTCCTCCACCTGCTCCTCCTCCTAACGGTTCACTGCTTATAATGGAGAACCCGTCGTACTCCTCTGCTCCCTGCTTCCCTCCCGCCACACCTCTTCGACAGCCCAGTCGACCGAGCGACAGGCCATCCGAAGGCCGACCTCCTCCTCCTCCTCCTCCTCCCCCTCGGTGTCTGTCTAGATCGTGTTGGCTGATGATGTCACTTCCCGCCGGCTCTGGCCTGGACAGGAAGCTGAGGGAGGAGGCCAGGGAGCTGAGGCTGTAGACGGAGATGGCGTCGCAGGAGAGGGTGTCCGGGTAGACGGGCTGGGGCTGGTAGCAGCCCAGCGATAGGGGCTGGGAGGAGGAGGCGCACTGGGAGGACGACAGGGACTCCAGGGACGAGGAGCTGTCCATGCTCTGACGCTTGGGCAGTTCCGAAGCGTCTGAGGCGCAACAACAAAAGAAGACAGACAAACCAGATCAGATCTGATCTGTAACATTTGGTTTGGAGATGAACATCAAAGTGGGTTTTTGCCTCACCAAAGAATCCCAGGAGAGAATTGAGCGCAAAGTGCATCGTGCGCCTGCTGGCCTGCTTCCCGGTCTTCAGAACCACCTCCTCCTGGCCGACCTCACAAAGGTCAAATCCTAAAAGGGACACAGATTAAACAGATTAACAGAGGTAGCCAGAGGTAGAGCAGGTCGTAGATCAGCCAAAGAGGGCAGCTGGGTCAATCCTCGGGTTACCAGAGCAGTACCAAAGTGTCCTTGAGCAAGCAAGACGTTCCTGATACGCTGCTTGTTGCTTTGCATGGTTGGGCACTGCCATTTATGTGTGTGTGTGCATTTGTGTGCGCGCGTGTGTGTGTGTGTGTGTGTGTGTGTGTGTGTGTGTGTGTGTGTGTGTGTGTGTGTGCGCGTGTGTGTGTGTGTGTGTGTGTGTGTGTGTGTGTGTGTGTGTGTGCGTGCGTGTGTGTGAGCCATTCGCTTAAGAGTACTTAAGATGGCCGACGGTGGTGGTCAGCAAAGTGCTGCCAAAAATACAGTCCATTTAGTCTTACTCTTAATCACCTTCACAGTTAAGTGGCCCTGCTATCCTTTTAATCATTTATCGTTGCGGTTAATATTCATAGGCATTTATAGTTCATCTTTTTTACAAACCAATGACACAACAAGGTTTATTTTTGTCCACTGGAAGACAGAATTAGCGAAGCTTATTGCAGACTCACCGAGAGCAGCCAGGAACTCATGGCAGCCTGGCAGTCGCCAGAGCTGTACGCTTATGGACACTTGGATGGGAACCAATGAGAAGTCTTGGTCTTTGTCACCTGACTGCAACTGCACCAATACCTGGTGAAGCTTTAGAGAGAAAAAAAGACAAATAAGTGAATGCAGAATTCACTACACATGTAGATTAGATTAGATTACATTCAAATGTGTTGTCATTGCACACCACAAGTGTATTACAGCAAAGATAATTTGGCATCTAACCAGAGTGCAAATGTTACAGTAAAGTGCCTGGTAATATATAATGTACTGTGGTTAAATACAATGTAAAAACAGTACAGGTATAAAATAACTCATAAAAGGTATGAGATATGTGCAGAATTAAAGGTATAAATATATATACAGGTAAGTATATATATATATATATATATATATATATATATATATATACTTATAGTAATGTAGGCTGTGTTCATGCATTTCTATGCATCTACTGATCCAGCCTTTTTTGAAGTGAAGCCATGTGAGACAGATGGAGATGGATGTCATCACATGTTCCCAGGGATAGAGAGGGTTGATGTGCATGCAGTGAGCAGGCCCCGATGGTGGTGCTGCGGTGGTGGGACTGTACCTTGCTGATCAGCTGTTCTCCACTCTCAGACTCCGTCACCAGCTTACACAGAGCCAGCAGAGCTGAGGGAGGCAGACCTGGCAACACACACAATAAACGCAAACAAAACAAAACATGGAAAAGGATGTCACACTTAAACTGCTAAAGACATCCCAGAGATACAGAGGTTACACATGGATTATAATCAAGGATTGGTCGTTTCATCTGTGACTGTGATTTGTTTCAGCAACACGCGTAGCAAGCAGCAACGATGGAACCATATTGATTGATTTTAGATTAATAGTGAGGTTTACAAGATGTATTCTCTGAAGTAGTTTATGATCTTATCTGGCCCAAGGGATGACTTTGCAAATTACAGAGAAGATACTTTATTGTCAAACTATATTGTTCACTTCCAAATACCTGAGACTAAATGTGTTGTGCCTTTGTAGATACACTGATCTATAAGTTGTAACGCCCATGTGTAAATTATGAACTAAGGTATAATAGTATTGCACTAAAACAAAGGGATACATTTTGAGTTGGGGTTATTTATAAGTTGTTATGCTATAATTGTACTGGTCCGGACCACTTAAAATTAAGTTGGGCTGTATGTGGGCCCCTGAACTAAAAAGAGTTTGACACCCATGGTTAAAATGATTTAACTGTGTGCAGTACCGAGCAGGGCCTGCAGGGTGACGCTGCACTGCTGGAGGCGGTTCCCGGGGTCCACAGTGGGGAAGAAGACCGCGGCGGCAGTGGCGGCAGGGAGACCACCGACCCCGTCCGACCGGAAGCCCACTGCGGACAGCAGGGCCTGCCAGCCTGGGACCCCGCCCACCTTAAGAGGAGACCAGAGAGGAGAGGAGATGCTTCATCGTCAGGTCTATAAGTCTCCAACTTCACCATACAAAATGCACCCCTAACCAGTTCAGACAATTATAATTCATCCCTGGGAGGGAAACTCATTTACACCTTACCAGTCACAACACAAGAACGATGACATTTAGATGACACTCACAAGAGGCACTCGCAGACTCCAAGCTAAATGATATGGCAAAGCAATATACAAGCAACGAACAGCTGTAGATCATACACACACAGATGTGTGTTTTTGTGGGGACAGCCCGCTTCCTCTGTTTCTGCTTTTCCCGGTTAATTTACGACGACAGTAGTTGAGGAGGTTTGCGTTCTATGTTCACGCAAGTTAATTCGTACGACACACACACACATTATACATATAACCAGATGTCACTGAATAGAATAATTGTGTCAACCCACAAAGTGGGACCAGGGCTGCCGGGACCCATGATGTACCTAGACTAGAGGTTTCTAGCTCTGTTTACACTTGGAATTAACATGTGGTTTTTGAGATCCGATCTTAAAAAAAACACATGTTAATGCCAACTGTGAACAGGGCCAATGTGGTTTTGAGATCCGATCTCTGAAACCACATTCCGAGGTGGTCTAGGCCACTTGGGACCACATGTGACCACATTACTTTTAGAAGTGTGGAAGCCAATGTGCCTTTGGACACATGAAGGACCACTCAACTGACTGACCTCGTGTGTGAGAGGAAGTAGTACTCCCGTCGGCGTTACATGAAACATGGGTCACCAGACGAGAGGTATCTGCTTTGTAGGGATGTGTACATAGACATGATGAGGTACTGATGCAAGCAAACACCCACTTCTGCTCCAAAACACACACAAACACACACACACACACACACACACACACACACACCCACACACACACCTTGTTCTCTATGCTCTGCAGGGACGTGTACATGGGGTTACATTGGCCGCTCTGGATGCGCTGCAGAGACTTCTCCACCTGTGGAGAGGGGAAACACAGGTCAGGAGGGTCAGGAGGGTCAGCGTCGAGTGACGCAGAGTAACCATCAGTTGGTGGAGGACATTTTAACCACCGGGTGGTTGTAACAGGCTCTCAGTTTTTGAGGAACACATTGGTGGTTTTGGTGGCTTTGATGTGGAACAGATTATTATAATCACATTACGACGCTTCATTTGATGTGGATTTTGCCAAGAGTGTACATTGGGGCCTAAAACGGATTAAACTGATTATCTTATTATTTAAAAATATGTATATATTATTATATTTCTGTGATTATATGTTCCAAAATAAAATGCTTACCAAGTGCAGGAGAACTCGAAGAGCATCTCTGGCCCTGTCTGGGCATTGGAGGATCTCCGTTAGGGCTTGGCCAATCATAGACTTGGGGCTGTTCAACTTCACATCGCAGCCAATCAGCATGTAGCCTAGAAAAATAGACCCATGGGGTTCAGTCAGCTCAGTAACTTAATTAGACACCAGACAAAATTGTGTATACAAATAAAAATACAAAAACTAGCTTTGAGAACGTTAATATTGCTTACCGAATGAATCCAACATTTTCTTTGTTATTGCTATTTCTAAAAATGTTTCTCCAGTTTTAATTGTATTGTCATGTGAGCAGCACAACGAGCAGCCGTCAACAATGGCAATGAAATGCTTGAGTAATAAACAAGTTGTGTGTGTGTGTGTGTGTGTGTGTGTATTGGAACCCTCACCGGCCCAGTGGGTGGGGTGGGAGAACAGGGGGCTGCTCTGCACCGACTTCATGGCCTCCGTCAGCGCAGCGCTGGCCCGGGTCCCGTTCAGAAGGGCCGCGTAGAAGGCCTGGGTGAACAGCTTAGAGGCCGCCGCCGCTACCGGCCACAGGGACACACACACACACTGGACCCCCGCCGCCAGCAGGGCCCGGGTCAGACCCACCACCCCGTCTGCCGTCACCCTGCTGCTGGACTCGGGGAACATCCTGGGACAGGGACAGGAAGTCAGATTTGAAACAGTGCATCTCGTCCGCCCACAGAAGAGGAAGTTTAGAAGTTTCAGTGTCAAGTGAGTAATTACAAATTGTACAGCAAAAAAAAAAGAAAAGATTGTTCACATTTTAAAGTTCTGCGAAAGGTCATTTTGGATCCAGCAGTCATGTCATGGAAGAGATTGACACAAAGCCTTGGCCCGGAAACCTGAAGCTGCCAGGGGTTGGAGTCGAGCCTTGTTTCCTGTTTAATTCTACCGAAGAAAAGTCATTTACATGAGTGGACCAGGCGTTCAGAAGAGGATTTGCATTTCTACAGCGGCCAGTCTACACGTTGGAAACCTTTTGCAGACACTTTTTTGTTTACTACCGGCCGGCCGAGTTTGTGCTTTGCCTCCAGCAACATTCACTGGGTCGGAACAAATTTGAAGTGAAACCCCCGGTGCTCGATCGAAGTTTGATTGTGAGACTAGGTGAAAGGTAATATAAAAGGAAGGAAGCCTGTCCACCAACGCCAAGGAAGTTCAGTGTTAAATAAGATTACATAAAATCATAAAATCACCATTTATTAAGGAGAGAAGATTAAACACTATATGAATAAGGGTAAAAAGTGGAAATCCATCTCATAGAATGAACTATGGCAAAATTAAAATAAATTAAAATATCAAACATATGCTCACTGGTTAATTCATTCATGAATTGGTTCAACAAATAATTAAGTTTGACTGAGAACAAGGTAATATGTAAGATGCGATTGGGGGCAATATGGTACAGGTCAAAGGTGATAATAGGTCATAGGTTGTAGGGCATACCTCAAAACCACCAGCTTGACGTTCAGGCTCAGGTTGAGTATATCCGCAGCGGTGAGCAGGAAGTCTTGCAGGGGCGGACTGTCGGCCACACTCTCCCCGTCACTGAGGACGCTCTCCCCGTCCTCGCTCCCTGTATCCCCAGCGGGCCCCCGTCTGTCTGGACTGCTGCTGCTGCTGATGGGGCCCTTGCCCTCGGCCTCACCGGCCCCGCCGCACAGCGCTTGTCGCCCCCTCCCGGAACTATCCTGGCCCGGAGCGAGGACGAGCGCCGCCAGCTTCCAGGAGACGTGAGTGGCGAAGTGGACGCACTGCGCCTGCTTCAGCAGGGCCACCGCCCGCTCCTTGGTGGCGGAGGCTCCGGTGAGGGGGGCGCTGCCCAGCTGCTCCCCCAGCCAGAGGGCCTCGTCCTGGGCAGAGGGCAGGGGCCCCCAGAGCCAGCGGTCCATCACGTTAGAGGGCAGCAGAGGGGCCCCGACCACCGCGGCCAAGGAGCCTCCGTCCGAGCACGACAGCGAAGCCCCACTGCGAAGAGGCTGGGGCTGTGTGTGTGTGTGTGTGTGTGTGTGGGTGGGGGGGGGGTCACATGGTCAGAAAAACACACCCAGTCGTAAACGTTCCAGTTCGATTCCCAATGTCTGCAACCTAACCTTGCATCAAAATATGATTATATATACTTTCATTATTTTTTAGTTAAGTTTAGTTTTTTGAACAGAATTGATATTATATAAAACATAGATCTATGTTTGTATGAGTGTCTTGGATGAAACTTTTGTTGTACTACGATGACAATAAAGGCAATCTGATTCTGATTCTGATCATAGTATCTGAATTAACTGCGAGTTGCAGTTGGTTAAATCCTCTAATGCTAAATGGCTCAATAGTACTGTTTCCATGCGCTGCTATACCACAACCGTTGTAAACACAACCTGTTCTGTACAACATGTATATCTCCTGATGTGACACACCTTGACGGCAGCCCCCAGGTGGCTCAGCGAAGGGACGGAGATGAGGCTGAAGCGCTCGTACAGGTACTCGTTGGACGAGCTGCCCTTGAGCAAGGCGAAGGGGATGAGGTACAGCTCTCCCTCCAGCACCAGCACCAGCTCTCGGTGACGGCCCACCGAGCTGCCGCTCGACATCAGGCCCTGGAGGGACAAGAGGTGGACAGGACCATGATACAGGATGATGACATCATGATGACGATACAGGATGATGACATCATGATGACGATACAGGACGATGATACAGGATGATGACATCATGATGACGATACAGGACGACGATACAGGATGATGACATCATAATGACGAAACAGGACGACGATACAGGATGATGACATCATAATGACGAAACAGGACGACGATACAGGATGATGACATCATGATGACGATACAGGATGATGACATCATGATGACGATACAGGACGATGATACAGGATGATGACGATACAGGATGATGACATCATGATGACGATACAGGACGATGACATCATGATGACGATACAGGATGATGACATCATGATGATGATACAGGACAATGATACAGGATGACATCATGATGACGATACAGGATGATGATACAGGATGATGACATCATGATGATGATACAGGACGATGACATCATGATGACAGTACAGGATAATGATGAACAATACAGGACGATGATGACACCATGAGGATGATACAGGACGATGACATCGTGATGTAGATATAGGACGATGACATCATTATGACCATAAAGGACGATGACCACGCAGGACAATGACATCATGTTTACGATACAGGATGATTACATCATGATGACCATACAGGGCGATGGCCATTCAGAATGATGACATCATCATGATGACCATACAGGACAATGACCATACAGAATGATGACATCATGATGACCATACGGGACGATGACAACACAAAGGTGAGTGAGAATGACAACATAGCGATGTCACAGGATGACACGACATGACATGATGACATCATGACGAACATGACGACATGAGAATGACAACGTGTTGGATGATGAAAACATGAAACAAAGAGGGATTGGGCTTGTAAAAAAAAGGATACCGTAAAAATGTCTATACAATACATTTGCAAAAACATTTTTACAGCTGCACACACACACCCACACCCACACACACATACACACCACTTCCATGGGTCCTATGAGCAGGTCGTAGAGGGCTCTCAGAGGAGGCTTACTGATGGCGAGGCCGCGTCTCTCTCTCACTGGAGACGCCGTGGTGCTGGGAACGCTGCTCTGATTGCTCCTGGAGACAGAGAGAGAGACACACACACACACACACACGCACACGCACACACACACGCACGCAGACACACGCACACACACACACACACGCACACACACACACACGCACACACACACACACGCACACACACACACACACGCACGCAGACACACGCACACACACACACACACACACGCACACACACACACATGCACGCACACGCACACGCACACACACACACACACACGCACGCAGACACACGCACACACACACGCACACACACGCACACACACACACACACACATGCACACACACACACACCCACGCACACACACGCACACACACACACACACAAACACATAAACATAACAAATACATTAGCATAAGCACGTTATTATTTCAAGCTGGGGAGAAAGGTTAAATGATGCAACATCACAGATACAGTATGATTTCCAAAGTAATGAAGTAGTACCATATAATCAGTGAGTGGGTGACTAATCCAGTTGGTTGTTTGAGTGGTTAGTTAGGGTTAGGGTTAGGGTTAGGCAGTAAGTAAGTAGGTCAGTTTCAGGTCACATTCTTTATTTCTCAAAGGCACACAAAAAAAGGCAGTTTAATTCATGAATGCCGAGCTCTCCTCCACAATCCAGGTAAGTAGTATAAAGACACATGTAAGAGTAATATAAAAACAAGTCACAAGAAGAGTAATAATGAAAGTAAATAAAACCTTAATATGTGTACAATGGTGATCTACTGCACTGTGTGCAGGAATATGGTGTCAGAGTTCCAAGAGTCTTGTCTTGTGCTTTGTGGGGAAAAATCTGTCCCTGAGCTTGGTGGTTGAGGCTGCTGCGGTAGCAGAATGTAGCTGGCAGTAGCAGAGAGAACAGTTTGTTGGCCGGGTGGCTGTGGTCCCCTGAGTTCTAAGTATATTGTGGGCCTTTCTTCCCACACCGCTGGGTGAAGAGGTCCTGCTGCATGGCTGGCCGCTCAATCCTGGTACTGTAAAGTGCAGTTTTCATCACCCTCTGGAGCCTTAGGGTCAAGGGCGGTGCCAGTCAGGATACTCTCAACGGTGCATCAGTTATAAGATCAGATCAGAGATATACGAGAGAGAGCGTCCTGGAGAGCATTGGGTCGAATCGTCTCAGTAAGGGAAGGGAAGAACAGCTGTTGTCTTTTTGCCATGACAACGTCGCAAGTGTGATGTGTTGACATGTATCCCCAAGGAACCTGAAACTGCTTACTCTCTTTCGACTGCAGCCCCATTGATGTGAATCTGGGGCATGTTCTCCTTTCTGCAGCTTCCTGTAGCCCACAATAAACTCCTTTGTTTTGTTGACGTGAAGATGGGAGGTTGTTGAGACGGCCTTCAGAGAGGAAGCTAGAGCCACGGCATCATGCTGCCAGGGCTCCAGCTTCCTCTCTGAAGGCCGTCTCATCAGCCTTTACCGGAGATCAAGCCCGCGACTGTTGTGTCGTCAGCCGATGAGAACACGCAGTAAAACGCTGCAGCAGTCCGACCCTGCCACACGCCACTTCAGGGCTCCTCCGAACACCAGGACACAGGCAGTTGACGAGTAAACAGGTTCATTGTAAAGTTGAGAATAGTTTTGCAGGCAGAGCAGATAGTTAGGTGCTGACATGTACGCTGTCCTCCCAGATGGTTTAACCTGTGGGCCTTGATTGGGCCAATCCCCTGCCAGGTGTGCAGCCTCACCAAGCTCCAGAGTCTAATCAGCCTGACTCTGGGCAGGTGAAGCCCCTTCCCTCAGCCACTGACCACGCACACCCCACAACCGCGGAAGATGATGAGGTGCTCGAAAGACGACGACCATCTCCTACGCTGCCGTCCTAACAGTTAGTCAGTTAGTTACAGTGGATCGACAGCTCTATTACTGGAGTCAAAGTAAAGATACTTCTGGTCAAATATTACTCCAATACAAGTAAAAGTTGGTAATTTTGACTTAAGTTAGAGTACTCAAAAGTACATTTTCTTTTTAATGTCAACTCATTGTTGTGTTGTTGCCACAATGAATTTCCAGAACCTAATGACTACCAGAACCCACTGAATACACTGAGTTCTTTGCAGAACCTGTAAAATAACAAGCTTGAAGAATATGCTACAAAGCCTATATGTCGAAAGAAACACAAAACAGCATGGCAGTGTTCTGACACAGCTCTGGCAGTGTGTGTGTTTGCGGTGTGTGTGTGTGTGTGTGTGTGTGTGTGGGTGTGTGGGTGTGTGTGTGGGGGTGGGTGTGTGTTCGTGCATATGCGTGCATCAGACAGTTTAATTGCTGTAGATGCAGCTTCCTCAAAAAAATTAACAATTAATTTGCTATAGATACGTATAGATACTTGAAAAAAGTGAAGTAATCAAGTAAATGCACTTTCTTACTACTCTAACCCCTTGTTAGTTTGTAAGTTAGTTAGTCAGTTTAGTTAGTTAGTCAGTGTGGAGTGTGTGTGTGGTTGGTGGCTGGTTTAAGCCTGCACACCTGTGGGTCTTTGTTAATCAAGGCCCACAGGTTAAACCAGCCACCACTACACACACACACACACACTCCACCGTCCACAGTTACCTGCTAGGTCATCAGAACAGTACCTGCTGTAATGGCTGTCCACTCCCAGGGCCTCCCTGGCATTGGAGATGTACTGCTCCAGAGATTGGCCACTCCCACTGACTCCGCCCCCAATCGCACTGGCCCCGCCCTCACGGAACTCAGACCTGTCTCCTCCGCTCTCTCCAAGATACACCTGGTGGAATTTTATAATACCTGGGAAACAATGACAGTAAATGTGTGTTAGGGGACATAGACGGGTTAACAGCCAGTGAACATTAAACATTTAAATTTAGACATTCAGAAGCTGAAGTCCAAAGCTAGGTAGGGACATGAAATGGGAAGTAATAAAGAATATTTGCATGTGTGTGTGTGTGTGTAAGTGTAAGTGAGTAAGTGAGTCAGTGTTTATGTGTGTGTGTGTGTGTATGTAAGTGTGAATGAAGAGTGAGTGAGTGTGTGTGCGTGTGTGTGTGTGTGTGTGTGTGTGTGTGTGTGTGTGTGTGTGCGCTTGCGTGCTCCCACACCTTTCCCAGGCGACAGCAGCCAGCTGTAGAGGAAGCCCCCTGCCAGGGAGTAGTAGAGCACCACGGCCCTCTGTCTGCTCACCACGTCCAGCATCTGCTCCACGCTCACCGCCGTGTAGGGGTCAGAGGTCACCGCCAGCTCCCCGCACTTCTGGTGCTCCATCAGCAGGTCCACAAAGGCCCGCGGGCGACCTCGCTCCGCTATGGCCAGAGCCTCGTCATGGCGACCTGATGATGATGATGATGATGATGATGGTGAAGATGATGATGATGATAGTGATGATGATAGTGATGAGGAGGATGAGGATGAGGATGAGGATGAGGATGATGATGGTGATGATGGTGATGAGGATGATGATGGTGATGATAGTGGTAATCAAGTCAGTAATTCTATTGTTTATAGTCCTTTATAACAGTTACACTAAAATGGGTTCATAGGCCCAAAGTACATGCCACCCACTCCCTAAAGGGATGCCTCCTCCTTCCAGGGGAGGTGAGGAGTGCAGATATTATGATATTAATGATAGTAATAACAAGAAGAAGGATAAAGAAGAGAAAGATGAAGAGGAGGAGGAGGAGGAGGAGGAGGGGGAGGAGGAGGAAGAGGAGGAGGAGTAAGAGGAAGAGGAGGAAGAGTAAGAGGAAGAGGAGGAAGAAGAGGAGGAAGAAAGCAATAATTGAAGAGTAGGGTAGAGATCAGATCAGAAGGAGAGAGTTCAAAACATGAAACGGATGAAGACAAACGGACACATTTTCAAAACAAAAGCTGAAGCTAAAGGCACAGAGATGAAAGGTGATGCCATCCTGGGTTCGAGGAGAAAGCCGGATTTACCTCATTTAAATAAAGCACACACTGATTTGTGAACATTTCCCTATAAAGAAATGAGGAACGAGAGCGAGAGAGATAGAGAGAGAGAGAGAGAGAGTTACCAAGGCTGACCAGGACTCTCTGGAGAGCCTGGTAGGTGCTGGTCTGAAGGTCCAGGAGAGAGATCTTGTTCTCCGAGCTGGGCTGGGTCTCATGGCGAACGGTCTCAAACAGCAGAGACGCTCTGTACAACTACAACCACACAGGAAAGAACATATGTTTAGAAAATATGTTGTACATTATATACCATATTCACAGTTCTTCTGACCAACTGTCTCTTTATATTAATTTATATAATATTTTTACAATGGCCAGTCTACACAGTGTAGTCAAATGGCATATATTATAATTATATGATACACATTTTTACTTTGATCTGTTATTATCACAATTTGTGCACTGCCACTATATATATATATATATATATATATATATATACTGTAGTATATTGTGGTTTTAATAATACAAACAGATGAGCTGTACAGTGAAGCATTCCATTGTACTTACTTAATAAAGAATCTTGAATCGTATCTATGAGTAATATTGTGTTGGCCTATAGATGGCAGTAGAGGCCAAAGGCAAGGTAAGAAAATAATGGCAGAATCCTGAATGGACTTGTTCACCATATATTGAACCATGGCTCATGAAGGAATTCACAGGAAACAGTGGAGTCACTCTAGAGAGAGAGGAGAGAGAGAGAGAGAGAGAGAGAGAGAGAGAGAGAGAGAGAGAGAGAGAGAGAGAGAGAGAGAGAGAGAGAGAGAGAGAGAGAGAGAGAGAGAGAGAGAGAGAGAGACAAAGAGACAGAGAGAGAGAGAGAGAGAGAGACCTAACTTCCTAGATGCTCGGTCAAGTTGCAGTTAGACTTTGTTTGTAATCCAGTATTGATGTTGTGAGCTGAATTGTTCCCAGGCTCCACTCAGGCAAGTGGGTTTGATAAAAGTGTCCACTGAATGACTCAATGCAATGAAAATTGTATTAACAGTTCTACCGGAATTATACGGTATATATATAGGGCTGGGGAATAATTCAATATTTTAAATTCATTCTCTTTGAATGGAATTGTATTGAATTTAATAAATAGACTTATCGCGATACCCAGTTTTATAGTATTAATGAATCACGAGGAGAGGATATGCTCTTAAAATGATCAAAATATGACGCTTGGAACGTCAGTGAGGTGAGGTTTTACAAGATTTAGTCCGATACCATACTTCACACCTCCATATACTGCAACGTAGACTGTTTTGAATTGATATTTTGAATTCAGAAGCATATTGTGTACAATTCTCCATAATGATAATGATTTTTAACCATTTCCATATCACCCAGCTCTGTATATACTGGATATATACTGTACATACACACAGGTATATTATACATTTATAGTGGCTGTCTACACACCTGATGCTGAGCGTCCTCCAGGTTTCCGCTGGCCCAGAGAGACAGACCCAGGTGATGTCGTACCTTTGCCTCATCCTCCCTCCGCCCAAGCTGCTCAGCCAGACGCAGGCCTAGGGGAGGGGAGAGAAGGGGAGGGGGAGAGGTACAGACAGAGAGAGAGAGAGACATAGAGAGACAGAGAGAGACAGAGACAGAGACAGAGAGACAGAGAGACAGAGAGACGAGAGAGAGAGAGAGAGAGAGAGAGAGAGAGAGAGAGAGAGAGAGAGAGGAGAGAGAGAGAGAGAGAGAGAGAGAGAGAGAGAGAGAGAGAGAGAGAGAGACGAGACGAGAGAGAGAGAGAGACGAGACAGAGAGAGACAGAGAGACAGAGAGAGAGACAGAGAGAGAGACAGAGAGAGACAGAGAGAGACAGAGAGAGACAGAGAGACAGAGAGACAGAGAGACAGAGAGAGAGAGACAGAGAGAGAGAGAGAGAGAGAGAGAGAGAGAGGTTTCTTTATAGCAGTGGCAATGCCAAAACCTTGTCAATCCCTCTCTGATCATCTATTTCGACCTTTGTGTCTAAGCCTTTCATTTTCTTCTTCTTCCTTCTTTTGTCAGCCAACTGAAATTCAAAAGTGTGTCAGACAGACGCTTGGCGCTCCAGCTCTCATTAGAGTGGGTTTCTCACTAACTAAAAAAAAAGCCGAAACCACAACACAACTTTTAGCTGCGTCCGGATTCTTCCACACACTGTGTGTGTGTTTTCCCCATCTCGGGTTTTGTATCGTGTGTTTCGACGTTCCAGATCTTTCCATCAATTAGCGGGACTAATTTGAGCTGCGTTCTCTCTCTCTTAATCCTCCGCTGCCTGTGTATGTATGTACTTTCCGACTCCACTCGCTGATTTAATGACCAATTTAAACCCGACAAATCTGTGATCGACGCGGCAAGCCGTGACCGCGGTCGGCCGTCGTGGCCTCGAGGAACGGAGCGGAAAACGACACAGAGAAAGACGGGAGAAATAAACAAACAAATAAACAAACAGATCACATCCCGTTCAGTTAGATCGTTTGAAAATTTAAATGTTTTTTTGGGTAGGGTGTGTGTGTGTGTGTGTGTGTGTGTGTGTGTGTGTGTGTGTGTGTGTGTGTGTGTGTGTGTGTGTGTGTGTGTGTGTGTGTGTGTGTGTGTGTGTGTGTGTGTGTGTGTGTGTGTGTGTGTGTGTGTGTTTGTTTCAACAGCTCAGTTCAAGGTTGATTAATCAAAGTGTAATATTGACAAAAAGCTGTCCAAAGCACACTTCCAGGCTAGATGAGTACTGGTTGACTAATGCCCTATACACAATCTATGCATTTTTATCTCTCTGGCTTTCCAGGGACTTTCCAGGGAGTAGAGCATCACAGCATGCTTTAGTCACCTCTGGCAGGGAGTGGCCCCACCAGACCTCAATTAGATTGCATACTAACAAATCAAAGCTAATGTACATTTTGGCTAACACTGTGACTGAGCTACGACGTCCTGGACTACAACATAGAGGAGACCATTTGGTCCTTTTCTGCAGGGCCCCCATTTTGTAGATAAAAAGCCCCCCCCCCCCCCTACCTACATGCACCCACATAAAGATGTTCTCAGACACATCCTTTACTTGCACACTTACTTGCAACGGCAAATCTCTAAATAGGAACAAGTCATTTCAAGTCACTTTACAATATCGCATTATTTATATTTAGCACCCGCACCCCCCCTGTCATAACTTCGGGCCCCCCCCAGGGGGTGCGCCCCCCAGTTTAGGAACCACTGATGGAGGAGAAAATTGAGGAACGATGGAGAACCTGGTGCCAGACAATACCGTGGAGAGTCTTTCCTTCACTTCTTTTTCGACTTGGACGATGGGGCGATTCCAGAAGATATGAACACATGTCACACTCTCACAGCCAGTATTTTGCATTGAGTTGCCCCCCCCCCCCCCAAAACAACAACAACCCCTATAGATCTCCCTACCTTCCTGTAGGTACATCACCGCCTGTGCAAAGTTCTGCAGAGCGTGGTGTGTCCTCCCCAGGCTCCCGTAGGCCAGTGTCTTGGCGACAAGGTCGTTGGTCTGCGCCGCCACGCTCAGATGCTGCTCCTGGTAGAACACCGCTCGCTCAAAGTTCCCCAGGGCCTCGTAGGTCAGCCCCAGGTCTCCGTAGGCCCGGCCCTGGCCCCGCCCACATCCGATTTGCTCCGCGATATCCAGTGCCCTCTGGTGCCACTGCATAGGACAGGAGAGACACATCATAGGTCATTAGTGGACTGAAAGGGAAAGCTGCAAAGTGAAAGTGAAAGTCCATGTTAGCCATTGGACGTATTTATTAACATAGGGTGAACATATTTTTGTTTTTCAAAAAAGAGGACACTTTGCGCAGGATCGCGGGATGGGGGGTGCCGCCATCCATGGGGGTGCTGAGGGTAATGATTGAGATGCAGTTTGACCAATGTTTGCATAAAAGGGCTAAAGTTGTAGCCTACATGACCAATGGTGTGGATGCGATAAGGCGGGACGTACAGAGAAATGTCAGAGTAATGAAAATAAATGCGACTGCAGGAAGCAACATTTCTAATCCCTGAGATGTTTGGCAATTTCGATTTCCCCGACCCGACCCATTTTTTAGGTCCCGAAAAGAGGACATGTCAGTTAATTAATAATTAATAACTAATTCATAACTAACCTGTAATGCTGTCTCGTTGTCTCCCATCAGCTGGTAAACTCCTCCCAGGGATCCACTCGCCTCACCGGCCAGTGATTTGTCCTAAAGGGTTGTGTTGACTATTTAGTAATAAACAGATCATTTGCCCGACACGTTGACCCAAAGTGCAGTCAATCGATGAATAGCCATCAATGTCACTTTACCCCCGCTGTGTGTGCGATGTTCAGCTGGTGTTCCAGACAGGACAGGGCCTGTTCATAGTTGCCCAGCTGGCTGTGCAGAGTGCCCAGCTCCCCGTACGCTTGGGCCTTGCCACCTCCGTCCCCACCGAGCTCATGTGCTACCACCAGCCGCTTCTCGAAGCACACCAACGCCTGCTGGAGGTTACCCATAGACCTGCACAAGAGAAGTAATAAGGAAGTGTATGTGTGGGTGGTGATGGTGGTGGTTGGGTCAGCAAGATTGGTTGAAACGAATGGGCAGGCCACTTTGTGTATTGCAGTATCAGTTGTTATTATTCATCCATGGTGGTGAGCGGGCTTAGTTGGCTTAATTGGGTTGAATTGGCTTGATTCTTGCTGGAATAAAAACAGTGAGCCTTACAGTGGTGTAAAATAGAATTGTCAGGTTACGATTTAGTATGATTTAGCAGACCCTATTTAGCATCCACAGTGAATACAGAAGCAAATTCACTGTAAGTAAGTGAGTGAAGTCTACTTTGGTTTTCAAGCAACAACACTGTTCGACCAAAGTACTTCCACCAGGTTCACCAGTGAACATAAGATGATGATGAAACCACCACTATGTAAGCTGCTAAGAAGTCCCAAGTTCTCCCAAGTCCACACCCACCTGTGTGCATTTCCCAGCCCCCGATACGCCTTCTCCTGGTCCTGGACGTGCACCAGGCTCTGAGCCACGCTCAGATACTTCTCATAGTACTGGATGGCCTCCTCGTAGTCCCCCAGCGCGTCGTAGCAGTCGGCCAGACTCCCGAAGGCCCTGCCGCGGTCCAGCACGCCCTCGGCCCCGCTCAGCTGCTGCAGCATGGCCAGCTGCTGCTCGAAGTACCCGATGGCCTCCTCAAACAGCCCCATGTTCAGCTTGGTGATGCCCATGTTGCCGTGCACCCGGGCCTCCAGCCGGGCGTCCCTGAGCCCCTGGGCCAGCACCAGCTGGGCCTCGTAGCACTGCAGCGTGGTGGCGTAGTCGCCCAGGGTCATGTGCACGGCCGCCAGGTGGCCCAGGGCCTGGCACTCCCCCTGCTGGTCGCCCAGGTCCCGGCGCAGGGTCAGCTCCTGGCTGTGGAAGGACAGGGCCGCGTCCATCTGCCGCAGGAGTCTTTTTGGGGGAAGGGAAAAGGGTGAGGAGTGAGGTGAGCGGAAAGACACTGAAGAGCAAGAGTCCAGTGATGGGTTCTAGACCTCTACCTGCTCTGTAATGACATGAAGCAGTATTCACTGTTAGGTACTTTGTATGAAAGGGTCTGATAAATGAGTAAATGAGTAAATAACAGGGGTGACCTGGAATCTTGGGATGGTTTAAATCTACACATTTTTAGGAAGACGTTAAGTTTATCGTCATCTTTAATTGTCGAATCGTCATGTCGGGGACAATTGTGTGTGTGTGTGTGTAACAGCGGGCCATTCCAATGTGAGGACGGAGGGGGTTGTTAAATAAGTGATACCACAGCACGGTCCAGGAAGGAAAAGCCTAAAGGTTATAGGTTATATATATATATATACTTTTTGTGGGTCATCTGTCTGTGTACAATCTGCTGTGTTATGTATTACTAAATCTGGAGGATTTAATTATCTTTATTGGTCACACACACACACACACACACACACACACACACACACACACACACACACACACACACACACACACACACACACACACACACACACACACAGTGATATTTGTTTCTCTGCATTTAACCCATCCTAGTTTTAGGGGCTAGAGTAGTGGGCTGCTATTTTAGCAGTGTAGGGGTCTGGTGCCTTGCTCAAGGGAAGCTTGGCAGTGCCCAGGTGTTTCTAGGACTTAAACCGGCAACCTAAAACCGGTTCCCAAGCCAAGTCCCAAAAGACTGAGCTATCCTGCCACCCCAATCTGTCAATCAAAGGTCCTCATTGTTTCTTTGATACCCCCTTTGTGTAATGGCAGTGGCACTATATCCAATCATTTTCTTTAAGAAGTAGAGCAGCCCATTTGACGCTGTTAGTCTAGTAGGTTACACGGATGATACAGGGGAAAAAAAACCTTAACAATTTGGCAGCATTTCAAATTCATTAAAGATGATCCAAAAAAAGTCAAATGCTAACTGTGTCAACAGCAGCTGTCGCGTCGTCATCACTCGGAGAAAATGATTCTTAGCATTTTCACTCGTTCTGCTGAATGAACGGTGCTGCATTTGTTCTATCTGCTAAAATGCATCATTCACACGTACTTTACGTTTTGAATCATCGGTCAACATTCACTTCTACATTATCTTTATCAAAGGGGTTTTGTCATGATCTGATGTAAAATACTGGGTGCAAACGTTCCCCCTCCCCAGAGGCCAGCCACCCACTATTAGGCTCACACCATCGTCTGTTAGGACTTGGCTCGGGAGCCGGAGGGTCGCCGGTTGAAGTCCCCGCAATGGACCAAGTACGGAGTAAGAACTAGTACAAGGCACCAGACCTCTACACCGCTCCCCGGGCAGCTGTATATACAGTAGCTGCCCACTGATCCTAATACTAGGATGGGTTAGATGTAGAGAAACCAAGTTCACTGTGTGTGTGTGTGTGTGTGTGTGTGTGTGTGTGTGTGTGGTGTGTGTGTGTGTGTGTGTGTGTGTGTGTGTGTGTGTGTGTCATATATGTGTGACCAATAGAAGATGATTCAATCCTCCGGATTTAGATTTTTTACAATATTTTCTGACTAACTGAATGCAGACGCAGTCAGGAACAGGCGGTCGGCACTGTGCCTCGCCTATAGCCACAAGACAAGAGGCATCATTGAGGCACAAATATAAAAAAAAGTATAGGACATACAATATACCTGTGCCTTATACAATATGCCTTACAAATCAGATTCCACCATGCACCATGTTAGTCCAGGACACCACTAGTAAATAGCAGCTAATTGTTTCATGTGCGTGTGTAAAGAGCACTAGTTCCCGTCGAGACTGTTGTCCGTACTTCAGGTCAATGACTTCCGTAATACGACATATTCTCCAAGTGAGGAAAAAGGCAATTAGCGCACTAGTGACTAAACATAGGAGGAAAGGGATTTGATTGGGCCGTGTTCACTTGAAACAGTTGGCATTAGTGCCCATTGCAGGCTTTATATGTAGCGTGGTATGGTGGCCGAAAAACACCCGAAAATAGAAAACCACTTGACTTCAGTCCAAATAAATAGTCAAAGGAAAGAAACATTTCCTTCACCTGTGAGACGAGCCAAGGGCCGAGTAGGCGTCTGCCTCCATCTTCTGGTCCTTGTGCTTCTGGGCTAGTTGGAGCTGCTGCTGGAAGAAACGCGTGGCGGCCGGGAGATCTCCCCGACACACACACACGTCCCCCAGGTTCCCCAGTGCGCGGAACGCCGCCTGCCACACACACACACACGCGCGCACACAAACACACACGTCCAGTCGTATTAAATCTAAATCTAAGATCTTGAGGATTGAATCTTCTTTATTGGTCACATACATGTGAACAGTGAAATGTGTTCCTCTGCGTTAAACCCCATCCTAGTATCAGGAGCAGGGGGGCAGCTATTTCAATATACAGCAACCAGGGAGCAGGGTAGGGGTGCCTGGTGCCTTGCTCAAGGGCACCTCGGCAGTGCCCCCAGGTGGACTTGAGGGGACTTGAACCGGTGACCGGCGTCGCAACAGACTGAGCTATTGATGCCCATCCACGGTCTCTTGGTGAACACCTTGCCAACAGGAAAAAGGTATCTGTGAAGAGCTGAACGTTTTTTTTCCATCACAGTGGCCAGTGTCGATATAATGCCAAAAGAATGGAATTCAGAAAGCACTTTGAAATGTGATATATATATATATATATATACTGTTACTTTTGGCACTCACTGCTAAAAATGATTTCCATTTTTATGAAACTAAACACAGCACAGCATATTAACTTTTCTTTGTGATTGTTGGTTTTATTTTTACTGTTTTCAGCATTATTTCGAGCAAGTTGCTTTGGATAAAAGCGTCTGCTAAATGACTAAATGTCAATGGATAATAAATGTCATTTTGTGGACACTATTTTACCATGAGCGCATACATTGGCATACATCCCCAATGGGAATCAAACCCCTAACCCCCGATGCCATTGAGCTCCGATTGAGCTCCACAGAACTCAAGTATCCGATGTTTCCGTTCCCACCCATCCAGTGGTTTGCACATGACCTGCTTATTCCATGTGGTGTACACCACCTACCTGTGGGTTTTCCAGGGCTTGGGCCAAGGACAGCAGGTACCTCTGGCACTCCTCCGCCTTGCTGTACTCCCCCAGGGCTTTGTGGGCCAGGCCCAGGTTGCAGTAGGCCTTGGCCTGGGCCAGCTTGTCCTGGAGGTCCTTGGCCAAGCCCAGGTCTTGCTCATAACAACTGGGACAGAGGTGACACACACGTTGGTTAAAGTCTATTCCATATTCTACATTATTGATGAAAGATTTTATATTCAAGATTTTATATTAAAAAAAATTAAAAGAAAAAAAGTCAAAATGATACATTATTACAATATTAACGGAACTTTTAAAATTCACTAAATCGAAATGCCAAATATTCAATTGATATTAAAAATGAAAAATGAAAAAGCAAAATAGTTAAAATGATACATTATTACAATCTTAACAGAACTTTTAAAATTCATAAAATCTGAATGATGCATTTTAGCAGATAGAACAAACGCATAAAATCTTCATAAAATCTGAATGATGCATTTTAGCAGATAGAACACACCACCGCAGAACAGTGTTCTGCAGCACCGCAGAACAGTGAAAATGCTAAGAATCTAAAATCTAAATGCCAAACTCAAAATTCTATATTTCATTCATTACATTACATAGTTGACCATTGTCCAGAATGACCCTGTGCATTTAATAATAGAAAAAAAATAACACTTTGATTTAAAATACATTTAAAAGCAAATTTAGAAAGAAAACAAGCAAAAAAATGACAAGCAGGCAGAATTTGTAACCCAGAGCAGCTACTGGTGTAGCCTTTAGAGTGAGGTGGGAAAGCCAAGTCACCTGACTGCGTCTCGATACTGGCCCAGGCAGAAGTAGGCGTAGCCCTGGTTGTGGAAGATCTTCCCGGCGGTCTCTAGGTCTTGCAGGCCGGGGCTCAGAGAGAGGTACTGCTGGTAGTAGGGCAGGGCCTGGGCATACTCCCCTCTGCAGCTGTGGAAGTTCCCCAGGTTAGCTGGAAACATAGGGGGGGGGGGGGGGGGGAGGTGGAGGGGAGGTGGAGGACATAAGACTTGGACCAGAATCAGCTCTGTTTATACATTAGAGGTGGCTAGGCAGCCACCTAGTCGTTTTTAGCCAACTACCTTAGTTTTGCTTAAACTCCCTCATTTGATTGTTGAAATCGATAAGAGTTGGACACACGGATAAACAGACAGACAGACAGACAGGTAGATAAACAGCGACATATGGAAAAGACAGACAGATGGCCGGAGAGACAGACAGACAGACAGACAGACAGACAGACAGACAGACAGACATGAAAAGAGACAGAAAGTTAGATAAAAAGAGAAAGACAGATAGATCAAAAGAGACAGACAGATGGGCAGACAGACACACAGGTAGATAAATAGAGACAGAGGGAAGAGGCAGACAGACAGATGGGAGAGACAGACAGACAGACAGACATAAAAAGAGAAAGACAGATAGATAAAAAAAGAGACAGACAGACGGACAGACAGAAGGACGGTCAACTCACCCAAAGCCCTGGCTTCACTCTGGGTGTCCCCGAGGTCTCTGGCGATGGAGAGGTGGTGCAGGTAATGCTGGAGAGCCTGGTCGTGGGCCCCCAGGGCCTGGTAGGCCACAGCCAGGTTACCGTGGGTGGAGGCCTGGGACGGACGGTCATTCACCTGCCCCACAATCCAAAAAATATATGTTTTGGTTCAAGGCTCGTCATCTTCGATTTTCATAGAAATGTATAAATCTGTGAATTTATCATCTTTTTTAATAGAAAAAAACGGTTCTGTCCCTCTGTCCAAAACTGTCTTCCTCTTGAGTTACACTTAAAGTATTTGAATTGTGTGTGTGTGTGCATATGTGTGTGCGTGTTTGCGTATGCATATGTGTGTGTGTGTGTGCATGTGTGTGCTTGTATGTGCGTTTGTGTGTGTGTGCGTGTGTGTGCATGTGTGTGCTTGTGTGTGCGTTTG